>OZ010698.1:852328-1398493 GCA_963932265.1 Thymelicus lineola
TAAAGTCCTAGAACGTCTTGTTCACCAGCAATTTAATTCCTATCTTTCCCGTAACAACCTTCTTAATCCTTTCCAGTCTGGCTTCCGTCCCGGTCATAGTACGGCTACTGCACTACTCAAGATTACTGATGATATCCGAATGGGTATGGACAGGCAGCAAGTCACAGTGTTGGCGCTGCTGGATTTCAGTAACGCTTTTAATACTGTCGATTTTGACATCCTTTTAGCTATATTGCGCACTATTAACGTATCTCCGACTGCAATAGAGTGGTTTCGCAGCTACCTGTATGGGCGCCGGCAACGTATTCGACTTAAGGAGACTTTTTCCTCTTGGGCTAATTCAGATGCCGGTGTACCGCAAGGTGGAGTCTTGTCGCCGCTTCTCTTTGCAATATTCATCAATTCGATTAGTTCCTTTATTTCTTCGCCCTACCACTTGTATGCAGACGACCTTCAAGTTTATACACAGTCGCACTTACATGATCTGCCTAATGCAATTGCGAAAATTAATGACACCCTGACTTCTATTTTAAACTGGAGCAAAGCCTATGGACTTACTGTGAATCCTTTGAAAACGCAGGTTATTATAATAGGTAGTCGCAGGTTAAGTGCTCGCATTGATTTTTCTCTATTGCCGCCGATACTCTTTGACGGAGTCATTATTCCTTACAGCAGCACGGTTAGGAACTTAGGTGTTGTCATGGATCGATGTCTTTCATGGACTCCGCAAATAAATGACGTTAGTAGGAAAATATTCGCAGCACTCGGTTCACTTCGCAGACTACAATATTTTCTTCCCATATCCACAAAGATACATCTCGTTCAGTCTCTTCTTTGGCCCATCCTTGACTACGCTGATACTTGCTATCTTGACCTGACAGAGGAGCAATTAAATAAACTTGAGCGATTACAAAATATTTGTATAAGGTTTGTATTTGGATTGCGCAAATATGACCATGTCTCAGACTTCCGCTCAATGCTCAAGTGGCTCCCTATCCGCCTTCGCCGGAATGCTCATATACTTTCTACTCTCTACTGCATCCTATTCAATCCTACATCACCGCCGTACTTAAAAGAGCGGTTTAAATACAGGTGTGATACACATGACCTTCATCTTCGTTCCTCCTATAATCTGTTCCTTAGCACTCCTTTTAGCTCAACTTCCTTCTATAAAAAATCTTTTTCTGTATACTCCGTTCACCTTTGGAATACTCTTCCCTTATCTATCCGACGTTCTGAGTCCCTTCTCTCCTTTAAGAATAAAGTTAAAGATTACTATCTAACCCTTTGACTAGCTTTCGTGGATTGCTTTGATGACATATAATACTTAGTAACATTGCATTTTACTTGACTTGTATATTATGTAGTTCAATATTATATATTGCTGTTATAATTATATATATATGTATATATATGTATATATGCTATATTATATATATATATTGTATTTATTTGTATATATCTTAATTAACATATATATGTTTTATTTATGTACCTTCTTATCTACATAGTTTTTTTTTTATTTTTATATGTTTTAAATATTAGTTCGTAAACTTTTTACTGTTTGCACCTCTACCTACGCATTTCTTGAACGTCTGTGTCCTCTACCCTTAGGTTGTCTGGTAGAAATCGCTATTACAGCGATAAGACCGCCTATTGTGTCTAAATAATACTAAAATTGTAATATTTTATGTACTTCTAGTGTGCACAATAAAGAATATTGTATTGTATTGTATTGTACATGTATGGAAGGATTGACGCATTATATTATCTCCTTCGAACTTTAATATTTTGTATTTAAATAATCAAAATTTAATCAAAACATTACCCATGTGTAATACAATGTACCATTTATATCTGAGAAGTAGGTACACTTAATTCCTCATGGAGCCCATCATCAAATCTGAATTGATGAACTGAAAGATGAATGAATGAATGATCTGGAAGTATATTTTGAAGTGAAACTTCTTTAGAATCGTTGTGATTTCAAACCGGATGCAACGGAAAAAACGACAGGTAAGAGACAAAAATGTGTAGGAAAGAATGAGACAGAAATATACTCGGCAAGCATGCATATAATATAACTGCTAATTTCGTCGTTGAATCTAACTTCTCCGTAGCTCAATGGTCAGGACGTAGATACACAATACCTGATGCGCAGGTTCGCGTCTCTCAGTATTTCTATTTTTTTAGTTTTATTTTGATACTGTTTTTAAATACTTTCAAATGCTCTTTTAAATATTTTTAAAGAATTTATCAACAAAAAATAAGAATTTCATTTTCGTTGTTTAATATCTGTCGATCGACCGACCGATTATACAGACAGTAAAAATGCTAAGTTGTATTCATAGATGGCGCGAGGAATAAGACAGAAGATTCGTTTTATTGCTAGATAGATGGCGCTAGCTGCTCATTTTACTCTTCATATTATGTTAAGAGATGGCGTTAGTTACCACTGTTTTCTTTTTCTTATGATCGTGGTTATCTTTTAAAAAGTGCTAAATTGTATTCATAGATGGCACGAGGAACAAGGTAGAAGATTCGATTTATTGCTTTTTCATCTCATTATCTTAAACCAAAATTTTGGAAAGTTTCACTTCTACCACGTGTGAATTGCACACATTTTCTTTTTTTTTTTAATAAAATAAAAAAATCCGAATTGGTTATGCTGGAGTATTGAGCTAACAAACAAAAATATTCAAACGAATTCAGAACCACCTCCGATTTTTGAAGTTGGTTAAAAATAGGTATTAAGTATTGTGATCGATTTGATGGCATTTAGATTGAGTGAAGGGTCGCAATTATATGAAAAAAAAATGAAAAAATATTTATTGCGTATCCTTTGTAACATTTGAACATTATTTTGATTACTAGCTCCCATACTAGGATTCCCTGTGTTGTGGGAAACTAGGTTCAAATCTCTCGTTATAAATAAAAAAATATGCTCTATAAAGTTGAACGCACATATATCCGCATCGTCCGCAGCGGACGCTCCGTATGCGGATACCCTCGCACATATGTCCGGATTTGCCGTACGGATTTTTTAGTATTGCCAACAATTTTAGCAGTTTTTTCCAACCTCTAGTGAAAAACGGTGCGATGTCATTCGTTTATTCCCACTCGTCTTGGTTAGTAGTCCTGTTGACAATACTAGTAGGAAAAAATCCCACTAGTTCTGTGTCAATTTATTTCCGTGTATAGGTATACTATAGTTTAGGTATGGTGTACTAAGATACAGGCCAAGGCTTAGCTTAGACACCAGATCTCCCACAGATTACTTAGCACTTACATTATCTTTTCCTTTTATTCATATTTTAAAATGTTACCTGAGTGTAATTTGAGGATGAGATGAAATAAAGATTTTTATATTGTATTGTATAGTTTGCTATCAATCGTCAAGTATTGGCCATTAAATGTATAATATTTCACAGTTTTCATAAACTTCATTCATAATAATATATTCATTTATTCAACTGACAGTTGTCAGACTCAGATTCTCAGATTGCAAAAGCAAAATATTAAGACTGATGTAGCTATGGAAAAAACTGTTATAATAGCGTGCGCATTGGAAGAGGAAGAAGAAAATGAAATTCGAAAAAAAGAAGATTCTGGGCTCATGACATCAATTTATAAAGGCTGTTTAGCTGCTGTTTAGTTGAACGGCAAATACTATACGTTATTTCCCGGCTTTGTGGATGATGAACAATGAACCTAGATAATTGAAAACTTTAATTTGTAACTTTAATTTGAGGGAAATTAAAATACATAATACTCATTATTTCTTTTTAGTTTTCGACTTTGTCTCATATTTCAATAACGTAGTTAGTTATCGCAGTTTGAGGAACACCATTTGGAATCTCGAATGTCCGAAAACAATTATATATTGGCATAAACGAAGGCGACATCTCCTCACAGGATTCGTTTACTATGAAACGTTTCTCCTAATGCGTTGTCAAAAGCATCGTGGCATGGCAACACTATCGGTATTTCTGATACCTTCCGTATTTTCAGAAATGCGTGCGGACGGTGCGGATGACATATACCGACGCATCTGTCATCCGCATCGTCCGCATCGCATTTTTGAAAATGCGGAAGGTATCCAAAATGCGGATGACGTCATACGTAGGGCGTGTGCTGGTACTCAGTGTTGCCATGCCACGATGCTTTTGACAACGCATTAGGAGAAATGTTTCATAGTAAACGAATCCTGTGAGGAGATCTCGCCTTCGTGTTTATACCTATACATCATTGTTTTCGGACATTCGAGATTCCGAATGGTGTTCCTCAAACTGCGATAACTAACTACGTTATTGAAATATGAGACAAAGTCGAAAACTAATAAAAAATACCTAATAAGTATCGTGTGTGTGTGTGTGGAAATTAAATTTCCCTCGAATTCAAGTTACAAATTAAAGTTTTCAATTATCTAGGTTTATTGACCATCATCCACCAAGCCGGGAAATAACGTATAGAATTTGCCGTTCAACTAACTGCCTTTTCAAATTTTATTGATAAATTATGAACCTAAAATCTTCTTTTTTTTTCGAATTTGACTTTCTTTGGCCAATATGCAGGCTACTACAACAATTTTTCCATAGCTGAATCAATCTTAATCGTCTTCACCGTTTTTCACTAGAGGTTGGAAGAAACTGCAAAAATTGTTGGCAATACTAAAAAATCCGTATGGCGAATCCGGACATATGTGCGAGGGTATCCGCATACGGAGCGTCCGCTGCGGACGATGCGGATATATGTGCGTTCAACATTAGTCTCCCCTGCACTTACGAATGCTCCCGGAGGCAATATTACAAAGTTCGTCAAAGCTGTTAAAAGTACTGCTGCAAATCTCACCAAAGTTTCCAAGAACATAAATTCCCCAAAATTATATCGGTTCCTATCACTCAATATTGTACAAGCGATATGTTTAATTTTGATTAACTGTCAGGTATTAACTCATGAAGTCTTCTCTCGAAACAAATAACCTATTTTCGAAACTTATTCTGCTAACACAATGAGCGACTTAGAAACTGGAATATTTAACTTGAGCCCTCTCTTTAGAATCGAAATTAAATTTGTCCAATTTAGTTTTTAATGCTACGAAAATTCGTTGAATTCAGGGACAATTATTCTGAATAGGATATAATTTAATTTCACGGGAAAGATCCTATTGCGGACTATTTTAATAAATTAATGACCCGATCTCGCGACCTTTAGGTATTGGACAAAAGATTCCCTTCATTTTGCGATTCACCGGCCATACATAACGGAACAATTTTGAATTGGCTTCAATAGAATTAGTCTGTAACTGTACCTCAATTTGCATTCAATCGTTTCACTGACTTTTAAAATTATAGGTATTCTTTCTTTTATAACCTTTCATTAACTCCAATTTTAACGTTAATCGTCAGTGAATGTAATCTTTTATTCGTTTCCAGATACCCGAGGGATTTTTGAAAACCAATTACTCTGGTATTTTCACCTGGATAATCCAGTTCATTATGTTTAAGTCCAAAGCGATCCTGCGTAGTATATGGCCTTTTCATTCGATACTAGTAATGCACGTCACGTATGCAGGAGGTGTCCCGTACATACTTTCATCGTATTTTCGTAATTTCATAATAATAGCGCTGCTAGCTGCCGCGCCGCTTGAAAAACTTGCCAGTTGTTGCTCTACTGAATTGCTCGTGTAGAACATATTCCCTAGTTTATTTAGTTGCTCCATATCGCTCAATTCATACAGGAGCCACAATGAATAATACACACACATGGAGACACATACTAGGACAATATAGAATCTCATCAAAAACATAAAAATGTGAAATGAGAGCCAAATTAAAAAAAAAATTACATCTAAATGGGTGCCAAGTTCAGTGTAGAAAAACTTGAAATTTTAGTCACTAGAACATGTAATTCAAACTCTACATTTGACTTGGTTAGATTTCATTAGTTACCAACAAAGTCCAAAAGTGGCTCCAAATGGTTCGCGTAATATTACACACGGTGCCGCTCGCCAGTTCTGTTAGTTTGAACTTGGCTAGACACGCGACGTCATTACCTCATTGCCTAGTATTGCCGGTATTCCAGCAATTTCAGTTGCTCGTGTAACTGCACCTTAAAAAGCGTTCTTAGCCCGACGGCTTGTGTCATCCTAAGTAATCTAAAGTAACATTTGGATAAATGGCCAGTGGCAAAAATTTCTTAAGCGCTTCGGTGCTTCGGAGAGTAAGTACATGAAACCGTTGATCCCGGTTAAACGGATAACAGGCGGTAAGCCATGTCAGAGGCCTTCGGGCGCCATGACAAACTTCCGATCTCTTGTTGGCCACTGACCCCATCGTGACGTGTATTAGTAACAGGAGGAATGACTGGGGCCGTCGAAGAACAAAGCACGGGTGACATGTGCGGCCGCATATATCATCCGCACCGGGCTCACACATGATTTTATACAGCGAATTCTAGATGTATTGATTTAGAGTCTATCGTACAAGACTTGCATTTCATTATTCATACCTACAGTTCACCCACTTCCGTGCGACCGTGATTTCCCCTCGGAGAAAGGGACACGTATACATCAGCATATGAGATAGATTAAAAAATGATTCAAAATATGAGATAGATTCAAATGCCTTGAATTTTCCAAATGGGTGGGATATACCGGTGATCAATAGCTAGCGACAAAAGCAACACGTATTATATGGAGCAATAAGAGAAATAATTGCTGCAATTTTTTTGGAACGAAGTTCCTTATCGCGCGTTGTGAAAGGGGGCTAGACGGAAAAATACGACACTTTTTGATTCTTACGAATGACGACACTTTTTTTGAAGTGATTCAGAGAGTTTTACAGAGATGGCGTTATAGCGTGATTCAGAAAGTTGTACAGCGCCATCTCTGTACAATTTTCTTTCGTGATTCAACAATACTTAAATCGAAAGGAACTTCGTTCCATCCGGGTGTCCCTTGACACCTCTCATGTTTTTTGTAGATTGCCCCAGATTATTCCACTAATCGCTCTATTTCGTTTGGCGATTGTCGCCGGGAAATAATTGCTTGAAAAATTGCTAGTGTAACTTCACCTTTACTGCAGTTTTAGGCAAATAAATGAAAATATTATCGCAAAAAACCTCCAAAATTAAAACAACGTTATTTGGAGGACTCGGGTCTGCAGTATTTATTACATTGCTGATTCTGCAATATTGACCCTCTGCGAGCCGCAATGGAGCCAAACATCTTTTTTATTACGTCATAAACTGTAAAAACATAATTCCAGTCGTAACTTCAAATGGGCTGGAAATATTACGACATTGTTATTTTTTCATTCTGTTGCCGTTTTCAATTTATTTATCCTTGTTTGTGGTTTTGAAAGGGCTTCGAAAAATAATTTGGTCTGCCTGTAACAGATCTTTGGTCGGCATGGCCTTAGGGTACCTACTTATTCCTTACTCCAGAAATATTAAAAGGTTATTAATATACAATTAATTTATTTTCTAATCAAAACAGGTTTACACGCTTTTATAAACTACGTCATTGCCTCTTCATATACCTACAGTGAGTGCTTCCAGAATAAGAAGCGACAAGAAAGTCAAGATAATTTTTTCCTATTCACATCTACATATAATTTTATCACTTACTTGTAGCTTATGGTTTTATATCAAACTCAGTTTATTATAATCAACCAGTTTGTCAATAGACTTTCATGTTATTAAACAGTAAGTACACTAATTTCGAAGAGAAGTACACCAGTCAGGATGGCCGAAAGGCGCCAGACTCAAGGAAAAACCTTGCTCGTAGATACGGGTTTAAGGTGCTGGTCCTCTTTGACGACGTGGGTTCGAATCCCACTTCTAACAAACTTTTTTGGAATTATATTGTGTTATAACCATAGATTAGATCTATGGTTGTAACTTATTACTGTGTTTTGTTTTGTTCCGTATATATTTTTTCTTTCTTTGACATATTTTTTATAGATTAGATTTTTTTAGTAAAATATATTTACAACATTCTATCTAAATAAACTAGCAATTGAAACCCGTAATCGCAAACGTATTGTCGATTAAAAAAAAGGCATAAGTCCGCTTCTTAGCTGAGTTTCGGACAAATCAACCAAAATATTATTAAGTACTACCTACCATAGTAGGTTAAGTAAAAACTACCATAGACAACAAAATCCCATCTCTACTCTTTCTGGGAGAACAATTGTATAGTTCACTACGTGGTAAGTCTAGGATTATATATTATAATATTTTTCTTCTTCAGTTTCACTTCTATTTGTATTCAGTAAAGTTCACTAGTCAAACCCCTATTAATTATTATTTTGATCAAGTTGTACCCAAGCCCTACTTTCTTTTAGAATCTGACACCGACATATCTCTATTTCGGGATCCACGCGATAGTATATTTATAAAGATTTTTTATACTTGCAGTTGCGAAGATCATCGATTTTGACGTTATAATTTATCTATGGAGTTAAATATGCAAAAAGCAGTGATAGCCTAGTGGTTTGAACGTTGGTCTCGTGTTCAAATCCTGGCACGCGCCTCTTATTAAACGCTTTTATTTAGCTTCACTTCGGAGCATCAAAGCATCAAATCTTCAATATTATGATCAAAATGCTACTCTATTTACACGGCAATAAGGTTATTAAACGCTTTTATATTTAGCTTCACTTCGGAGCATCAAAGGATCAAATCTTGTAACGTTAATTTGAATGACTTCCCTTTAATGAAAATTGATGAAATTTGGCAGACATGTGTATTTCCGATGACAATACACGAAAATCATATTTTAAACTAATTTTCATTGTTTATTTGTTGTTAAATTAAAAAAAAACGATTTTCAGACTTTAGACGCATAATTCTCTATGTTCTATTTTACGTAGAGACTTGAAATTTTCACAACTTGTAGCTAATTTTATAAACTAAACATTATTGAAATAAAAGCGTTTAAAAAAAAAAAAATTTTTTAGGATTCAATTATTAGAGGTTTAATACTGCTAGTAATGTGCAACAATTCTTAGTAAATTTCAAAGCTCTTTAACAAGACCGTGTGGCCTAATGGATAAGGCGTCGGACTTCGGATCCGAAGATTGCAGGTTCGAGTCCTGTCACGGTCGTTCACGGCTGGAATTGGGAGTAAATCTTTTTATTTTTAAACATTAAGTGCGTATTATAAGTTCATTATCAATTTCTTCGGTGAAGGAAAAATATCGTGAGGAAACCTGCGCACCGGAGAGTTCTTCATAATGTTCTCAAAAGTGTGTGAAGACTATCAATCCACACTTAGCCAGCGTGGTAGACTATGGCATGTATCCCTCACATTGTGAGAGGAGACCCTGAGCCCAGCAGTGAGACAATTATGGGTTGTTGTTTTTCTTTGCTTTTTATAAATATGCTATAATTTATTTATCGTGTTTAATTAATAAAAAATTAAAAAGATATAAAGTTGAAATGGCATTATTGTAAATAAAATTGTATTAATACTTACATAATAAAGGCCTCCAGCCTCCAATTAATTTAACAACATTTCTTTGTTCCAGATTTAGGGAGGTATGATCAGTCTTTCGTTAGTAATGTAACAAAAGTTATTATGTAAATTAAACACGCAACTGTTTAAAATACAAATCATAAAATAATTATTACTCACCTCGGTATCTCCTCGTTAGTAAAGTAAGGAATTTGAATTTATGAATTCCCTAATCCCTTTCGCAGTATTATTTATTTGGATGACAGCACAGATTAAATTAATAGTACTCAGTTTATAAATTGACTAGAGGCTCACCCCAGCTTCGCGTGGACTGGCACAGAGTCGCTGACCGCTACCATAAATAGATATTTTTTGCACAAAAGCTTCTTTATGTCGAAATGTTGTTTGCAAGTTATTTTTAAGACATGAGTAATTATTAGGAATGCTTTATTTTCGTGTAACTTTAATTATTCAGGCAGCGCATACCGTTGAAGCATCCAGTCAGCATGATTTTTCGATCAATCATCATTTTTGAGCAATCATCTTCATATTTATCACATGACCTTAATAAGTCATGTACCCTCATCCACCTTAATAAAACCTTCGTAATAAACCATTTGATCTATAGAAAATAGGTGAAACAGTAAAAAAATCCGTTCGGCAGTTATTGGTTTTTTCGCGAACAGACAGCCAGACCTAATTTTTTAAGTAGGTAGGTATGTAATTTTTAATTATGTTGTTTTTAAGATGTGCTAGTGTGTGATTTCTGGTGTGCCAGAATATTGGCTATGCTTTGAACGACCGTTTGGTATATATACATTCGAAACTTTTCTGTCTGCTACCCACATAGGTACGTTTAACACGTTGGTGATCTTATTTACTCCTACACGACCAAACCATCCAAACATTTCTAGCGCATGAGAGAGTTTATTATCGCGTCAAACGCCTAATGCGTTCCGGCCTTAGCCAATCAATTTATGACATCGTCTCGAGACAATAAAGTGGTATTAAATTACTGATACTGACTCAATCATACCGCGCCCACTCATCACATCACGCTGCGAGGGTTGGCCGCCATAATGTTAATACGGGGGAATAAAACACATACTCCATACCCCATCTATCGTTTATTACTCAATCTTTCAGTAAGTGGATTATGCATTAATTGGGTCGTTCGTCGGTGCCGGACGGAACTGATGTATTGTTGGAGTGATTGCCTTGTATCCAGTCCTAGATTTGTCAATAGGCCTAGGGGCGGCAGATTTCAGAAGATGATGTATTAAAGATGATTTTGCTATTAAAAAGTGCCGTAAAAATCGTAATTCTTGTTTTTTTTACGCACTTTCTTAGTGACTAATTCAGTGTTTTCCTTACAGGTTCATGGGGCGGCGGAAATAAATTGGCCTACACTCATAAAAATATAAATCCGGCACTGCTTGTATCTTGTATCTCAATCATGTCCATGTTCATACCAGAGTTTTGGTTAACAATGATAGTAGTTTTGTGCTTACTGAAAAAACTTGTGTGTCAATTCTATGAAAATTACTACAATAAAAAATATCAGTGTATCTTATTAGATAAACCTTTACACGAGCAATTATTGTTGAATAGTTTCTGAATCATGGAAACGGCTGCAACGATTTTCATGAAATTTAGTGTGCAAGTAGTTTCGGGGGCGATAAATCGATCTAGCTAGGATTCATTTTTAGAAAATGTCGTATTATCCGTGTTTTCAGGCAATAAAAATTGCTACAATAGACTCTTCCTGACATCTATTGGTGAGTAGCAACACTAAAGCTACTTCAGTAGATTGCGTTGTTAAGCAATATTAAACCGAGCTAAGCTCGGTCATCCGGGTACTGAAATTAATATAAGATAAATGAATGATGAACAAGTATAGAATGCTTTGCTTAAAGTTGATGTTGTGCTCACCATTTGGATTTCATCGCCACTTACCATTAAAGATTATTGTGAAGCACTAACATATTTAATGTAAAAAAAATATTATTATAGAATTCACTATCATATTATTCATGTTATCATGTCATTTATTTATTTATATATTTATTTTGTACACAAAAAAACATGTACAAGATAAATAATTTAAGAGATAGTTTTCTTACCTTAATCAAAACTAAATGGCTTCATTCTGTTCCTTTGAGCGAATGAACCCAGTTTCTCATTCAACTGGGCAACGATTCACGACCAACGAGGACATTTTCCGCATGAAGTACTCGAGCACAAGTTTCATAATATCAGGTAACGCAGGTGTTCGAGCGTAGCTCACGGCGCGATTGCGTGGGTGCCATTATGAATAAGGAGCTCGCATGTTTCTTTTATGTAATATATTATACCTATTACAACGCGCACGACAAGGAAGAGAGAAGAAATTATTATGCTATCAAATTGAAAAAAAAACAAAATTATTTAACCATTTAGATATTGTGTAAATACGTGTATCGCGTAGGTATATCTTTCTATTCCTTGCCTTTTTGGAAAGGTTATTTATTATAGACGAGAAGAAAAGGCAGAAGAAACTCCAGAACAGATCTTTTAAACACAATAATGTATGGAATTTCTAACCTATGCTGACCTAGACGTGGAACTATTATTTCATATAAGTAATATCCTTTATCAGCTATAATAGCAGTGTTCCTACATGTTGCTTTAAACATTCCTATTAGTCTTATTTTAAAAATATATTGTTGACGACAAAACCTTGAAAAGTGAAAAGTTATATCTTGACCTATATAAATATTTTAGCAGGAAACGCGTGAGTGTCTGTCAGATTAATATAATTTAATATTTAATATTGTTCTAAATATCAGTGTCATCGTTGTAACTGGGCGCTATGTTGAGCTTATTCACAGCAGATTTTGAATTTATATAACAGTGCTATATAAGTAAAATTGGTTTATTAAGGGTTTACAAATGATACCGTATAGCTTTAAATCAATATAAGCAATGTAATCCCTCCGAGAGCCCTACCACCAGTTGGGTGGAAATGGGGTGGTATTATTAACTTATAATAATAAAAGTCAAAGTACACTATGTAAATATTTTATTAATTTAATAATGGCATTACAACAATTAATTTCATTCCTATTCGCCATGGTCCTTAGAGTCCTTCGTTATAAAATTTAAAGTACATAGGTATTAATATTCCAAAAGAATTTAAACTTGTGAGAAATAACACCACTACTAAATGCAGATTCGATAACACAAGGAAGCTTATACATTATACATCCATTATACTACATTACAATTTAAACTTTTATGCATGTATATTATAGATTATACAATACTCTGTTTATACATTCCACTAATTTGTACATATTCAATCATTGTACAATATTATGCGTTACTGTATTATATGTTATACAAATTATTTACAGTTTTCTATCTAAACTTTACAATTTTTATCTAAGCAACCCATGTTATTAATAATGTTATAATTATTTCGATGAATATATAAAAATTATATATATACATTACGGATACCTTTTCAAAACGGGGGCTCACCGTTTGGGCCGTGTGATTAGCTTATCAAGTTTATATATAAAATTTGACCGCACAGACAACAAATATAGTTTTAATAATATTTTATCTACAAAAACCATGATGAGGTAAACACACAGCCGAGAAAATATATCCGTACCTACAGACAAATAAATTATTCAATGCAATAAATTACATTTGTAAAACATTTATACACATATTAATTTTAATGGCTAACATAGATTATTAAGGGCAATTTATAGTTACAAAATATTAAAAGAAGTACAATAAATTATGTGCGTGAAATGTATACGTATAATCTAGACTAATAAGAAATCATGTTAAAAGAAGCCTTAATATCTTAAATATTTAAATCTAAGTCTAAAGTACAGTTTCATTAGTGCAAGTCCTAGGGCCATTGACTAAGGAGTATCTACTAGAACCACCGTTTCTGCTCGTAACAGCACCTCTTATAAAGAGTTCCTTGAAGGTTTCTCTGAACTGTCTCGACATACCGCAATAAATGGCAAAGTTTATTGGGTAGGAGACGATAATAAAGAAGTTAGTGATTAAGATGAGGATGTTAGCGATGTGGTAGTCGAGGAAGTCGACTAGGGTACTAGAGATGATGTGGAGGATAGTGACGACGGCTACGGGAATCTCGACCAGGAGGAAGACAGTGACAACGACAATGAGCATCAAAGTCGTGCAGTTGGAGTCCCGTAGTCTTTTGCACTCGGATTTTCGGTTCTCCTTGAAGAGTTTCTGTCGGTTGAGCTGGGCGGTCCTCATAGCTCTGAAGAGGAGGACGTTGAGAACGACCAGCGAGGTGCAGGGTATCAGGTGGACGAACAGAACTCGGAAGCCGAAGTAAGTGATGAAGTACGCGTCTAGGGACAGCGTTTGCACCCAGGGCGACATTTCGATCTGGAATTAGAAAAGGTAAAAATAAAACTACAAAAAGTAGTGTGAGCTACAAGCGAGTTAATAGGTACAGTTTTTGTTGCGAATATTGATTTGGAACCTTGTACTTATTAGGATCATATTCTAAATGGAATCAAAAGTGTAGCGAGTGAATAGAGAAACTTGAATCTTGAATTTTGTAACGAGGATTTAAGGGTAATTTTATTTGTTTCTCAACAAAACACTGGTTTTATAATTCCAGCTCACTAAGTGAAGCGTGTAAAATTTAAAAAAGTGTACAATGTTTAACTTTGGTCACTTCTTAAGTTTAGTTGTGTTAGTTAAGAATTTTAAGTTTATTGATATAACTTACTTTGGTTTGTTAGAGGCTTTAGAGCCGGAAGCAGTGAATGTGTTACTTTAGGGATTTGATTTAAGAGTATCCTTGGATTATATGACATTCCGCCCTCGTCTTCAAGGTAACATTATAAACAAAGTCAACATCCGGAATAATACTACGCAAATAGATTTGACAGCTACAATCTGTAACTATAAAGGAAATTGACCAACTCCTAATTTGTAGACGGGTACATAACTGAAATCAGTATTTCATATATACTGTATGTTTAATAAATTGTTAAATATGTTGCTTAACTTAAACTATCATAATATAGTCGATGTGAAGTTTATACCATTACACAATATTGTAAAAATATGAGTAGGTGTTTCTTTATATGGCACATGCCTTATCAAGCCGTTTCAGTTTCTTCTCCTTAAACTTATACTTTTTTTGTAGAAGGTAAAACATACGTTTATATGTATATTGAAAAAAAAATATAATAGGTACCTACTGTATCTGGAACTTTTGCGCAGTAGGCAAGTCACCACCAATCATTATAATAGTCCATTATTTTTAGACGAGACTTAATAAGTCAATGCGAGACTTATTAGGTAAACAATCTTGGCACTATTTATTATTAAACATCAATTTAAATTAGTTTAAAAAACGAATTAATAGTGTATAAACAGTATTTACTTTTCGAATTAAATAATTGTCTTTAAATTTTTTTCATTTTGTGTCAGCCGTAATTTTAAAATTCAAATTACAACAAAAGATCTTGTCAGAATGTGTATCAAGTGTCGTCTAAAAATGGAATATAAAGAACAGAGGCGAGGAAGAGAAGAAGAGAGGAAGAGAAGAAAATAAGAAAAGAGGAGGAGGGGAAGACAGAGAAAGAGTTACAAAAGAGCAGCTTACCCTGCAGACTTCCTCAAAGTGTCCCCGCCACACGGTGACGTGGGGCTTGTATTGCCTGTCGAAGAAACGAGGCAGCTGGTGCAAGAATGCCGCGAAGCCGATGTAGATCAAACACTTCTTGACCCGTGGCATCGTGCACCTGTGGACAAAACACAACTCTCAGGAAACTGTCAAGTACAAGCTGGTCTAAGATCCGAACTAGAAGCGACTTGACCTCATCTGTTTAATGGATGAATTTTATGAAGGAACTAGCTGATGCGCGAAACTTTGCATACGGAAAATATGTTTTAACTTAATCAAACTTTTATCCTATTTTCCCGGGAAACCTTTCAATTTTCCGGGATGAAAAGTTGTCTAAAATATGATCCAGAGTATCAGTAACAACTTTACCAATTTTCATCGAAATCCGTTCAGGGGTTTTTATGTGATGCCCGGACAGACAAACAGACACTTTGAGTTTTATTATAGTATAGATAGACTTTTTAGTATGAAGGAATTTTTTAGCCAACCCGCGATATATTTTTTAGTATACTAAATTGGATATTAAACACTTTTTATCCATTAAAGAGATGGATACAAGTCGCTTCTAGTTACATCTTGGGGTAAGCGGGAATTTCAGTAAAACAGTGACGACGGCACGCATTTGGGGTACGCGGTAATAGAATTTTAGTAAATTGGCACTGATCTGACATGAAAGGAGCTTTGAGGAAATTGACAAAGTGACGGTACATGTGATGATCTTAAATATGTAAAAGTTGGAGTTAAAGGATGAAGCCACATTTGTATTAACATAACCTGTCTGATCTGGGTTGTCGTGGGTGTGGTAAGCCATAGGTAATTTGGGAAAATATTTGATAGAACTGAAATACGATGTAGCATTGCTAAGCATGAATGGTGCAAAGAAAATATTGTTTTCACGCCTTCCTCACTGTTGTTGTATAGTTACAACGAATACCGCATATTAACGTACATATACTCGTATACTCGTAGTACACGTAGATTATTAAGTATAAAACAAAGTTATAAAGAGGATAGCCCGCTGGACCATTTCACAAGCAAAAAATAGTGCTATCTCTCTCTCTCTCTCTCTCTCTCTCTCTCTCTCTCTCTCTATATTACGAACTCCGTGAGGTCAGCGTCGCTGCGTTGAAAAATATTTGCTGAGTATTGGTCCAATTAGACCAATTTAAGTGCTACACTTGCCCACGTCACCACGTCTTGCTCGTGAACGCGCTTTGCACTGTCCCTCCGCAATGATATTATAAGTAAAAAGAGTCTGTTACTAGCTGTACTATCTGTTACTAGCGCGCCGAAGATGAAGATCGTAAGAGCAGTCAATTGACCTCGTCTGCTCGGAGTCACTCTGTCAATACAAGACGATACGCACGCTTTTGTTGTTGTCAGAAGTGCTTGAGATTTGACATACAACGTTAAAATGCCTTCGTGTATTATTGTAGTGTGATTGGTGTAGTGAAACAAAAGATAAACGCGTGTGTGTTGTTGCTCTTTTCGGAACTGATTTTTTGGTTGATTTGTAAGGGCATGACGTATGTATCTATATTTTTTAAATATCATTGTCTCTCCGCACATAAATTTCAATGCCTGCAACGTTGTAATAATTTTGCAGCGCTTATTGCAACGTAACAGGAGATGATAAAGTTACTCATGGCTCGTAATAAAACACGATCGTAACAAGCCACAGAATTCAGCATCTACTTAATGAACCCTTTAAGTACTCTTCGGTGTGTTCAAACGTTGCTCGTACTTAAATTATTTCATTTGGCCGTAAAATTTTAGTGGCTGCCGTTAAAAAGATTGAATCCCAAAGCGTTTTGAAAACAGTCAAATTGATAGCGACTCTGATCGTTAATGATAATAGAATCCATAAGAATCGTTCACTGAATGAGTAAAATATAATGTGATTTTATCGACATTCGACGTGGGTAAGATTTATTTTACTATAGGTACCTACAACGATTAAAGGTTCATTTGCCAGCTAGGGTGAATATTTGTATGGCTGTTAAATATTATGGATCCTAGGATCTCTATTAAATACGATGTTTTAGTAATTCGAGTGAAAATCCTACTAATATTATGAATGTGAGTTTGTGAGTATGTATGGATGTTTGTTCTTCTTTCACGTTAAAACTGCTGAAAGGATTTCCATGTTTACCGCATAGAACCTTTCTTAGAAAGGTTCTCGAATGGCGCCTACGTCTCAGAAAAAGGAGCATAGGACGCCCCCCTACCGGATGGACTGACGACCTGAAGAAGACAGCGGGCATCCGCTGGATTCAGAAGGCTCAGGACCGATCAGAGTGGTGCAAGTTAGGGGGGCCTATGTCCAGCAGTGGACCCCCAAGGGCTGATGGATGGATGGATGGATGGATGGATGGATGAAATATTACATAGATAGACCATGATCTGGAAACATTTAAGGTACTTATTACATCGGAAAACGAGGACAAAACCCATTGAAGTATAATATCATAGAACAGACATTTTGAAAAAAATGTGTGTCCCGCCCGGGAGGTTCGATTTTCAAAATTGAGCCCCTGTTCTCCTTTCAAAATAGAAAGAATCCATTGAAGATTGAAGCCACGTGGCGCCAATACATTGGGACATACATGGTGTTCGCGGTGTCGGTTCTATACGCTAGTAATAATACTTCAATGGCAAAACCGCAGACAAAACGCTGGTCCAACATACAGTTTTTTTGCTTAGCCGCATTAATTACATGGTTAATTTACGTGTTTCCCTTACATTAACAATATTAAAGCCGATATAACTCAAACAAACATTTGCACAGTCTGAATTGCAAGCAAACAGCACCGTTGGCGATGGAGTTTCGATAGGGCACCGCAGAAAACAACACGCAATGTTCGCCACCGCGAGTTCGTGATGTATCGTAGCAACGTTAATTTGTTGCCATAGCAACCGTGGATCGGGCACGTTCATAGGGTGGGTTGCTCATCACGAAGTTAAAGTAAGGTGATAGTTACACGTCAATTTAAGTTAAAATATCCGGATAACCGAGCTTTGCCCGGTTTAGTGTTGCTTAACAACGCCATTTACTGAAGTAGCTTTAGTATTGCTACTTGCCAATAGATGTCAGGAAGAGTATATTGTAGAAGTTTATCATTGCCTGAAAACACCGATAAAACGGCATTTTCTAAAAATAAATCCTAGCTAGATCGATTTATCGCCCCCGAAACCCCTTATATACTAAATTTCATGAAAATTGTTGGAGCCGATTCCGAGATTCCAATTATATATAAATACAAGAATTGCTCGTTTAAAGGTATTAGATTTAACCTATATAAAATACGAAACTGGGTTGCATAAGTCACGGTTAGGCTAAGTTTATTAGTTTATTAAGTTTTGACTAAAGCTTATTAGTCAAAACCAACCCAGTTTCGTATGTGACTATAACTGAATGTAACTATAACCTTACCTTAACTTCATGATGAGCAACCCGAGCTTAGGGTATGGTAGTTAAATGACGAATGGCACACCTGTAATTTGACTACAACCACACCCGAGTCCCAGGTAAGTGGCGATTATAGTCTTGGAGGTGAAGCGCACTTAGTAGTACCGAGTACGTAGTACTTTGGATGTGAAAACTAACAACGACGCGGATTATACTATCATTATTACTAGAAGGCTATTCGATTAGTATAATCTAATCCTCTATAATCTGAGAACCTAATCTATCTAATCTAATTCAATTTACAAAAAAATAACCGACTTCAAAGAAACAGTCTTCAGATAGGAATACAGAGAGTATTACAGGACGAAAACATGAAAACAAGACGTGAGGTACATCACAAATAAATAATTAAAATAAATGTCTGACTTAGCCGGGAATCAAATCCGAGATCTCGCATGATTGATTGATTGATGATTTTGTTTTTATTCATAATAATAAAAATAATAACGCTACTCACTCATAGCCCCACACAAGGATTTCCTGTGTCGTGGGCGCCACGGACAACACACAAAGACAAGCACAATACACCCAGATCGAGAACAGATATTCAAACTCATCATTCTTTCCGCCCCGCTGGGAATCGAACCCAGGTCCCTCGGCGCAGCGGCCCGGCATGGTAACCATTGCGCCACACGGGTCGTCTTCTAATTAAGTATTAATGATGATATTTTTATATTATTATTATTAGTAGCAGTGATAGCCTAGTGGTTAGAACGTTGGTCTCCCGAACGCGGGGGCCCGGGTTCAAATCCTGGCACGCACCTCTAATTTTCAAATATTATGTGCGTATTACAAGTTAATTATCACTTGCTTCGGTGAAGGAAGACATCGTGAGGAAACCTGAGTTCTCCATAATGTTCTCAAAGGTGTGTGAAGTCTACCAATCCGCACTTGGCCAGCGTGGTAGACTATGGCCTGTACCCCTCACATTGTGAGAGGAGACCCCGAGCCCTGCAGTGGGACAATTATGGGTTGTTGCTTTGCTTTTTTTTGCTGATGATATTATTGTTAGCCAGCTTGAATGCCTGACTTTCAGCTTTTTGTCATTCCGGACTTGTTATACGTTGCACGAAAACACGGCAAGCATTTCACTCGAGACTTTTAAGGCAGGAATGTGACTCGTAACTACCTTCCTAGCATCGTAGTTATAAAATCAATAATAGTGCGTCGGATAAATGTAAATTCATGTCGAATTTTGATAAACATTAAAAAATCAGATAGGGCAACACTGTTATAGCTTACCTGAAGTAGAAGTCGGGGCAAAATATGTCATATAACTACCTATTATGTCATATTGTGCCCCACCTTACTGTATTACAGATTGTTGCTCTATCTGATTTTTAATCCGGTCGTTATCGTAATTCGTAAGATAACAGTCGTTAAGCCATGTCGGAGGCCCTCAGGCGGCATGAAAACTTCCGACACTTGGGTTGGCCATATACCCCTCCACCAATCCGCACTGGAGCACCGTGGAGTATGCTCTAGACCTCCTCAAGAAGAGAGACCCGTGCTCAGTAGTGCCCATAATGAGTTGAAGGCTGATTTTTAAAAGTTTATTCTAATTATGTCTTCACAGCTGCTGTCTGAAGAAGACAGCGTGCATCCGCTGGATTCAGAAGGCTCAGGACCGGTCAGAGTGGCGCAAGTTAGGGGAGGCCTATGTCTAGCAGTGTGCCGATGGATGGATGGATGGGCATCTTCATATTTACCCGACAAACTATATTCTATGTTATAGGTATGTATAACTAAGCGAATTGCAAATTACCCAACTTTACAGTTGTAAACGTGTGGCGTGTCATATTTAACGAGGGTAGCTAAAATGTGTCAACATGACGCTTAATTACTCCAATTAACACTTTTTTGAGTTTCACTGCACATTTTATTATATAATTGCAATATAAGATTTCTTTACGACATTAAAAGTAGATGAAACTACTGTATTAGGTACGTCAAATATTTTCCTTAAAGTTATTTGGATTTATTTTGAGCTCGCTTTGCCTAAACAACTAGTCGATAAAAGAGTAGAAGAGTCACCAGCTTAATGGTAAGTGATAAGTGGTAACCATGGTGAATATATGATCCAATTGCTTCAAAAACACAATCATTTTATCAGAGGCACCAACAATTAATGGGTAGGCCATTATAAAGATTGATACTTAGTGAGAATTTTCTTCATAGTAACATTTTAACGTCAAATTCAGCTCGCAAAGTGGCCCTTTCAAAGCGGCGAAGCGAATTCGTTGCAATTCGACGTCAGTCAGTTTAATTAGCACCTTTCAACCGCCGCCGAATTACCGTCGGATTAACAATAGCTTTGTCGGATATTTGGCCAGGCTCGTAGAAATGTTTTTCCAACTTACCTTTTTAAATTACCCCTTAAATTATAAATGAAATATGGTTTACCTATTGGATATTTTGGTTAATCTAAGATACCTACCAATATCTTTTAATTTTGTTAAACTGATGAAAATATTACTCGTATTGAATCTGATTATTTTTTGAAAATTTTACGCTGATTAAGTTATCCTTGGCCAAATATTTTATAGTTTTCGTGTTATTTCTGTCTATAGATAGAAGTTACATCTAACATGATAAAATAATATACAACCCGAACGTGAAATACCCAACACGAATATCCTAATATGTAGCATGATCCTGATTCAAGGCACAGTACTAATAAGAATGGGGATTAAACGCCTTATTACTGTCTTACGTGCCCAAACATCCTTCAAACTGAAAAACAAGGTCATTCGTACTACTTGAAAGTCACCCCTAAGTACCTCCTCATAATAATATGTAGATTCTAAATAATTTTGAACATCCTACAATATACACGTAAGTTTATATTTAACACTTAAATTGACACGCGCAATATGTCTTTCCTTGTATTATACTCGTAATAAGTTGAATAGAATTCCACCTTGAAGAAAACTTCCGACACTTGGGTTGGTCACTCCAATTCACACTGGAGCAGCGTGGTCGAGTATGGCCTAGGCTTCAATAAGGGAGAAATCAGTGCTCAGTAATAGGCTATTAATGGGTTGAAGCCAATATGTAAGGTAATACCAAATATAAGTAAGGTAACAAACGAACCGCGCCGCCCAGCGAAAAACGGCGTGAGAAATAAAGTAACGCTCCGATTATGTTATTTCTGAAGAAAACAGGGGTAAAGAAAGACGACACGATTGATGGTAAGACATTAATAAAAAGTTTTAATCCTGGGTTTGCTAATAAGCCAATCTAAAAACATTTTTTCGCAGCATTTTTATGGCACCGTAATCTTGTAGGCTATTGTTCAGATCAAACGAGATTTCCCATAGGACCTTTGAACCAACCTTGACTATTATAGCCTTGCTGGTAGCTAATTAAGGATATACATAACCATAAACCGAACTCATGTTCCTGTACTTAAACTGAACTAAATGAAGCAAATTGCGCCATATAAAATCCCGGCAGAACGGCTCCAACGCCGAATGCTCATAAAAAGAAACATTTAGTAAACAGGACGTTCAAGTTGGTCTGATATTTTATTTGGCCACATTTTTATTAGCGTCGTAAACGATACTACTTACAGTACACGCAAGCTTATTACCATTGCAAAGGGATTTCCTGAATTGATATAGGATACGGCTGTTTTCGGGTGGTCTCTTCCTGCTTTAAAATCGCGAAAGCTCTAATCTAATCTATACTTATGCACTGCATCTCCTAGTGGAGTAAATGGGGCATAAGAAACGGCTTAGCCAATTTAGATGCGATAAACACTTGTATAAATAAAAATAAAATCTGTGTAAACAATTTCATCTAAAAAAATAAAAATCCATTACGTCAAAATATTGTGTTTTCGCTCAAGGCGCAAAACTAGTTATTAGTAATGGTCAAAAAATTAAAAAAATAATGTAGCTCCAATAATGTTGGCGCCCAACGAAGCTTGTTGCAAAAAATACATTTTCACAAAACACGCTAGAACTTACACAGTTAGTAGTTACATTATGCAAAGAAATAGAACAAGAAAATATGCTATTGTGGGATACCAACCAACAATATTCTAAGCATGTCAGTTCGTAGAATCACGTAAAATTTATTCAGTGGAATAGCGTCCTTACTGCAAAGAAAATAAAAGCGTTGGCAATAAACTTCTCTCTCAATATTGAACCTATTGTACATGCAACAATGTAGTTTATTATCGTTGATATACTAGTAACACGGACTCTGTGTAATAAAAATGTACTCGTACCTCGATTCGGCATGAAAAGCTACTACTATCGAACACGTAATCGCAATGTAGAACTTGTGGTAGAACTGTGAGTAATAAAAGGGCTTGTGTCTGTGATAGGGGAACAAGTGAACAACTAACAAACCTCGCGAAGCTTTTTTACGGCCGTTTCCTATAGCCTTAAAAAAGTCAAAGTCAACATATTCCCCTTCGGAGCATAATTTACAAAACGCAAAATGAACACAACACGCAAAATGTATTGTCTATTTGTATTATTAAAATAATGGCTTTTTACTAAGTGCTTTTGGATGTATGTATGTACAGTAAATATACCAAAACAACATTTTTTACAAATTTTTTCTGTCTGTCTCTTTTTTCGTCTTTATTTCGGCTAATCTCTGAAATGGCTGGACTGATTTTGATGGGACTTTCACTGGCAGATTGCTGATGTAACAAGGAGTAACTTAGGCTACTTTTATTTTAGAAAAAAAATAGTTTTAGAGAAAAAAACGCGATACGAAGTTCGCTGGGTCAGCTAGATACAAATAAGAATGTTGCTCTATCTAATTTTTAAGAGTTTATTAAAATTTTAAATGTCTTCACTGTGAAGTGAAGTGATGTCTTCACTGTGATTTATCCGATATACTATAGATAGATAGATGGAGCGCTGTTCAAATCACGTTAAGGCCTGTAAGCCATAGTATCGATAAGGGAGCTTTGTTGTTACTCGCTTTGCGACTATAAGAAGACTAGCTGTTGCCCGCAGCTTCGCACGCGGAAATTATGCTTATTAAGAAATTATATTTGTAGCCCTCACAGAAGAAAATTTAATAACAGGTTAATTTATATTGAATTTAGGACTTTATAAAGTAAAACCTACGATACAATCACAAATCATTCCTCCGGCTGCGGGTTTTGAAAAATAAACAATATTCACATTAATTTGTTTTTTTCTATTTCATGAAAAATTTGAAAAATTCAAAAACATGTATTCCATCAATTAAAGGAGAAACGTTTGAAGCAAGTTTAAAGCAAATTGTTGATATTTTAAAAATAATCCATACAAAGTTTTATCTTGTTTCCAGGGAAACCTTTTTATTTTTCTGGATGGAAAGTTTAGTAAAATATGACCAAAAGTATAAGAAACAACTAATTTCCGTCAAAATCAGTTCACCCTTTTGATGTGATGCCCGGACAGACAAACAGACAGACAAACAATAATTCTAAAAACAAATTTTTGGTGGTCTAACATGTTATTGAAGTGTTATTTATTGGTTAAAAATTTCAATATTAACCCCTTTCCCTCTTTTTCTCTCTCTCCCTCTTCCACTCATAGTCCCTCTGTAGCTTCCTGTCCCTCTCCCTCTCCCACTCCCTTTTCCGCTGCATGTCCAGTTCCCGGTTCCTCTTCCACTCCCTTTCCCTCTCCCTCTCCCACACCTGGTCTCTCGCCCGCTTCCTGTCCCACTCCCTCTCCCGCTTCCTGCCCCTCTCCCTCTCCAGCTCTCTATCCCTCTCCCTCTACTGTTGCCTGTCCCGTTCCCAGTCCATCTTCCGCTCCCTGTCCCTCACCGTCTCCCGTTTCCTATCCCTCTCCCTCTCCCGCTCCCGGTCCCTCTCCCGCTACCTGTTCCTCTCCCGCTCCCTGTCCCTCTCGCACTTCCGGTCCCTCTCCCGCTTCTTGTCCCTCTCCCTCTCCCGGTCTTGGTCTCTTTTCTGCTTCTTTTCCCTCTCCCTTTCCACTCCAAAATTAATATATAAATTTTCATGTTGTTAACTTCAAAAATGACGGGCGTACTGAGTTCCATCCTCTAAATTAACCCTTTAAGGGATGATTTTCCAAAAAAATGTGTTAAAGAGTTAACTTTTGTTTATTAATATAAACTTACATAAAAAAAATCATATTTATACCTCGAAAACTGGTAAGCTTGATTTGTATGTAGTTGACTACCAACCCCTATTTTTAGGGGATGAATTTCGAGAAAACCGTGATACAGTTATTTTTTGTGTCTAACTATAGGCTTAAATACAAATTTTTACCCTTCTTACTTCAAAACTGACGAAGTTCCCATACTAACTTGCGCCGCCTTAATTAACCCTTTAGGGGATGACTTTCCAAAAGAACGTAATACTTCAAAATTTAGTTTGTAATTTTGAGCTAATATGTAAATTTGCATGTTTTTAACTTCAAAAATGACGAAGTTGAGTACTGACTGTTGTCCTCTAAATTGACCCTTTAAGGGATGATTTTCCAAAAACATGTGTTAAACTTAATTGTTGTTTATAACTATAAACTTATATAAAAAAAATCATATTTATAGCTCGAAAACTGGTGAGGTTGATTTGTATGTAATTGACTACCAACCCTTATTTTTAGGGGATGAATTTCGAAAAAACCGTGATGCAGTTATTTTTTGTGTCTAAATATAGGCTTAAATACAAATTTTCACCCTTCTTACTTCAAAACTGACGAAGTTCCCATACCAACTTGCGCCGCCTTAATTAACACTTTAGGGGATGATTTTCCAAAAAAACGTAATACTTCAAAATTTAGTTTCTAATTTTGAGCTAATATGTAAATTTTCATGTTTTTAAATTCAAAAATGACGAAGTTGAGTACTGACTGTTGTCCTCTAAATTAACCCTTTAAGGGATGATTTTCCAAAAAAATGTGCTAAACTTAATTTTTGTTTATTACTATAAACTTACATAAAAAAATTCATACTTATAACTCTAAAACTGACGAAGTTGGTTTGTATGAAAATGACTTCGGACCCCTATTTTTGCTAGTTAGGGTATGAATTTCCAAAAATCCGTTCTTAGCTGACGTCTCCTTAGCATAATCTATCTCTCTGCCAAATTTCATCATAATCGGTTCGGTAGTTTCTTAGATTTTTTGTTTAATCAGCGGTGTGTCTCTTTTCAATTTTATATATATAGATAAGTGCTATAAAACAGATCAATTTGAATTTAACTTACACTTTGATTATATATGTATAGTTCCACTAAAATTCAAAGTTACGTGAACATATACTCAAAATGTTTATTAAGTTTAAAATGCAAAATTAAATATCTATGCATAAAATATTACTATACCCTTGATCTTCGGCTATTTAAATTTTTGAAATAATAACAACCAAAGCTCCTCAGCCCTCACTCACACTTGTCTTCGCTTACTATTAAGTAGGAATTGTACCAACTACTTACTTTTTGCGGGAAACGCAAAAATATGTATGTATTTCTACTTTTTAATTCACTTTAAAACTGGATCATTCAACAGAAAATTGTTGCGAATACATTGCATTTCGCTGCAGCATTCCGAAGGAAAATCGGAAGCTTTATAGTTTCGTCATGTCCGTCCGTCTGTCCGTCTATCCGAAGCAAAGCGCCTAGACCCTTAGTGCTGAAGGCCGTAATTTAGAATGAATAAACATATTTATTAAAACTTTTTCAAAAGTATTATGGGTCTGCTAAGACCGTTTTTCAATTCAGGGGTCCGTTTGCAAAATATTCAGCTTTAAAATACCAATTTTTCTTATATTAGAGTCAAGTGAACCTACCCGCCTACCGGCTTTAAGTTGGAGATGGACTAGTAAAAAATTCATAAAAATAGGTTATATGATGAACACGGCTAGGTTAGCTTAAGTAGTTAATGAGTAATAGTCGATAAACTTATATCTTCGGAACCCTACATTGCGCGTGGCCTGACACGCATTTGCCTGGCGTTTAAAACATAATGAACATTTTTACTAAAGCTAAAACAACACATTCATATTTTTGAAAAGTGTCTCAATTAGACCCTTAGGCTTCCCGCCCACGTCCGATAATCGGTGACCGATTTTTGTACCGACTGTCGGTGAGTCAGTTTTATTTCTGACCGACTTTTTGTAGGACGCGTGCGTTGCACTATTGCTATCAGTACGTTCTATTTTTCTCCTACAAAAAATCGGTCACCGATTATCGGTCGTGGGCGGGAAGCCTTAGGTATATAGAACACTAAAAAAATATGATTTTTTATTCAATCTATAAGGGCATTAAAATGCATTTGAATTTTACATTTTTAATTTTCGCATGTCAGGCACATGCACTTGGCCGGTTTTTTGTTTTTTTAAGTAGATTTCGCCGTATATTTTCTATAGTAACACAATAAGAATAACCAAAATACCTTAAACAAATTATTTTCCTCTTGGCTCCAATATAAAATTCCATAAAATTCTTAGCACATCTTAAAGTGTTTAAATTCAGAGAATTCCAACATTTATTGCAGCGTTAAAATTTCATTTGTGTAGGTCGCTTGTCTCAGCGTACGGACAGATAAAATTCATTTATGTTGCCTCGTAAACAATTTGCATTTGAATTCGATATTGTAAGTATTTGCGATGACTTGAGCCAACGCGCCTAAAGAAGTTTTCTTTTCAATAAACGATGTAGAAAATAACTATTAAACACGAAAATAAGAATATAAATAACTATTATAACACGATATTTTTAGACCAGAAACACGCATTATTGTAATCTTTTTAACCGACTTCAAAAAAAAGAAGGAGGTTCTCAATTCGACTGTATTTTTTATGTTTGTTACCTCAGAACTTTATATTGGGTGAACCGATTTTGATGATTATTTTTTTAATCGAAAGCTGGTGCTTGTATGGTCCCATTTAAATTTTATCGAGATCTGACAATGGCATCCATGAGAAAATATATAAGTCTTAAATTTTCATTAAGTATGTACGCGACAAATGGACGAATAACTCAATATCACGCCAACCGATTTCAATGATACTTTTTTATTGTTATTGGAAAGGATTCATTTGAAGTCGGGTTTTTTGTTAAAATTTTAGATTATTATAAACCTATAATATATTTAATTCATTTATTTTATAAGAATAGCTCACGGAGCTGACAGTGTTTATGAGATAGAATTAGATATTTATGACGGGTGGCGATGGTAATGGTAGGATAGACTGTATACTTAGATGAACTTTATAAAGGTCTATAAACAGTGCACTTTATTCCCATAATAAAACCGTAACGGGTAGTATGTAGATAACGTACTTTATTTTTTTTGTAATGTTGGCTACCTTATCGATATTAAGGTATAAAATATAAATAGTAAATTATATAACTATTTAACGTAGTTGATGAAATTAAAATGTAGAATAAAACCTCACTATATGTGGATATATTAAAACGTACTTATAATGTAAAATAACACAAATGGCTGATATATTTAATGATGACATAATGTTATAGGCCTTCAGTCAGAAAATAGGCCTATACGAGATGAGTTCATTTGCCTCATAAAAGGAATAAATTTGCCTACATTTTCATTTAATTTCCGCAGATATCGATTTCTTTTCTTCAAAAGAAATACCTTACCTTTACCTTACTTTAATTATTTTTACTAATCGCATATAAAAAATGGTGAACTCCTCCAAAAATTATAATGATGAGGAATAAGTTGGCCATGAGATGTCATTGTCGTAGATTATTATTTATCTGTTTGTGTGTTTGCCTTTCTGCACAAACCCAAGAGACACACCTCACAAAGATAGAGATACAGATTTACAGCTATCATACTTTATACCTAATAGTAGTGCAATCTGTTGCACAGTTGCATATTCCTCTATTAACTGAGTAGAGAGTAGGTAGATTATCTATACGTGAGTGGAAGTTCGCTTCGCTTCGAGTTGAATAACAGGTGTTTCTGTCAGACACTCTGGAGACTAATCTATGCTTCACCTGCATTGAAATCTAAATATCTAAGTTCTACTTATCCTACTAATATTATAAACTAGCTGACTACGAAAAGTTCACCGGGAACTTCGTATCGCCTAACAATTAATGAATGTACTTTGTTGTTAATTTTAACTTTTATAGTTTTGGTAGGTTTAACAAATCAGATTTTGGAAATTGGAACCAGGTGACTGCTTGAGCCGGTGAAATGTGGACAAAAACATTCTGTATTTTTATGATGCCAATCAAAAGGGTCATTCATAATGATCAATTTTTGTTGAACAACGTATCTTAAATTGAGGAAGATCAAGAAAAATGAATTAGTTGAAAAACTTTTCGTGTAAATTTCCTACTTACTATCCAAAGTAAATAGTCCACTTACTCATATTTAACCTATAACGTGGTCAAAATTAGACCCATTTTCACGTGTGTACAAAGTTATTCTTGGACTGAATTCTCTTCGTGTCGCCTTTTGTATCGATATAACGATCGATGTAATAACCTCAAATGAAAATAAAATGAAAAATGTTTTATTCAGCAACCATTGTTACAATATTTCAGTGCCACTAGCTCCCACACTAGGCTTCCCTGTGTTGTAGGAAGCTAGTAGTAAAGTGGTTAATTTACATACATAAATTCTAAAAGTTTACAAAATAAATCAAAAAAGAATTCTATGGTACATAGGACACAACTAGAAACATAACATGTTTTAATAGAACAGGGTCGATAATTTTTGAAAACGAAAAAAAATAATAGTAGGATGTAACGTTTTTTAACCTTAAAACTCATCCCCCCACTTCCCGACCTCAGATCGCCGGTAAATTATTTTTCCTTTATTTTTGTTATTTTCTCTTCCTTTTCCAATGGGTATCAAATTTGTAATAGTAGGATACTATTTTTTCAGTTTTTACTGTTTTCAGACCTGGTCTATAAGTGGAATATCTTATTTTAATTTCAATTTTGATCCTACAATAATATTTCTTTCTTCTCTCTTTTTACAGAAATGCATCGGTAATGGTTTTCTGCTGTAACTCATGTCAATGGGGGCGGTGACAACTTACCATCAGATGTATTGTCTACTATTTTGTCCAATATTTACAAAAATATAACTATATTCCACTAGTCGACAATTTAAAAAAATAACTTAAAAATCTTCCTAATTAATAAATGCTATTACTCCATAAGATAATTCATGGACTGACAATTTATAGACACATTTACGTGTAAAATGTTTATGACAATTAAATTAAATTATGTATTTCAATTTTATGTTTTTTAAATTAATAATAATTGTTGACATTGAAATAATTAGAATAATAATTTAATGTATCGAATAAGATTTTTAAATCGTTAAATATTGCCACGCCCTAACAGGGTTCATGCTCAGACCATATACATATATATACCATAACTACTTTAAGATACTATACTATACTTATGACTTATATCTTATTACATTGCTTAATAGAAACTCCTCTCAGTATGTACGAGTATTACGTATAAGTTAGAACACAGCTATGTCCGGAACATTCCATTCCAAGCCTGTTTCCAATTCCGATACTAATAGGGGTTGGGAGTTAGGATACTCTCAGGCTCATAATGTAGTTATTAAATGGTTTGTATAGAAATTATAACATACGTCGGAAGTTTCGGAAAATGATAAAACAGTGGGCGTTTACTAAACTAAACCTACTGTTAGGGTGAGTTATATATTTTTTGTTATGTAACGTTTCCACCTTGCTTACACACAATATAATAACAAAAATAAAATAAAAAGGCCATTATAATCTAAATTTAACTAAAAAAATACCGAATTCAATGAAGTAGTCTTTCAAAAAATGTATAATATCTACATCATTGAAGTATAATGTTATAGAACAGACATCTCGAACAAAATGTGTGTCCCGTCGGGAGGTTCCATTTTCAAAATTGAGCCCCCGTTCTCCTTTCAAAATCGAACGAATCCATTGAAGATTGAAGCCACGTGGCGCCAATGTATTGGGACATACATGGTGTTCGCGGTGTCGGTTCTATACGCTAGTAATAATACTTCAATAATCTAAATCTCCATATAACAGTTGAGGGAAATAAAATATTGAATATTTAATGTTTCCTGAATTCCTCATCATCATCATGAAAAATTTATTTATTTTTTAGTTCTATGGTTCCTACTTTTCAAAAACCAGTTAATACTTACCACGTGCGCGCGACCGGTGCATGGCATACGTAGATGTACCTCTGGACTGCAAGCGCCAGGGTCAACCATATGCTGGCCGTGTGGAACATCGCTGGGATCACCTAGGGACAAGGACACGCATGAAACTTGGAAATTATGTGCTTTAAGGGCACAATGGAAGGCTACGACCTATCTATGACTGTGGCTACGACAGTGCGTTGCGACGACGCATAAAATATGCAACGTCCGACAATAAAGCAAAGCAAAATAACAACCCATAATTGTCCCACTGCTGGGCTCGGGGTCTCTTCTCACAATGTGAGGGGTAGATTATGGCCACCACGCTGGCCAAGTGCAGATAGGTAGACTTCACACACCTTTGAGAACTTTATGGAGAACTCTCCGGTGTGCAGGTTTCCTCACGATGTTTTCCTTCACCGAAGCAAGTGATAATTAACTTATAATACACATAATATTTGAAAATTAGAGATGCGTGCCAGGATTTGAACTTGGGCCCCTGTGTTCGGGAGACCAACGTTCTGACCACTGTGGTGAAACTTTATGGGCACATCACAATATACTATCGGTCTGCCCGCATTGCTTGCGTTTTCCGAGATAATAAGTACATTATCGTCTACCTGTGTGGTTTTTTAACAGACTTCGAAAAAGTAGGAGGAGTAGGAGTAGGAGTAAGTCAATTTGACTGTATTTTTTATGTTTGTTACTTCAGAACTTTCGACTGGATGAACCGATTTTGATGATTATTGTTTTAATCGAAAGCTGGTGCTTATCATGTGTTTTCACTTAAATTTGATTGAGATCTGACGAGTAGTTTTTGAGTTATCCCTAATTTTGAAGTTTGTTATTTTTTGTTAAGAATTATATGACAATGCGTTCAATAGTTTTTTCGTGAAAAAATAACGATCCATACAAAAATTTTATAGTTATATCTCAGATTAAAGAAATAAAAGGCAGATATAACTTTCGCAAAGAAATGCAACGAATCACGTGAAGCCGCTTTTTCACTATGTGTGCATGACAACCATATTGACAGTTAGCAGTGGCATCGTAGAGACACATACTTCTTTGTGTGTGTAAGTTGCCACATTGAAAACAAAAAGTCGCAATCTCCCTACTTATATTATTTTCATATTTTTCATATTTTGCCATATTTTCGACTTGAAATATTATGCAAAATTAAATTGGCAAATTTATTTATCAAATTATAAATTATCAAAAAATATTGATATTAAATATGTCAAATGTTCTTTTAATATACAGTACTTAATATGTTTAATTGTTTTAATTTATGGTTTTTTCTCTTTTGGGTAGTTATTTTTAATTGAAAAATATTAAAATTTTAATACATTTATTATAATTAAAATACATGAAATATATATAATATACGTCATCTTCATTAAAATGCAATGAATAAACAAAGCAAAATTTGGATTGCCAATCATTATCTTGCCTATTTTGAGGAATAATAAAATCCCATTTATCTCGTTTAATAGCATTTGTCGGAAATCTGCAAAATAAAATAATTTATTGAGTAGGCTAAACAGGAACTAAAATAGAATAAAATATTTTCTTTCAATCGTGCATTTTATCGTAGGCAAACGTGATATTTTCAATCAACCAGGTTTACCTATGTTAAAATCCTTATTTTATCCCTCTAATCCTTTTTACAATCTATCTTATGTTTGTAATAACCCAGCGACTGGTATTTATGCATTGGCTGCATTTCCTCGTTTTTAGATTTAAATAAATACAACTATTTACTTTTAAAATATTTTTTTTGATATAAATTTATAATCGATCAGTGTTCAAATAACCCATGCATATTTCCCTAATTTAGGGTAATCGATTTTCATACAAAGCTGGTATAAAATTCAATAATTGTAGAGGTTTTGTGTTCCGAGCGCACCTCAAAAATATTATTATAAATAAATAATAAAATAATGAACAGTTACCTGTGAAAAGATATCTAATCTTCTTTTGCTTGATTTTGGGAACAACTTTAGCAGGTTTTAAAATTGCAAGACAGCATTTTATCTGAGAAAATTATTTTATAAATTTTGACAATTGTGACATGAAAGCTATTTGACGCTTTCTTTAGTACTGAATCGGGTTTGTATTTGCTTTTTTAGTTTGTATTTGCTTTGGTAGCTCCACATTTTAGTTGAATGAATATATCTGCCTTTTATTTCTTTAATCTGAGGATATAACCTTCTCAAAGAAATGCAACGAATGACGTGAAGCCACTTTTTCACTATGTGTGCATGACAACCATATTGACAGCTAGCAGTGGCATCGTACTTCGTAGAGACACATACTTCTTTGTGTGTGTAAGTTGCCAGACATTGAAAACAAAAAGTCGCGATCTCCCGCAATTTAGTAAATATTTTTTGCCATATTTGCAACTTGAATTAATATTATGCACAATTAAATTGGCAAATTATTTATTATTATATCACTAGTTATCAAAAAGTATAGATATTAAATATGTCAAATGTTCTATTAATATACAGTACTTAATACTTATGTTGAATTGTTTTAATTTATGGTTTTTTTCTCTTATGGGTAGTTATTTTTAATTGAAAAATATAAAAATTTTAATTCATTTATTATAATTAAAATACATGAAATATATAATATACGTCATCTTCATTAAAATGCAATGAATAAGCAAAGCAAAAATTGGAAGGCCAATCATTATCTTGCCTACTTTGACGAATAATAAAAACCCATTTATTTCGTATAATAGCATTTGTCGGCAATCTGCAAATAAAATAATTTATTGAGTAGGCTAAACAGGAATTACTAAAATAGAATATAATATTTTCTTTCAATCGTGCATTTTATCGTCGGCAAACGTGATATTTTCAATCAACCAGGTTTACCTATGTTAAAAATTTTATCCCTTTAATCCTTTGTACAATCTATCTTATGTTTATAATAACCCAGCGACAGGTATATGCATTGGCTGCATTTCCTGATTTTTTGATTTAAATAAATACAACTATTTACTTTTAAAATATTTTTTTTGATATAAATTTATAATCGATCAGTGTTCAAATAACCCATGCATATTTCCCTTAATTTAGGGTAGTCGATCTTCATTAAAGCTGGTATTAAATTGAATAATTGTCGAGGTTTTGTGTTCCGAGCGCACCGCAAAAATATTATTATAAATAAATAATAATATAATGAACAGTTACCTGTGAATAGATATCTAATCTTCTTTTCCTTGATTTTGGAAACAACTTTTGTAGTGTTTAAAATTGCAAGGTGGCATTTTATCTGAGAAAATTATTTAATAAATTTTGACAACTGTGACATAGAAGCTATTTGACGCTTTCTTTAGTACTGACTCGGGTTTGTATTTGCTTTTTTAGTTTGTATTTGCTTTGGTAGCTTCAAATTTTAGTTGGATGAATATATCTGCCTTTTATTTCTTTAATCTGAGAGTTATATAATAATATTAGTAGGATATTTTGGTATGTCATGACCTCGGAGTTTCATCCTTGTGGCTCAGATTATTATCATTTTCTAAAAATAAATCATATATTTAGCAGAAGAGGGTATTCTATGGTGTTGGTTATGAAATGATATTCCTTTTACTTTGCACCATGATATACCTATTTCCAGTTCTCTTAACGTTCACATCAATATTCCAAAGTACTTCAACACTACGCCATCAATATTAATCTGTCCTACATTATTGACAATTCCCTAATCTAAATATGACATGACATTTCTTATATGCCAGCCTCTGCATCAGGCAAGCGCTGTAGAATAAAGAGGTCCGTCCCTGGACCTTCACTGGAGATTCATGGCCTCACCGATATATATTTAAACTAGGAAATCGCCCTCACTTCGCTTCGGGAAAAATAGTAAAAAAAAATATAATATAGCCTATGTCACCCGGGGATAATGTAGCTTCCCAACAGTGAAAGAATTTTTCAAATCGGTTCGGTAGTTTCGGAGCCTATTCAATGCAAACAATCAAATCTTTCCTCTTTATAATATTAGTATAGATAAATCAGCTGTAAAATATTTCCATAACCTTTCGAATACAGGGATTGTCGTCGTAAATAAATCGAAATTATCGTGAATACTTTCAATAACGCAGATACCCGCAGATGTTTACTCAGAAAATTATTAAAACAGTTTCCAATACAACGAAAGCAAACATTTTGCGTTCCAGATACGATAGTATCATATTATGTACTTCTCGAAACCAAAAATATTAAAAAATATTTGTTTTGCAGAATTCTGCGCCGGGTGTAAAGAAATTGGAAATGGAATGTTTAATAAAAAATGTGGAATATCAATACTAAAGCATTTTTACAGCTGATATTTCCGGGTAAAGTAAAAATGGAGATGTAAGAAACTTGAATAGTGGAATGCACGTAAAATATAATATTATTAATATTATATTAATTCAAAAGTTATTAAAATTCAGTCGGCACAGTTCACATGTTCCGAAGAAAACATAGTAGGAACTATAAAGAAGCTAGGAATATTGATTGGACTATATTTCTTAGAGCATTATGATGATCAAACAGTGACTCTAGTGGACGCCAAAACATTTCATGCTATGTTTTTTAATTAACATTTCCTGTATAAATTATATAGTATATGTATAAGTTACAAAATAAATCTAAAAATGTTCATAATATCATCTAAAGTGGTCCTAGGACAATAAAGTTTTGGGATTCTCATGCAATGATATTTAAAAAATATAGATACGTCATGCCCTTACAAATCAACCAAAAAATCTGTTCCGAAAAGAGCTACAACACACACACGTTTATCTTTTGTTTCACTACACCAATCACACTACAATAATACACGAAGGCATTTTAACGTTGTATATCAAATCTCAAGCACTTCTGACAACGAAAGCGTGCGTATCGTCTTGTATTGACAGAGCGACTACGAGCAGACAGAGGTTAATTGCCCGTTCTTACGATCTTCATCTCTGGCGCGCTAGTGACATATCTACCTCTTTTTTACTTATAATATCATTGCTCTCATGCAGAATGAGCCACAGTTCATGCCTATAGCGTATCATAGTGCGTGAGAGATCACCCACATCCTGTTTTTCCATAAGTTATGGCACACCCTGTATAACCTGACACATATTCTATGTACCTATTGTTTTCTAATAATTTTGTAATGTAACGTAATTTTGGGCTCACCATGTACCTATCTATAATGTATGTAGCAATAATGGTAGTATCTACTAAGTATTCGTTTGAGATATTTGAGTAAGGCGAAGTCTTTCTGCTCAAGTTTAGTTCCCATAAAGTTTAGACGTATCAATTTCCCGGATTCGATTCCGATAACTTTGGGAAAGTTAGCTTCTATCATATTATCCTGTGAAGAGCTTCTTTAGAAATTCCAAATTGCGATAAAGATTTTTTAAAACATGATTTGGAACAATATTTACTCATATTATTCACGCTTTATTCCTATTTTATTTTTTTATCTGGGCAGTTCTAAAGTGTTCCTTGTTTTCTGTGAATTAAATTAAATGGTTCCTCACTTTATATATCTCTCTAAAAACCTTTCTGTTTGACAAGAAGTTGAAATAATAAATTCGTTTTTCCATAATGAGGGAATTCTTTGACAAGTACTTCTCTGTGTTTAAAATATGTATAACATACCATCTCATTACAGTATTTTTGTGTCAAAGCTTTGAGATTCGACTCTGTTATCGCTTCGTTATTTAGCGCCTTCTACAAACTCGACGACTTTATATTGTTTTGAAATTTATTCATCCTAAAGATAGGAAATTTGATTTATGTATTATAGATAAGTAGTTCGTTGGCCAACTGTCCGGCATTTTACGCTGGTTCTTAATATCGGATCTCAATTATCCTCAAGTAATTTATACTTTTATTTTAATCTTATATCTCATATATATACGTATATTCATATATATGTAGCAGAAGCCTTGTGCGATATATATATATGTATGTATAGTCTCACCGTGACCACAATCCATGTAACTGCGTCGAAATATAAGTATTATATTTATTCTATGATTTTAGAGTTTTAATAAATACTATGGACATAATATCCATGCCAAATTACAGCTTTTTAGCGCTAAGGGTCTCGGTGCTTTGATTCGGACAAACGGACAGACGGACAGACGGACGGACGGATGGACGGATGGACGGATGGACGGATGGACGGACGGACGGACGGACGGACATGACGAAACTATAAGGGTTCAGATTTTACTTCGTAACTCTAAAAAGGTTGCTCAAGGCGAGGGTGGGTTATTTGTAATGTAACGTATATGTATTATATCATAAAAACCAATTTATTGGTAGTGGAAGGTCTGTTGGCAAAATTGTAAAAGAAAATGTATTGAAACGGTTGCCGCCATGAATAAACTTCCTATAAGTATTCAGTAGTTGTTTACGAGAATTTTATCTGTGGAATTAACAAAAGAATTTTTATTCCCAAAGAAACTTGGAACCAATTAATGTCTAATATTAGCTCGTAGGAGGATACAGTATACCGGATACTCCTTAATCACTGCACAATTTATTACAAAAATCCTGAGGTTTGTACAATCTAACCAAATCGACTAGAAACCTAAAAATACAGAAAACTTTAGAAACTCTCACGAAAATCCATACAGTAGCTCGAGTGTGAGTTTCTAACATAAAACGGCTAAACGCAACTATCGCGTTAATCGAGATGACTCAAACATTTTAGTAAACATATTTTATGCGAGTGTGTTCCTTATACATCGTCAACGTTGAATGTAACTTAACATACGAGTGGAGGCATTTTGACGTGTGCGCGAGTGTAAGTTACTATTTTGTAGTTAACTATTGAAAAAATACGCAACCAAAGTAGTAGAGTTACTCACTTGATGTTTGACAAGTGAAACGCATTTTTTGGTAATAGTTTATTTGATTTTATTATGGATAGCCTCAGGGATTATTTACAATAAAATTACACATAATTTTTTCCTTCTCTTTGCATATTTATATTTTCAATATTTCCAATAATACAATACTATTTTGCTATTTTTAACTTGACAATGAAATGACAATAGTGTTATTCTCAAATACTATGGTAACCAAAACAGGGTTGCTCATCTACAATGTACAAATGTAGGGTCGCTAAACATTCATTTATTAAAATAGGCTTACAGTATGAAGTGAAAATTGATTAAGCAATATGTTGAATGGAGCAGCGCGTAATTACCTACTTTGCTTGGAAGATGTTGGCGGAAGCTTAGGCTCAAGATAAGCGCAATCATCAGCGAAAACAACGGCCTATATTCCGAGCCTCTTTTAAAGCATCCCATTATATCATCCCGATTCCCGACACATGTAAATAATCGAATGTCAATGAATAAAGTTTTTAAATTTTCATGTACAAAGTTTTTTCGTATGCTCTTTATTTCGAAAATCCTAATTTTTACCTTGTCTATCTTTGCATATAAATAAATTAATAAAATTAATTATTAACTTCTTTGCATAATTGGCCAATGAATTATATAAAAATTGAGAAATTGAAAAATCTACCATACGGGGAATACCCACGACCATCGAATTTCGAGTCCGAGCTCTTAGGCGCTACGCCAACTCAACTCGTGCTATATATGCATCTTCGTAATTAAAGTAATATTCATAAGGTATGAAACTTTTTTATTTTCATGTAATGTGCGTAACAAAAACGTCAAATGTTTGATATCATAGCATCACGATGCTATTGTTTTATCTCATTTCTTCTTTAAGTTTAAAGCGGAACACCTATAGCTCATTCATAAAAAAACATAATGCGCCTAAAATAAGTTTCACTTGACTGCCTCTGTAAGCTTAGTAATAGTGTACTTTTAAAATTAGATGAGTTGTAAGTGCAACTATGCTAATAACGAAGTGAGCAAACGAATAACTTTTCGTTGATGTTTAAGGAACTCACACTCGCATAAAATACGTGTACTAAAATGTTTGAGTCATCTCGATTCCCGTGATAGTTGAGTTTTTAGTTTTTTTTAGAAACTTACACTCGAGCTACTTATTTTAAAAGTACACTATTCCTAAGCTTACAAAGGCAGTCAAGTGAAACTTATTTTAGGCACATTATGTTTTTTTATCAATGAGCTATAGCTGTTTCGCTTTAAGCTTAAAGAACAAATGAGATAAAACAATAGCATAGCATCTGTTACTATGACTACTATTATGTTTTGTTACTATGACGACCTATTACCAAACAATGCGTTTCACTTGTCAAACATCGCACACGTCAAAATACCTCCACTCGAATGGTTACATTCAATGTTGACTAAAAAGTTCACGTAAACGATATTTTGAAACTCACACTCGCAGTGTAGTTGTTTTAACTGTCCGCTAGAGGCGCTGACAATAACTCCATACATTTTGATTGCATAGACGCAAACGCGTTGGTGAAGTAAATGCTTGCAAAAACTCACACTTGAGCTACAGTAGTTTATGAGACTACCCCATTCAAACAGAAACTACGTTTTACAATTTACACCATAATTAAAGTGATTCTGTAATCAGTATGAAACCCACACATCCTAAACGACATTCCTCGAAGTGTTTTACTCGTATTAAAGCTTCTGAAACTTTCAACTTAGTTTAATATCTCTATCCCCGATGGCGGTGTCCCAACTGTAAGGAAATTAATTTGAATGACATCCCATTGTCCCGTCTCGGCCTACGGGGACAAATGCTACTGTACTACTGTCCCTATTTTGTCTATTGTTTCTGAAAATAGTTTATCGACTAGCTGCCCGCAGCTTCGCATACGGAAATTATGTTTTACCTTCGTTGCTGAAGCAAATCGGTTGTTTTGAAAATATTCCATACAAATTTTCATCCCATTTCCCTGGAAAACCTTTTAATTTTTTGGGATAAAAAGTTTCCTAAAATATGACCCGGAGTAACAACTTCACCAATTTTCATCGAAATTCGTTCAAGGGTTTTCATGTAATGCCCGCACAGACAAACAGAAAGTTGAGTTTTATTATAGTATAGATTTTAATCTTAGTTTTATAATCGCAGCAAAAACTAGTATTAGATAACAGTTTACAGTATAGGATAATAATAGATTCACCACTGTTTTTTTCTCGAGGTGCCATACGGCCTCGGTTACACAATGAGCCACGGAGACCGCCTTTGCAAATTAAAGGAAATATAATTATGATGTTCAAATAAACAGTTTAAAATGTATTTTGCGAAATGAAACTCATGTCTTGCTCGTTTATACTTTAATTGAATGGATATGGGTGCAATTAGCGCAGTTAGTTCCCAACTTTCCCGCGATATTATCGCGCCTCGGCTCGGTTAGAGCTCCTTTAATAATGGGCTACTTGACAAATGTTGCCTTGTAATGTTATATCTTAAGTTGCCTTTTATCTTTCTTTCTTTAATCTTTTTATCTTTTACTAGAGACTACGAGACTCGATGTAGTTTGAAATACATTTTAATTATAATTTCCCCATAACTGGGAGTTTTCCCACACAATGAGGGGTTTCTCAATATTAAGAGTCCAATTCAATTGTTTTTTCGAGTGTGGGCACTAAAACTAAAGCATAGGTTCTCTAAGCGAAGCAAGGGCAGTTTCTAGTTAATTAATAATTACAAATGCACTCATAAAATTGTGTGATTTTATCAGATCATCTAATAAAAAACAATTCGAGGATATGTTAAAGAAAGGGCAATCCTATGAGCACATCAAAATATATTACATCGATTGACAGCAATATTTTAAAGCAGCCCTCAGTAATTTTAATTTCTTCGAGTAAAATAAAATATGTATCAGGTTTGGTGAAAAATTAAACGATGTTAAATATGCTAATTGGTAAATATTTGTGCTGGTATTTGAATGCCAGCACAAATATTGCGTATTACTTAAATTACGTTGCGTTTTTTAATGTAAAAATATATTAATATTTATTGCACAGGTAGTATTGAGTAGTAACCCTGTTTTGCTTTGCTTCAGGAAATATGTTAATCAAACTCGAAACTAGAATTTTTGTCAAATTTTTCAGATTGCCACCTTTGACTAATATAATGTATAACGTAATTACTGGACTAATAAGTCAATTGTTAATATTATTAGATGGTTAAAAATTCCACTTTGACCTCAATTTACTACTTACATATTTCAAAGTTATAAACCTTGGGTATAACCAGGAAAAATTTATTTGATCACTATTCACTATCTTTATTTAATTGAAACAAAATTCACTTTTTATCAGTGGCGTGCCTAGGCCGTTAGAACGAGGCAAGCCCAGTTGTGTTGTACAACCCAGGATCTTGGAATCTTTGGCCCGATAACGTAAAACACTCCATTCCATACGTATATTTACCAACAAATAATATGAGTGTTAACAGCTGCAGAGTGATGATAGTAAAGCAATGATAGTAAGCTGGGCTTTTCGGCTTGAACGCAGTCCTGGATTTGTCAATAGGCCGTATAGGCCGCGGCCTAGGGGCGCAGCGTCCTAGGGGCGGCAGATTTGAGAAGATGAATATTATAGATGATTTTGCTATTAAAGTGTCGCAAAAAAATGTAATTCTTGTTGTTTTACGCAACTAATTCAGTGCCTTCCTTACTATGAATGGAAAATTATTATTTTAGAAAGGTACATGGGGCGGCAGAAATAAATTGGCCTACACTCATAAAATATATAAATCCGGCACTGCTTGAACGGCTATACCACCACTGCTTTTTATCCTTTTGGGATTCCTGCGATAACAAATCGATTACCCTGGGTTCAAAGTGTTTTATTTTATCGTTTAGTCCATGCCGAGTGTATCTGAGATTAGGGTTTACTAAATTTGGGTCAAAAATGGACTAAACGATTCAATAGTGGATATGTACGCAAGATTTAGAGAGGCCGAGATCAGTCACGAAGATATCAATTATTACCTATGTAGACGAGGGATAATCCATATTAATCTATGGCATAATCCTTGATATAAAACGTTTACAATTTCTGACAAAAGGTACCGAGTAGGAATAAGCATTGACGTTGACAGAGTTACTCATAGTTACTAACTTTAAATCTTAGAATAATTTGTTATCTTTGATATTTACGTATCTCTCTTTTTGAACTAAGATAATTGATGAACATAAAGCAAAGCACGTTTTGTCTTAAATTTTTCTGTTCCCTCTCGGTTGCCTAGAGCTAAAAAGAACAATAGTACATTTTATGATTGCTTGTGCAGATCTAATCTTGGTCAACAAACGCCTTTGAGCAGAATTGTTAGAAAATATAATAGCTTGACCCAAACTATGATAGAAATATAGACTTGTTCTTAGATACATCAAGTACGGCCAAGACAAACATTCTTCTTTCTCAATAAAATTAATGTGTAAACATGTTGCTATACTTTAGGTTTGATTATGATCATAATTTATTTTATTTTAATTGCTTTGATTTTAATTTTAAATTTTAATTGAATTTTTGGTGTAATTTAATATAATTTTAATTTTGTTTTTATGTTAACTCTGACTTGGTTTATGAAAACTACTTTAATTTGATTTTAATTAATATATTGCATTCCATTTATAGTTTTATTTGTAAATTGTAAATGTAATTAGTTTATAAATTATTGAGTTTTAAATTTATTGTAATTAATGCTGAATGTGATTATTAATTAGAATAAGCAACAACAATTACAATTACAATATACTCTGTTAAGTGACTGTTTTTTTATAATTTTAAATTGTTTAATATTACCGCTTATTTATATGCATGCCGTCTTCGTCTTTAATTATAGTAGTACATATCATATCACCCGTATATTTGACAAATATTGTAATAACAGTGTACTTTATGTTGGGGTTCAATAAATAAATAATAGTAAATAATAACAATGCCTTTCCTATCGATAAGGCTTATGAGACGCGTGTTTCAAGAAAGTTAATCAACACAGATGTACATATAATATGCCCTGAACTTAACTAATCGGTATTTACTAATCGGTATTTTTATTGCTGTAATTTTTATTGTTGGGCCAACAATTAATGAGCAGTTTTTCTGATATTTCTTTCCAAAGTACTTTCAAAAAGTTGTTCTACAACTGGGTAATCTTTTGACGTCTGACTTCTTTCTGGGATTTCGCATCATACGTTAACCATCAATCGGGGAGGATTGATACCTACACTATTTACGAAATACCTTGTATAGATAGATCGAGTTATCCGTCACGTTACAGCTTAAGATACTATAAATAGTTACATTATGAACTTGTTTACACTACAACTATCCCAACAGCAGTAATATCTAGAAATAAACCCAGAATTTCTCACATACATGAATGGCGCACAGAACTGAATTGTGACGGAATTTGAAATATAAAGAAACAGAGAAGAAAACGTGCATTCTTCCTCGACCTGGTTCGTAATGAATACAGGTAATGTACCCTCCGGCTGGAAACGACATGATATAACCACGTTATTTTTACCTTTATACTTTTTCCTTGACATTTCCTTTACTTGAGCATTCACGGTATATCTTTTATGAGATAAAGCTCAGGAAATAAATAAACCATGTTACACATTTCTGAGCCGTTAGCGCTTCTGTATGAATCATGGTTTTCAGTTAGATCGGTTCTCTTTTCTCTCTCATAATCTTGACATTCGATAAAATATAAATGACATATTTAATTTTAATGACATTTAATTTGACTTTTAATTTGACTTTTAATTTTAATTTTGATTTTTAATTTGACTTAGCTTTTAATTGGACATTTAAAATAATTTTTGACATTACATTATTTATTTTATTTCATTTAATTTGATTTGTCACGAGTGGTTTTACTTTATTTTGGCATTTAATTCAAGTTAAGTATTGTAATTTAATTGGGCTCTAATTTAATTTAATTTAATTTAATTTAATTTAATTTTATTTTATTTTAATGTAATTTAATTTAATGTATGCATGCCATAATTGAAATGAAATTGCTAATGTATTATAAATGTATTGTATATGGAATGTAATTCTGAATTAAAATAAATAATAATAATAAAAAATAATAAATCTTATAATAATTGATACAACCACTTTTCTTGGTCAATTAATTTTTATTAGATGTTGACTCCTGATTATGCATGCAGTCTTCGCCTGTAATTGTGGTGGCACTTGACAGGCTTAGCTACATACATGATTATTTTATTAACATTGTATTGGTGTTCACTATGTTGGCGTTCAATTAAATAAATAAATAAAATACAAATCAATCGAAAGTGTTGGGCGCAGTAATCCCTAAAGAAAAACAGACAAGTAACTTCCAAGGAGAACATTTTTCTACTCACAGTTAAACAGGACACTTGTATATACTACTAGCTGACCCGGCAAACGTTGTTTTGCCATATAAATAAATAAATAAAAAAAATTAGGGGTGGACTACCCCTAACATTTAGGGGGATGAAAAATAGATGTTGGCCGATTCTCATAGATACCGGATAAGCACAAAAAATTTCATCAAAATCGGTCAAGCCGTTTCGGAGGAGTATGGCAACGAAAACTGTGACACGAGAATTTTATATATTAGATGTTAATATTAAATACAAAAGCAACACAAACGCAGAAGCACCCATTTTTTTCTTTTAAAACATCGAGCTTCATTGCATTTCCTTTGCAAGTGCGACGACAATAACTCAGGGACTGCATTTGCATTTGAAAACGCTAGTTTTAGCATTTGTTTTGGTTTTGTTAGTGAAAAGTGAATAATGAAAAATGAAGAGGTTTGCTTTTGTACGCTTTTGTATTCTAATCGTATTCTAACTTATCACCATACACTGGGACCGTCGTGAACAGTCGTGATTGAATAGCATTGTAAAGTTGATTAGAGGAAGTCAGAGGAAGATAAACGAATAACTACAATAGGAGTGATTTTAATCAATTCATTACCGATCTGTTTGGCACAATGGTTACCATGCCGGATCACGGTTTTAAGCGTCCCAAGTTCGATTCCCAGCGAGGCGGTAATTTGAATGACGAGTTTGATTTTCTGGTTTCAGTCTGGGTGTGTGTGTTCTTTAATGTGGTATCATCTATGGAATCCGCGAATCCTCGTGTAGGGCTATGAGTGGGTAGCGAGAAATAAATCCTTTATTTTCTTGTCAACAGAATGTACCACAAACATTGTTCTATACGTATTTATTTGGTTTGAGAGCCAGTTCTTCTTTCTTTTCTTATCCGGAAATGCACCAGTTATGCCTTTGGTGTCACTGATGTCCATGAGTAACGATAGCCACTTACCATCAGATGGATCGTCAGCTCGGCTTTTTCCATAAAAAAGTATTTACGTTGTGCGTAGATAGTGCCTTATGTTAGAGCTTCCGCAAACACGCTACTTTTAGCATCAGCGATTTGCATCGATGCTGTAGCGCTTTCTGGCGACTCTGCGTTCACTCGTAGCATCAAGAACGCGCGATTCAGCGATCGTATCGTAGCGACGTTGCACTACGTCTTGCCGTAGCTGCATTGGCTCGCGCTATCGGAAACGCGAATAAAAGTAGTGAGTGAATTTTTAACCGACTTCAAAAAAAGGAGGAGGTTCGCAATTCGACTGTATTTTTTTTTATGTTTGTTACCTCAGAACTTTGGATTGGGTGAACCGATTTGGTTGTTTTTTATTTTAATCGAAAGCTGGTGCTTGTCGTGTAGTCCCACATAAATTTGAGCGAGATCTGACAATGGTATCCATGTCAAAAGTACAATGTACTTCATTTGAAGTCGGTTATTTTTTTGTTAAAATGTTAGATTATAATTGTTAAATAGTACCAATATTACTATTATTATTTCTCCATGGGGTCCGCCTGAATAGCTACCGTACCGTGAATTCCGTATTGGAGCGGCTTAGAATACTAACCCTAATCCCACGCCCAGATGGGTGTCGTAAGTGGCGACTGAATCTGGGCCGCTGGTGGTAGGGCCCCTCGAACGATTATATTGGTAATATTGATTTTAATTCGTAATTAATACCATTATTAATATTATTATTTCTCCATGGGGTTCGAATGGTTAGCTATCACCCTTGAGCATGAGTCAGCCGCCAAACGACTCGTTGTGTTCCGGCTGGGGGCTTGAGAGCCAGTTCTTTCTTTCTTTTTCTCCTTTCTTTCTTGGCCGGCAAGGCTTCATTGATGCCTTTGGTGTTGCTGTTGTCAATGGGCGATGATAGCCACTTACCATCACGTAGATCGTCAACTCAAAAAAAAGTGACGCTCGATTGTGTGCGGGGCGTAGTATTTAGTCACTACGGTGAAACAAAATCTTAATCTTAATCTTTAGCCGTATTGGGGCGGCTTAGAATACTAACCCCAATCCCACGCCGAATGGGCTAAATCCGGCCCGCTGGTGGTAGGGCCCCTCGAGGGATTATATTAGTAATATTGATTTTAATTGTTAATTAATACCATTATTGCTATTATTATTTCTCCATGGGGTTCGCCTGGATAGCTACCACCCTCGAATATGAGTCAGCCGCCAAACGACTCGTCGTGTTCCGGCTGGGGGCTTGAGAGCCAGTTCTTTCTTTCTTTTTCTTCTCTCTTTCTTGGCCGGCAACGCATCAGTGATGCCTTTGGTGTTGCTGATGTCCATGGGCGACGATAGCCACTTAACATCATGTGGATCGTCAGCTCGTTTGCCGGCTATTTCCATAAAAAAAAACAAGTACAGTATAAAGGGATGTAACTGTATCTCAGGCTTTTTACCATCTATTCAAACAGTACTCTTATAATGTTACTGTTATTACGGGTAAACTTAACTCGTATTTATCTGGTAAATATCAATTTGTTTTTGTTCATGACAAAAGCTACGTTCTAGTATTCAAACATGAACAATGGAATTGGGTTACATAAAACATTACATTCGATATCAGACAGCGAACGATATTATGAATTTCCTATTAATTCATAGAGTTAACAGTACACGTACCAATCCGTTTTTAGACTAGTCTTTTTTTTGAAAGAATTTGGCCTCTATTTATTGAAATATTAATTCATAAGTCATTATAAGTATTAAAAAATAATAAATAGTACAGAAATTAATAAAATAAAAGCGGACTATAATGTATCTAACTATATAATAATACGTCAAGAGGAAACCGAGTGTTTGCCGTTGGTGAGTTTGATGGTGTTTAACCAATAGTAATATTTTTAACCGTCTTCAAAAAAGGAGCAGATTCTCAATTTGACTGTTTTTTTACGTATAAATGTTTGTTACCTCAGCATTTTCGACTGTGTGAACCGATTTTGATGATTCTTTTTTTAATCGAAAGCTGGTGCTTATCGTATAGTTCCACTTAAATTTGAGCGAGATCTGACAATGGCATCCATGTCAAAAGCATATATAAGTCTTAAATTTTCATTAAGTATGTGCGCGATAAATGGACTAATAACTCAATATCACGCCAACCGATTTCGATGATTATTTTTTTATTGGATGTACTTCATTTGAAGTCGGTTCTTTTTTGTTAAAATTTTTGATTATTCCTTTTGTACCCAATTAATACAAGATAAAAATAACTGTAATATTAAAAAGCAATATGGCGATACAATCATATTTAATTTAAAAGTTAAACTCATGTGTAAAATATTCACGTATTGTAGCCTGAAGGTAAACTGGATTGTAAACTGGAATTAATGGGACAGTGATAAATGAGTCGAAATGAAACAGTGAATCAGCATCTTTTTGCACTGTTTATTTTCATTGCACGTCAATACTCTTTCGTCTAACTTGGCTGGAATCAGTTTTAAGTTAATGGACGGCGCCGGTCACCGCTTACCATCAGACATCTTTGCTAATTCTCTGGTTGTCGGTTATTTACTTAAGAAATAGCAGCCTCTTCATAGTAGCTGAGAATCTCTGGTGTGAGTCCTTGGTTCTATTTCTGGCTGACGTTCTATTTATGTGACTGAACACTAAGTCACTTATGATAAGTAGATAGTTTTGTATTGTCATCCCAGTGTCGATTAGCATTTTACGCTGTTCAGGAAATCGGGGATTTCTCATAGCTCTACTACACATTTTTCACGAAATATTCATACGACCTGTGTTTTCGGTAATAAAATATCCCCAAAGAATGACAATCTATGCTGTACTAAAACTCAACGAGTAATTTTACTGTACATTGAATATTCTTTCAAAATTTCGTTTAGAGGGCGCTTAATTAACGAGTTCACTATATGTTGGTTCAATGTAAAGTATTACTCATACTCCGGGTCATATCTTAGGAAACTTTTTATCCCTATAAATGCAAACACCTTGATTATATGAATTAGTCGAAATCTTCATGAAGTAGCAAGAAACGATTGAAACGATGAAATACACGTGCGTGGAATTTTTAATCAAAGCCCTAAAACCGTTTTGGAGTTGTTCAGAACAAATACGCAAGCAACTAGACTAAAAAAATATTTCACAAAATTATTTCCATTACTTAAAAATTTCATTACTGTATTGGATGCCGGAATTGAATGGCCATTTTAAAATCAAATTCAAATTCGACTTCAAATCCAAACTCAATACAAAACAAAACAATATCGTCGCAAAAGCGAGAGATTTCCTTGTCTTTTTAATTAACCGGAGCTTAAAGAACTGGGGTCAGTTCTGTAGTCAGTTTTTCGTTGGCTTTCTATTTTTTAACTAGTGTTTACCCGGCGTGTTAAAAAAAATTCTGATGAAAATGCCAGATCAATGTGTTTGTGTTGGCGTTGACATTTATGCGTCATACATACCTACTATATTATATATACAGTTATATATATACAGTTTATAGTGTATAGTTTTATATATACAGTTTAAGCAGAATATGTCTCGACTCGTTATTGTAAAGAAAAGTAAAAATCTGAGCGCACTTGGATACACTCCAAAATTGGGGACAGCTTTTGGTCAAACGTTGTTAGCATTTATGATAAGATTACGGCATGGGGTTGTGGGCAAGAGTAAAATTCCTTCTTTTGGGTTCCGTATTTTGATGAATTTATGGTTGAACTGTGTACAAAATGGAATATTGTATCTATATCAATTGATGTTTTTATACGTTTTACGCTATTAAGAAAGCTTGAATACAATTCCAACTTGTAATAGACGATGTACCTACTTAGTTTTGCATGGAAAAGAGCATTAACTTACTAAAACTCTTGTCTTAAAAACACCCACATTTTAATTACTTTGTGAGCGGTATGTTTTTCATCCACACAGGAAAAAGTGTTTGTTGTATTTTTTAATAAAATATTTGTTTGGTACCTCAAGCTTACTACAATATATCATTTCAAATATAAACAGAAACAGGAAAAATGTGTATTTGCTATTTTGCTAGGGAATTAATGGATTAAAAATACTCCCAACAAAGTTTTTCTCAAATGTTTACCGTGTATAGATGATCACTTACAGTTTTATTTTACTTATCTATGTTTATAGTACTACTGTTACAGTTCCCTATTAATTAAAAGTTAATAGTGTACTATTTTAACCGAAAGTAAAATAAGTTTATTCAAATGAAGTATTTTATTAGTTCTGCGACGGACCCATAAAGTTGTGGACTTATTTGCATTTTAAAATACCTTTTTACATGTTTATTTCCGTCTTGTCCGTGTAAAGTGCAAACTGAAAAGTGAAGAATTCGATTAACCCCTCATCTGACAGGCACCCGGGATTGCTGAATAACTTTGTTTAGGAATTCATTTTATTTTACAAAGAAACAAAAAGGCACCAGAGCTGTGCTAAACATGTAAGTCAGTAATAATAACAGAATTATACACGTGGAATAATTTTGAAATCAGTCCAGTAGTTTCGTAGTCAAACCAAATTATATTATTTGTGTACGGTACGCCTTAGGTAACCTTTTCCTTTATTTTCAATTCTTTTAATATTACCGAATGATGTTGAAGAGATTGCCAATTAATAATAAGACCATCTGTCATACATTGTTTAATATTTTCTGTAAAATGGTTATGTAAAGGTACCTTTTATATTGTACCCGTATTGTATTCCTGAAATTATCGAGCGAGACTTTGTTGTAGTGATTGCAAATTAATCACCCACGTTTATTGCTCATTCTAAACCTCGTAAAACAACATTGAAATTCTGACTTTAACGGCCTAAGTTTTGCCGCTGAGTGGCTCAAGTTGCGTGCCTGAGCCCAAATACCCTCGGATATCGATGTCACCGTGACAAAGTATCTTTAACGGGATCACTAAATAGTAATTGTGATTCGGCTGAGATCAATTATGGTTATATTACCTACTCGCTAAATCTGTTTCTTTAAGACCTCTGTGAGTTCGTAAAAGTATGTAGAGTCACTTGTTTATTTATATTGTTTATAAGGTGAAATAAACATTTCTTTCTTTCTTTCTTTCTTTCTTAGAGGCTGCTGAATTATGGCTAAACCTAAATCAGGACGTATTTAAACTAATTTGGCCATGTTGGTTGACAGATTTGTGCCTGCTACAAGCAAATGATGCATTTCTGCTAAGAAAGAGGCGAGAAGAAAAATAAAAAGAAAATACTCAAGGCTCTCAACATGAAGAGTTGTGACTTTACTAAAATATCATAATAATAACACTAATCTTTATCTATTGAGTTCCCTTAAATCTAAATTCATTCACTTAAAGCAATGTCACCATTCTCAGGAGTTTAGACGCGAAGTAATTTATACGAAAAACATTATATCTTGAGCACCTACGGCTCTAAAACATCCGAATCAGATAAACTGTATACGCCGTATACAGTAAAGGCGTACACTGCGTGTAATTTGCACTCTAACGACAAAAGTTGTCCAGCTCGCGAGAGTGGGTACATTAGTGTTGTTTGAGAACACTCAGTTTATGACAAAGGGGATGTGTATACATTTCGTGCGGAGACACTGCGGAGACATGAGCAAATGATATGTGACAACGCGTAACATGAAACATGATAGATTTTAAGCGCTCGAAGGTTAGAAGTTTAGAAAAGGCGTGAGATTATTAGCCCACTTTTTAATGTCGAGCCTCGAGCCGAAACGCCACATCAAAAACGATAAATGGTTTAACGTATTTGGATGCGGTCTTCACTGATGTACCAATTGTAAGAAGTTTGGAATATACGGTGTTTTATTTCAGTCGGTTACAAAAAAGATTTTGTAAATTTAAAGAATATCGTTTAGATTGCGTGCGTAAGTAAATTCGTTTTTGACTTTGAGTGTGTGAACCATTTTTTCAAGTGTAGTCTAGAGACATAGTTTACTTAAAGCGAGCGAGAATACCAGTAGGTATATAATCAAGATATATTATAGTTATATTTTATGTAACAATCGTATTATGCGTATCCCTCCACCATAAAACCGCATTGAAGCGGCGTGGTGGAGTATGCTCTAGGCCTCCGCGAGAGAGACCCGTCCTCAGTAGTGGACCATTAATGTGTTGAAAGAATAGTTATAATTTATGTCATTATTATACATTGAAGTACTATTACTAGCGCATAGAACAGACACCCCGAACACCATCTATGTCTCAATGCATTGGCGCCACGTGGGTTCAATCTTTAATGGTCTATTCTATGTCATTAATGGTCTATTCTATGTCATTATATTTCAATGTTATTATACGTGGTTATTATAATGTAGCCGTTGTTGACTGATTGAAGTTAGAAAGTCACAGCCCTGTATACCGAACTTTAACTGTTTACGTAGTCCATTTACCCTGTTGCTACCGTGGCACCACCAATTTAATGCAGTTTGACGGACACTTTTATACAACAAAGTCATTTATCCTTTACCTCTATACTCCATGTCCTAGTATGAATAATTGTCATGAAGGTAGATAAAAAGGTGTAACATGAAAACAGCATAGACAATGCATCAAATTAAAAAAAAATTCGCCTTGAATTTCTCTAGTCTTGACAATAACATATTTCTATCGAATGCCTTTCGTTCAATATCCTTTTGTATATCGAATACCGCTGTTCTGCATTCTCACGTTGCTTAGTTTTCTTTTACTCGATGCAATGCTGTTTGAAATGGCGAGATGTTTTCATGAAGATTATACTCCAAATCAGAGACATCTTATTTAATTTTATTTTTATCACTATTTCAATAATCATAAGCGATAAACTGCTACTTATTCGATTCAACTTATTCTAGTTAATCGGCTTATTTTTCTAACCTCTGTAATCCTGACTGATAAGAGATTATCTAAATAAAAGCTGTATCTATAAGCTCAAAAAAGCGTTTCAAGACGTTCAACCCACAAAACTGATCCATAGTCCCGAGGGTCAATCATTCATCAGATCTATTTTAAGGAAGGATAAGTAAGTTTATATAAAAAAGAAAAGGATCGTTATTCTCCCCCAGGGATAGACAGATTACAGAAACCTGACGAAAATGGTCTCTCGAGCTTTTAGACTACGAAATAAAACCGACCAAATACAGGTCGGAATCGCACACCATCCGTACGACGGTGCAGTATTTACACTGAAAAAACTTGTATCTATCTATGTATATTGTATTGGGACACCCTAAAATTTAAAGTTTTCTTTTATTTTAGTACCTATTTGTTGTTACGGACGCTTTAGTAAAATAATCATATGGTATTTTGTAAAAAAAGATAGCAGTGATAGCCTAGTGGTTAGAACGTTGGTCTCCTAAACGTGGGGGCCTGAGTTCATATCCTGGCAGGCACCTCTAATTTTCAAATATTATTATTTATTATTATTAAAAGTTAATTATCACTTGCTTCGGTGAAGGAAAACATCGTGAGGAAACCTGCACATCGGAGAGTTCTCCATAAAGTTCTCAAAGGTGTATTAAGTCTATCAATCCGTAATTGGCCAGCGTGGTAGACTATGGCCGGTACCCCTCATTTATTTTGTGAAAGGAGCCCACCAGTTGGACAATTATAGGTTGTTACTTTCCATTGTTGTTAACTGCGTAAAATAAACTAAAAAGAAAAAACAAGCCCAATAGTTTAGAATGTTGTTAAAAGTAATACTGAACAACTATATTCTACGAATTCTGCCTCGAAGGGATTCAAATCCCTCCACAGGCTAGTTAATTTTACCGTAGAGTAACCTTACCTCATTCATGTAATTCCACGCCTGGCACGCTCTAACAGGGCTCAGGGGTTTGTAATGGTTCCCGAAGGTGTACATGTAGAACAGCCAGGGTGCAGGAAACAGCATGGTGAACATATCGCAGAGCGCCATCGCCATCAGCACCACGTTGGTGGGAGTGCGCATGTGCCGACGAGACAGTACCACCACTATGAGGGTATTGGCCACCGTTGTCGTCGCGAGGAGAAACGGTGCGATGTATCTGGAGAAGAGAGTTTTGAAGTGAAACTTCTTTAGAATCGTTGTGATTTCAAACCAGATGCAACGGAAAAAACGACAGGTAAGAGACACAAATACAAAAATGTGTAGGAAAGAATGAGACAGAAATATACTCGGCAAGCATGCATATAATATAACTGTTTTTGAAGTGGAACTTTGGAGGAGACATTATGACAAAACAAGTTAATAGTGTGGAGCTTGTGGAGGTCACCAATATGAGGGTGTGCGTGTTCAGAGGGACCTGGTAACTGGTATAGTTACGGTGTTCAGGTTTTGTGAGTATGATGGGATTACACGAATGATGCGCACGAGATTTGATTTCATACTCCTTTAATTTGTGATATGTACTTAGTTATATAATGCATTTTTGCGTGTTCAGTTACCTCAATCGAACGTTACATAAACAGGGGGCAACGACATTTATTTATGCTACTACAATAGTTTAAAAACTAAATACACGCTTTTAGAGTGTCAATGTACTAAAGAATTACTGTTCTGTTAACCGTTGAGGAGCTCTCTCGCCTGGAGCCAAACTTGTAAATATTTCATCACTCATGATTGCTTTAATCTGTCACGTAAAGAGTAGTCACAGAAATTAAGGGTCTCCATTGAAGTATTATTACTGGCGTATGGAACCGACACCGCGAACACTATGTATGTCCCAATGCATTGGCGCCACGTGGCTTCAATCTTCAATGGATTCGTTCAATTTTGAAAAGAGAACGGGGGCTCAATTTTGAAATTCGAACCTCCCGACCGGGACACACATTTTGTTCGAGATGTCTGTTCTATGACATTATACTTCAATGCTCACAATAGGCTTGTTTCCACTAAGAATAAATCGAATGGCTTAGAGTTTCTAATGATTAACCATGATAATTAGTAAACAAAAATGCAGCTTTTCTATTAAAATAATAAAAGATTAATAATATTTTTGGAAAATAAAATCGACAAATTGAGGCGTTTAATCACGTGACATTAAACATCAATCAGTGAAGCGCATGGAAGCGTGACGTCACACCTCGCGAAACACTACGTTGTAGCTGTCATTTTCGTATAAAATGAACAGGTTATATTTGGAGTTTTCAGCAATTCTCGTTAAATTAATACAGTTCGTTTTTAGTTTAATCTTGAAAGACAGATATAATTTGCTATGGAATCAGGATTTAACAAAGCAAACAGCAGTAATTTGCCCAAAATTGACGCCGTTATGCTTGGCAAATTTTTTGCAATAAACACATTGCCGACATTTTATAGGTTATGTGTGGTATATTATGGTAGATTTTGCAAAATTCATTTCTTTTACTATACATTTATAAATAGATACATCAAGTAGTGTTTATTACTTACATCAAAATGATCTTCACAGAAATAAATTGTGGAATCAGTTGATAAAGTAAGAGCATCTTGCCTCCTTGCCATATTTAACCACTTTCTACGTATTTGTTTATTGTTTGGAACGTATATGAATAATTTGTTTGGCGTTTTTATCGTTGTACTTTTACATTGGGGCACTATACAGTATTTATAATACGAGGAATTCATTATTTATTAAAAAACACAATTGACTGTCATACACAAACACGGCTGTTTCGCGAGGTGTGACGTCATTCAAAACGCCATGACAGTCTTGGCCTTTTTCGCGGTCAATTTCAAGTTCATTTCTAAAAACTCAAAATACTAATGTAAAAGACTTATTTTTCTTAGAATAATATATTTTTGGGGTGAAATAGATGCTAAGCTATAGTTTTAAAACTAATTTCCAAATTTTGTCAACTAGCCTATTATACATATCTTTTGACAATTTTCCAATTGTTTTAAGAGATGCAATAACACGTGATAAGATTGAGTACGGGAAAATCGGAGAGCTTAAAATTGAAAAGGATAAAAAGAAGTGAAAACAAAAAAATGTAGGTAAATGTAGGTAAAGAAAATACTGTTACTGGAGAGAGTGGCAGAGAGGAAAAATAACTTGAAAATGATACCATGAGAGGCTTCCTATTAATTAATTAGTACCCTTCAAAAGGCTGTCGTAATATTCAATATTATTACGCGTATTATATAATGGTGTATTGTTTTAGAGCTTGAAAATAAACTCATTATTCTTTCAGGTTTTTGTTTGAGATGAATAGGTATATCCAATTAAAATAGTAAATGTTTTAATAATGAATCACTGATTTTCTCGGTCTTCTTATAACATTGCCAAACCTTTTGTTGTGTATGTCTTAAATAAATATATACGTATGTACTTACAAGTATTATTTGTGCAAAGCACATAGTCCGGCATTTAGTGATGATTCTAGTGATTGATCGCGAACGAAAGCGGTCGGTCGGTAGTTGGATGGAAGACTGCTAGTTGTAATAAAATCTTGAATGCCTCCGTGCTTCGAAGGACACGTGAAGTCGACAGTTCTTATCATTAGATAGCAGTTAGTAAGTCATTTTGGAGTCCTTCAGCCGACAACAACTTCCGACACTAACGCCCCGACTCAGAGTCGCTAACGGTTTCTTTAATCGTTCCTTAGTAAAAAATCACCATAAAAATTCTGTACTAAGGAGCTATTTAGGTAACCGTTAGTGACTCTGAATTGGGACATTAGGTTGCCCTCTTACCCCGCCACCAATCCACATTGGAAAAGTGATGGAATGCTTTAGGACTTCTCAGTGCTATGCAATGGATCATATCATGATTTAATTCATATACAATTTAAATATTACTTACCCATACATAGGTTCCGCATAGTTAATAGGAAATTCACAGGTTACATTCAAATATACGTGTGAGTGATTTGACGCACAGTAGTCGTCTGTAGTGAAGTTTGAATACTCCGGTACTTCGGTACTATTGTCATAGGTAAAGTTTACTTTGGCGGGAAATTCCTCGTTGAGGAAAATGTCATCGCCCCCAGGCTTGTATTTTGTGCTATTATTGAACTGCACCCCGAAGTAATCGACCCAATCTTCTTGCGCCGCCATCTTTGATTGCTAGTTATCTGATACTTGAAGCTGTCATTTTTTTCGTTTTCCCGCGCACTGGCTTATGTCATTCTGTGGTGCTTCCTGTGGACAAAGAAAATATTGAATGTTATTTTTTTATCAATCAAAAGATATGACAGGGTCCTTTGAAAATCAAACTGGCATTCTTTATTATGTTCAAGTAAGGAAGGTGCTTATAATTTAAAAAATGTGATAGAGATGTATTTGGAAATAATTTGTCACTTGCTTTTGGGAGGAAAAGCGGTACGAAGAAATCTACATTAAATGTTCTAATTATGTCTAAGGTTTATCTAGTCATATCTAAGGCCTCCGACAATTCTTTAGAATCTCGTAAAATGGGCACGCTGGTAAAACTCCGTAACAATATCCAAATATCGATATTGGCATAAAACCGCAGAACTATAATTGATAAACCATTACATCCTGTACAGAGGCAGAACAGAGCTTTAACAGAAGAAACCTGGCGCCATTATTTTGCCCATTGAATAGTGCCAACAGAATAGTGACATTGACAAAGCTTCTTAAACCCAAAAGAAAGCCTTTTTTGGGAAGGGATTACTATCGCATCATCGCTGGTATGTTCCGTTTCGATATAGATTAAAAAATACGGTTGAAACAATAACCCAAGTTATGTCCAGTCACCGAAATATTTCCATTAGTGTGTGCGTAACTTATTAGTATACACGTATAAATTAAAATGTATTTAAGACATAATATGTTTTGCTCTACAAAATTAAGGCTCATTATTCATTTTATTTTTTCTTTTGATTAAACTACAACTTTTACTTTTTTAATCGAAACCTCAACCTCAATTTCAACTTTAAGCAAAAGTTTACTTTGTTGTTGCAGGATATATACACGTGACGGAAAAACGTTACAAGAATGGTTGGTTCCCTTTACGTCGAGTCTCTTTACGTCGAGTCTCGTTACGTCGAGTCTATGAGCCTATTGTGGTTTCATATTTTGTTTCATATTTTGAAGTACAGTCAGGTTCAAATATTTTATATGTTTTTGTATTGGAATCTACTGAATTACTTAAAATAATATGTTGCATTTTTTACCCCGATATAGAAAACACAACCTCGATACAAAAATTCACTTCGAAAATTAGTTTACCCATTGTTTCACATGGCCGTACATTTTGCACACAATTGATTTATGATTCGATACTATCGGAATTCGGATACAATACTCGTAGAAACCCTGTGACGAATTCTACTGGCAGTACGCAATTGATTCCCCACTTGTTACGTGACTGACGTAAGGATATTAAATACTACGAGACACGTGTTATCAGATTCATCCGGATAGAAGCAATATTCTAATGTTAAACCAATTATATTAAACTATAGATACGTTATGCCCTTACAAATCAACCAAAAAATCTGTTCCGACCGAGCTACAACACACACACACGTTTATCTTTTGTTTCACTACACCAATCCTTATTACCTACATTGGTAAATTATGTAAAAGGGATGGCACTACTAAAACCATAATAGTGAAAAAGACAACTAGACGGTCTCACTCAGAGGCAGCTATCAACTGTCTGAATTAAAATCGCTATACTTGACTAAATTCGACTGACGTAATTTTAGCGCCGTCTTGGCATATCTACCTCTTTATATACAATATAATATCATTGTGTTAAACACACAAAATTTGTTTTTTATAATCGTTAATCATAATTAACTTATCATCATCATCATCATACATGGTACTTAATTAAACGCTGACTGTTACTGATAGACAGAAAATATTCAAAACCAGTTGTTTGAGAACATTACAGGCTCAGGTTATAAAACTTACGCTACATGTCCTAAACTTGCACTACTTGTGTTAGCCGTAATGGGTTTAGAATACTAAACCCAACAATCCCATGACGGATGGTATCGTAAGAGGCGACTAAATCTGGGGGTTAGTAGGGCCCCTCAGAAGGATTATTGGTAATATTGATTTTAGTTGTTAATTAATGCCATTATTGCATGAGTCAGACGCCAAACGACTCGTCGTATTCCGGAATACTGGGGCTCTGGGAATCTGAGGGCTCGAGAGTCAGATCTTTCTTTTACTTCACCCTTTCTTGGCCGGCAACGCATCATTGATGCCTTTGGTGTTGCTGATGTTCATGGGCGACGATAGCCACTTACTATCAGGTGGATCGTCAGGTCGTTTGCCGGCTATTTTCATAAAAAAAGTTATACTAAAGTTTTGAACTAGTTTTATAATCTGAGATTATTTAGAAATTTTAGAACCTTCCCTTTACACCTTTACACCTACTTACTTCCTCTGAAGTTTTGAACACCAACAATAAACTGTTTCTTTTCGTAAATTAAGTTACAAAATAGATTAAAGAGGTCCAAACTTTAACAACTTTTCAATAAATTGATATCTGGAGACGACAAACAGATAAGGGATCATATTCGATCATGATTAATTTTCACTCCCTCCGTCTCAGAGATTCTGTCACGCTATTGTTTACTCAAGATTAACTTCCCGAGTGCCTCTTCACCGTTCAGTTAAGTAAACAATATCTTTTGATTCGGCAAGAGTCTTCCGAGTTTATCTTTTATACGACTTCTCAGCGCGGATTTTCGTTTGCAAATAAACTTTCACGTAAGCAACAATCGCTTTTATATCTGCTAAGGTTGGGGATAAGATTGCTTGAAAGCCCAGTCGGGATAATCTGCCCTGGAACTGAATATGTGTATCTGTTTGAAATGGATCTTGCAAGTTACTTGGGTCCCAGTTTGAAAGGTATAGTTTAGGTACTGAGAAACAATAATATTATAAGTAAAAAAGAGGGAGATATGTCACTAACGCGACGAAGGTGAAAATCGTAAGAGAAGTCAATTGACCTCGTCTGCTCGTGGTCACTCTTGTTGTTGTAGATGTACTTGAGATTTGACACACAACGTTATAATGCCTACAAATATTATTGTAGTGTGATTGGTGTAGTAAAGTGATTAAGTACTCTGTGGTAGTAATTGTGGTATAGTGAAACAAAAGATAAACGCGTGTGTGTCGTTACTCTTTTCGGAACAGATTTTTTGGTTGATTTTTAAGGGCATGGCGTATCTACGTTTTTTAAATATCGTTGCTGAGCAAGCAGACATTTTATACACATGTCTTGGAAACCATGGGGGAGAAAGAAAATATAGATTGATTATGAGACATCCGGTTAGATCCAAATATTTAGCGCTTTGCCCGCGGCTGTGCCCACGTTTTTCGGGATAATAAGTTATATGCTAATAAGTTTTAGCCTTCGGTGTTGCTGATATCCATGGGCGACGATAGCCACTTACCATGTGGATCCTCAGCTCGTTTGCCGGCTATTTCCATTAAAAATACATATATTTAAGGACTAATTTAAGTAAGTACAATAGCTATTAAAAGGTCTTTTAAAAACGTCTTACAAAAAAAAAGCAATATCGGTGGCGAATTTTGAATAATTCAGTGCTTGTTACGACCGAATTTGAAGATAGATGCCTTACTGTACCGCACAGTTCGTTTGTACTGTTGCAAACGGGATGTAAGGAGAACCGAATTATTCATTACATAGTACATTATACGTTGTGTAAGGTTCCGACCTATGAACACCAAAAAACCCAGTAATTAAGTGCTAATGTAGCAACATCATTATGAACCGTTAGGGAAAATTTAATTAGATTTGGCTATAAGTAACAATTTGGCCGCCATTACAGCCGTGAGACAATTATTTCAATTAGGAGACCGAACAGGATAATTGCGTAGCTAGACTTTGTAAGTAATATTGACGGTCTGTAAATATGCCAGCTTAAACACTATTAAAATACCGAGGACTGGGTTGAGAGAGATTAAACTTTAAGATCTTATCCCGGTGTCTTTAATTTAATCTTTTAAATGTTTAAAAAGTTGCTTAATAGCCCAGGTTACACATACAATAATTATTGTTATAATTCTCCTTGGTTTGAATTTTTGTGATTAAGATGGATGTCAGTCACATAAGCCGCTTAAGTCTGCACTTCGCTCTTATGTTGGCAACTCTTAGTTCGAGTGCAGACTTATGTGAAACTCACTATAACCTGGGTTCCTACAACCACAGTATAATAATATAGATATTAATACTGTGCTACAACTGACATCCATCTTAGTCACGTCATCATTTTTCGTAATAGTTGAATGCTATCCGCCGAATAGCCGAATCCTATCTTCTCTCAATCCCGCTGCACCGTTCTGGTTTCATTTCCAATTCTTTCACAGTTCAAGCGGCTCGTCTTTGGAACGCACTTCCCGATAGAATCAGAATACCCGCTGGTAAACTTGTTTTTAAAAAGAACCTCAGGACTCATCTACAGGCTTGTCATCAACGTAACTAAAGACATTTTCTTTGACGTTATGTATGTATTTATGTATGTCTATGTAGGTATATCTGAACTTATGTATTTATTATAGTTATATATGTATTTATATATGTATTTTGTGTACTTTTTTTATGTACGTATTAATATGTATGTATATGTGTATCAACTTACCTTCCCAAACCGCCTTTCGTGCATTTCTATTTTGGCCAATGGTTAGCTGGTAGAGAATGCACTAAGCATTAAGCTCGCCATTTGTACCGTGATATTTTATTGTGGTCAATAAAGGTTAAATAAATAAATGCTGCTGAGGCCTACTACATCTTCTCAGATGATTTAAGCAACGTCTGTAGTAGAGGGGCAACGCCGCTCGTGACTAAGAAGTCCGATTCTGGAACGGCACTTTCGGCCACACTTGTGACACGCGTACTGGGAGAGTCCATCGGGGCAGAACTACCCTCGCGATTGTGTCTGATAGCCCGTTTCCGAGCTAGATGTTGAAACCAGGCCTTGTCATGGGATTCACGACCATTGGAGATAGATAGTTGAATAACAAAACAATATCGATATGTCTATAGTGGTTGTTTATGAATTCATGATATAGGTATATTCCCGTGGTATATTCAGTGAAATATCACCCATGCCTGTTAGAAACTGATCCAACATGTGAAAGTATATATCGCACCCTCAGTGGAAAAAAGCATAAGTCGTCTTACGTTGAATTTTGGTTGTTATTATGATTGGAAAGAGGGACAAAAGCTGCATATGTATATCAATTTTTTCAAATTTTTATCATTAATCTTGACGGTTTTGTGCAAGAAATCGTAATGTAAATTCCTTAGACTACTTACTGATATTTAAAGCTTTTTTGCTCTCCTGTAAAATTGTAATTTTTATCTTATGTCTTTTTCCACTAAGCGTGCGATATATGCAGTACTCAAGCGAGTACGTACATAAGTAGCAGAATAGCAAAAAACTTCAAACTGCCAGTTACGACGCAGATCCAGCTTACCTGTGCCATTCAGTGCGCGTAAATATCTGCGTTTGACGCTGAACAAGGAAAATTCTAAACAAACTTTGATTCTGAAGTCTCTTAAGCACCTCAGAGAGTCAATAGACGTTTGTCGCATCAGACGTACGGCAACTAGAAGCGATCATCAGTTACATCTTAGCCATCATTAATGTTTTGTTGGCCAAGAAATAAAAAGGAAGAAAGAAAGAATTAGCCGGAATGAAACGATTCAGTTGTCGGCTGACTCAGGCAAGAGGATGGTAGATGAACTAGTAACGTTCAAAGAATTGGGGTGTGGAGCACTGTGGAATAACTGGTAAAAGTGCGAGCAGGGCGAAACATATTGTGCCTAAGTGCGAGTGTGAGCGCAATATTATATAATATTATATTAATTTTTATTGAATGCGATGTACATAATGTTTGTTATGTTGGCGTTCAATAAATAAATAAAAAATAATTAAAAATAAATAAATAAAATATAATTCGTTCGTCAACGAGTACGCCGAGAGTAGCGACTACTATAGTTAGTTTTTTTTTCGAATAGAGAGTTGTTGTTGGCCCTAGCGGCCTTATAGACGACCGTGACGACCCGTGTGGCGCAATGGTTACCATGTCGGATCGCCGCGCCAAGGGTCCTGGGTTCGATTCCCAGCGAGGCGGAAATGAGTTTGAATTTCTGTTCTCGGTCTGGGTGTGAATGTCCTTGTCTTGTGTGTTGTCCATGGCACCCACGACACAGGGAATCCTAGTGTGGGGCTATGAGTGTGAAGCGTTATTTATTTATTTATTTATAGCTTCATCTTTCTCATGCTTGTTAGTTGTGAACGTAGCATAGTTCGTTGTTATGATAAACTTAGCTCCTCGTTTTCCACTCCCTATGAGACACTTATCCTCAACAACTTTAATTGGAACAGTAATTTGAATGAGATCTTCAGTGTACAAATTAGTTTTGGTACTTTAAAATAACAAGACGCCATTAAAGTTTCTGAAGTTAATTTTATTTTCCCAATGGGTTTCTGCTGGTTTTTAAGGTGATCTATCCATCCTTGAATTTGTTATAATTGAGTCTTTACTATTATACTTACTAGCAGTGATAGCGTAGGAATTTGTTTTCCACGTTAGTTTCCCGAAAGCAGGGGCCCGCGTTCGAATAAAAGCAAAGCAAAGCAACAACCCATAATTGTCCCACTGCTGGGCTCGGGGTCTCCTCTCACAATGTGAGGGGTATAGGCCATAGTCTACCACGCTGGCCAAGTGCGGATTGGTAGACTTCACACACCTTTGAGAACTTTATGGAGAACTCTTAGGTGTGCAGGTTTCCTCACGATGTTTTCCTTCACCGAAGCAAGTGATAATTAACTTGTAATACGCACATAATATTTGAAAATTAGAGGTGCGTGCCAAGATTTGAACCCGGGCCCCCGCGTTCGGGAGACCAACGTTCTAACCACTAGGCTATCACTGCTTTTCGCCGCGTTCGAATACTAATCAATTATTAGTAATAATAATACTTCTAATTTTCAAAAATTATGTGCGTATTAGAAATTAATCATCGCTTGCTTCAGTGAAGGAAAACTTGTGAGTACACCTGCACACCTGAAAGTAATAAAAATAAGTAGCTGGAAAATAAGTAGCTTGATGTGGCTTGAAGCCATATGAGCGAAATAAAAAAGTATTAAGCCAAGTAGACTCCGCTAAGATTCGCAAGGAACGTACATAATCAACTCTCTTACATATACCGAACCGATGTACTCTTTAACATATACTGAATATATTTTTGAAAGATCAAAAGCCAAAAGAACATGTAGTCGAAATATAATTTCTTCCCCCTCTGCATTTAGCAAGAAATACATTAAATTGTAATTAAAGCACTCGGCAAATTGAAATTGATTTAGGCATGGCTTCCATGGCTTCCTTTCCAATTTGAATGAAATGCTCTGAATGATTTGACTTCCTTGTTTACTTGTAAGAAAATTGGAACAATAAGTAGTATTTTGTTTTCTTTGGGCGTTTTGATTGATTGAATTGTGAACATTTGGGTTGCGATTGGAAATATGCCTGATTTTTGTACAAAACGAGTTTGTGATGACCTCCAGGAAAAGCATGGTCGTGACGCGAAGGCTTATTTTACACTGTTGTAAATTCATGACAAAATAACATTAGACATTAAAATAAGGCTGTGATATATTTTTTTCCAGGAATCAGATCTGCTGTAATTTTGTTGGGTTTCTGGGATTTCTCTTTAATGTTTATTTTAATCATTCTCAAACGGTATATTAGTGTATGTACCCGCGCTTGTGTGTTATAAATTACGCTTATATATTATACATATATGAGTAATGGGCTTATCCTCTTATTATTAGAGAGGCCCTGAGCCTAGCAATAAGACGAATCTTTGTCGCGTTAGCTACTTATACTGCGTCTACTTAATTAACTTCTCTGGGCAGTGTTGATAATTAAGTTAATGTCCCACATCAGGTACTCATAATCTGACACCCTCAGTGGAAGAAAAGCATAAGTCATTTTACTTTAAATTTTAGTTATTAGTATGATTGAAAAGTGGAACAAAAGCTAGATAATTGTGCTCATTTTTTTCATCATATCATTAATCTTGACGGTTTTGTGGAAGAAATCGTAAATTCCTTTGACTACTTACTGATATTTTAACAGTTTTTTCCTCTCCTGTAAAATTGCAATTTTTATCTTATGCCTTTTTTCCACTGTGGGTACAATTTACAGCAGCAAAAGCACGAACAATCGATGGTTGCTCGATGCTGCTAGATTCCGCCCACGGCTTCGCCTGCGGTTTATTGATTAGATTCTGCTTCGCTTTGTTTAATCACGAGATCATATTGCTTGAGACGTATTGAATTAACAGAGTAGATGCAATGTTGGTTTGTTTGGTCAGTTCTCGAACACCTCGGGTCTATTAACCTAACTAATGGTAATGACTACAATAGTCAGTGAATTAAATAAGGATTGGAAGCAGTGGGGTACAGCCATACAAGCCGAAAAGCCCAGCTTATTATCATTGCTTTTCTATCATCACTCTACAGCTGTTAAAACTCATATTATTTGTTGATAAATATTATACGTATGGAATGGAGTGTTCTGTGTTGTCGGGCCAAAGATCCCAAGATCTTGGATTGTATGACACAATTGGGCTTGCCTTGTTCTGATGGTCTAGGCACGCCACTGATTGGAAGGGTCATAGTGAAAGCGATATTAATATCAATTAGCGTAGGTACTTATACCCTAAGATTCGAAATAGGCGCGACCTTCACCAATCAGTTTAATGGATGCAAAGTGGTTTATACCTTAACCGTAGAGTAGACGCGTTTGGAGCATTTTCCTTCAATTGGTAAGAAACCGTTCATATTTTAAAAAATACTGGCACCAGAAGTTCGCTCTTTTCAGTAGCTGCCTCGCTTTTGTAGTCAACCCGTGTCGAAAATTTTAATCTGAACAGTGCGCGGGATGCCCCAGGAGAAAAAGTTGTTACCATCGGTTGTCTTGTCGCCCGGCGGCAATTTCCTATATGTGGGCAAATTTTGTAATACTGTGACAAAATTGAAATAATGATGTTTTTTTTGCTTATTTTTGTGGTGTTTTTATTCCTGGCCTGAAATATTGATTTTTCGTATATCATTGCTTCCCAAAATTTTTTTATTGTTAGCGACACTATCAAATGGTATTAATAATACACGATGAAAAATCTGGCATTTTTTTCACAATCAAAGGGCTAGAAATATTAATTTTTCAAAAATGTAATGATGCAGTTTTAGTATCCATCAAAATCAGCCCCGAGACATCTTTGAGATTTTCTCGCTATTCCTCGTAGTTTCGGATTTGGCACACTCTTGGAAAATTCATCCTGTATATCCCAAAATTGCCACAAGTTTTGAACTTGCTGTCATTTGCTTATCAAAGTGGGGTAGACAAATAGAAAAAACTTAAAACTAGCTTAAACACGTATTTGATAAGATTATTCTACGAGTTCCTTTTCATTGAAGTCTTTTTAATTTGAAGGTAAAGCGCGTCTAGCGTGAATTTTATTTATTAGTGAGATATATTATACAAAGAGGAAAGAAGGAAGGAAGATCCTTCGGTCTCGGAGTGTTGGAATTAAGTATTTAATAAATTATTTTGGTGCGGCTTACCTGGCAGGTATGAATTGAGATTTTGTGGAAAATAAAAATAAGATTGTTGCCAGTGCAGACCGCTTGAAATAGGCGAGAGTAAATTTTTTGGCGCGAAGGTCTAATCCAGATTACGGTAGAAGTGGACTGGTAGGTATAAATCGTCTACAATTTTATTATGCCTATGGAATACGTCACGTGTAACGAAAAAGCGTTATGCGACTTCTCTGTCTCTTTCTATTATTATATGGTTTAGGCACAGAGTGTATACTTCGTTTTTACTTTACTATCAAGATTCGGGCATCCATAAGTATCTCGAAATGCTACCTATCAGTGAGCACACACTTGTAGGATTTCAACAATTTTATAAAAATAAAATAAATGGATAGATTTTGTGCTTTCTTACGATACATTAAGCAAAGTTTAGATTTGACTTCAACAATTATTATTAAACATTTCTGATTTAATTTTAAAATCAGTAGGTAACTGTTACATAGCACTCTACTTTTAGTAAGTAACTGGGTACATTTAAATTATTAATTCTCAAACCTTGACGTCACGCCCAATTAGAAATTTTAGCAGCTGTCAACTCCGTCTTGACTAAACAATTTAATTATACCCTCATCCAGACCTTCGTTATATCGGATCCCGCGGGCGATCTCTTTAACTGCGCTAAAGAGGTTTTATATTGTTTTATATTGCTTTCTAGAAAAAAAAAATCTGGCTAAATGACCAAATGTATGACGAGAAGTATTCATGTCTACATTCGATATGAAGCGCTCATAGCCCAGCGGCTTGCGACAGCGGGCGCGGTCGGTAGTTGGACTGGTGACCGCTAGTGCCAAAAAATTCTTGAGCGTTTCTTTGCTTCGGACGGTACGTAAAGCTGTCGGCCACGGTTGTTATCATAAGATAACAGTTGTTAAGCTATGTCGGAGGCCCTAGGGTGGTTTACAAAACTTCCGACACTCGGGTTGGCCACTAACCTCTCCATCAATCCGCACTGGAGCAGAGTGGTGGAGTATGCTCTTCTAGGCATCCTCAAGAGGAGAGACCCGTATCCAGTAGTGGGCTCTTAATGGGTTGAAGCCATTGAATGAGATTAGGTATTAAATGACTGGCATGTAAAAGTTTACAGTAATACAAGCTTACTATGCTTACATTTGCCAAAGTAAGATTATACTAAAGGGTCAATCAACACTTCTCTCGTGTTTGAGTTCAGAACTTTCTTGCTTGTTGTGCATACAGCTAAAAGAAACGATACAATGGCCAACGAACTGCACTGCTACCTGTTTTCCTGCCATTCAGTAACTATCTATGAATCAACTGCGAATGTTTTCCAAAAAATTTCAGTTCCTGGAAAGACAATTGGAAATAAGTTGCTAGTCAGCATCTTGAAAGAAAATGCTTTAAACCTACAGATGTGTGATCATTTACGATCTATGAATAAATAAATAAATATAATAAAATAATGCCACACAACACCAAAAAGACAAAAATAAAGTAAACATTTAAATCTAACAGCTTATGAACACCATTCATAATCAATAAACCATGATATTCAATCATTAGTTTCCTGACTGATTGTTGATATAAATAAAAATTCAAAATCGTTTATCACATGTAGGTTGATACATTTATGCACGAAAATTTGTACCTCTGTTTGGGAAAGGTACTTTGTCACAGCGGCGAAAAAATGGCGAAGAAAAGTTGAAAAAATGGCGAAGAAAAATAAAAAAATGTCATAAATTTTATGGCTATGGCGGAGAACTCTCATGTTCACATTTGAAATTCTCGGTTTATCAGAATACAATGTGAAAATCTACCAGAGAGATATATACGACATATCTATGAGAGTTCTATACACGATTTTGGTGTATGCAGTGATTTATATGTAGTTTGAAAACGGAAAAATAACTCTGTGGTGGAAACTTTGAAAGACAATGAATAAAAGATTACGTCATCGTGAATACATACGAGTATGTCGAGAGCCCTGTGTTGTAGCTATCTGTATATGCCAGCACTCCGTTACTCATTGTATCCGGTTACATTTTCCTGACGTAGGCACTAAAAGTCTCCTGAAAAGTGAACGTTATAAAGCCCGTATTTGTGCAGGGTTTGAAGGAAGCGCAGAACATTTAGAGTACATTAACATTCACCATTCTCCCTTTGAGAAGACAACTTTAAAATCATACATTCGAGCTTTTAACCTACAATTTTTATTCGACATACCCATTTATTTACAAACTTGACTTAGGTTTCATAAATTTTGAAATGAACTTGAACCCAATGCCTTTGTGCGGGCGGGTGGAAACGGACTTCAGAAGTCTCGTTAATAAGGTAGAAAGAGATATAAGGTGCCTTTGACTTTATTCACCTGGGCTAATTCACCCAGGTGTTTTAAGTCTACTTATAATAGACTTTATTATGTGCTATATGCACCTACCTATACACCCAGCTGAATTTAATCTACTGACAGAGAGTCAAACTTGGTAACCTTCACTAGAAAATCCACGTGTTTGAAAATTTTGTTTTCGGTACAAAAACAGGCAGTTCATTTATATTTTGTTTTTTCCTTATTCTCTTCTAAATTATTAAGTAGAAAAGTAATGAACGACAGTACCTCAAGCGTGAACAGTGCCTTCTACATTTCAAAACAAAAGTAGGCAAAACTCTGTTATTCCATTACACAGAAGCTTTTAAAACTGTGTAACAAGATTGAGCTAACTGAATTAATAGCGCTACTTCTGAAATTCCTTCGTCGTAAAGCTTAATCCTTGATCTTAAGTCTTAATCTTTAATAAAAGATGTATAACTTTGTTATCTTTTTGTTACCCTTAAGTGATTAAAATTTAGAATTCAAATGTTTTGATTTAAAATTGGTTTGGTTTACAAACTCTTTTCGACAGTCAAACTAAATTTGCTTCAACAAGGCCTTACTGTGAGAGGGCCCGGGAGAAAGAGCAAAGTCACAGTCAAATTGTTTATTGAACATAGTTTCAAGAAAGAAACTCACAGTTACAGGTAGCACTTATTATCGAATACTATGTCTTTTTATAAAACTCATGTCCAAGCTTTGTCTTTAAAAAAATCTAATTTGTTATCTTTCGTATTGAGTATTGAAAGTAAATCATTGTTATACTTTTAAAGGTATCCTTGAAACTTTTAATTGCTTGTATGATATTTGCAACCGTGTGTGTGCAACCGTGCAACATATTTTACGCTGAATACAAAATGTTTTTTGTATGATGGGCTTTCCTGTTTTTTAACTTTATTTTTTAAGCTTAACGACGAAATATGTTATATAAATGTTTTGTGTTTTTAAGAGTACTAAAGTATTAGATTAGTAAATAGTAGAAATGGAACGTTTTTCTGCTTAAAGCTGACATAAAGAGCTGAGATAAAACATTATCTCCGCGGTATTTTACTATAGCGAAGTAGCTTATCGATCTGTTAAGATGGAGGTTTGTGGTTTTCTTTGACGTCGGGAAAAGAAGAACTACTACACAGTTATCAGTAAATCTGTTCTTTAGTAGGACTCGCTGCGCGCTCACTCACACTTATGTCTTAAGCGGGGAATACACTACGCGGACTTGCCCACGGGCAGTCGGGCCGGGCATGTCTGTCGTCACAATACACTACACAGACTTATCAGTTTGTGTTAGGGCGGCTTACCGATTAGTCGTGTTGTGCGTATACATTATAATGACATGTCTGTGCCCCCACAGACAAAATGAGATCGCGCGGACGTGCAACGGGCAAGTCTGCCAGACTGACTGCAACGGTCCTACACTAGCAAACATTGCACAGACCCATAGTAGCGAGGTCCGGCGGGCATGTCTGCAGACTTGCCCGCGGGCATGTCCGTCTAGTGAATTCCCCGCTTTAGGTCTAAGTTCGAGTGAACGCGCAATATGTCAATGAGTGCAGCGACATACTGACTGCGAATACTATAATGTATCAAGCTCAAGCTGGATATTTTTTATGTTTGTTTGAACGCACTTATATTTGACACTGACAGTTGGATTTTAAAATATAAAGTGCACACATTATTTCGGAGGTGCATTATTTCGGAAGTTTCAAAACGATATGCGAGATAATTAATGATATAAATACGTAGCAGCAAAAATAATATTTATACTAAGGGTAATAAATTTTTAACTTTGTTTAAGTTTATTTAATTACATCCCTACTATTATAATCTGTCCAACACTGCACTTAGTTCACTTGAAATAAAAAAATGAGTTCGCGTCGTAGAACATTCAGCGTTACGAGCGTAAAACTGTTTTTTGACGAAAAGCTGTAGAAGTAATTATTTATTAAAGTATATTAAGGGTAAAATTTTCAACCGTGACATTTAGCAAGGCTTTTAATTATATTTCTCATCGACATTTTAATTATCCTCAATCAAAATTTAACTAAGCCGTTCCACCCACAACATTCTCGCTGGAGAAGTTTTCCTTTCACAAACTTCGTATCTCGGCTATTGTTCACATTGGAAGTAATTACCGAATTTGTCAATTGTTCGTGAGTTTGGTCATTACAATTATAGGGTAAAGTACCCAATGATTGACACCCTAAGCGTTTACTCTAAAGTTTTTGACATTTTAATGTTGTCTGCTTTAAAACTTCTATTTATTTTTGTTTAAAATATAATTTATGTATCTATCATGGAGAAGATTAATATGAATTTTATTGCAGTTTAAATCATTTAATTAAGAAAAAATAATGATCGTAATCATTGATACCTGAATACAATTCAATCAAAAGAGGGGAAACTCATGGCAGCTGGCTCTCCGATATTGCACTGTGATGAGAACATTTCATGGTGGATCTTAGAAGTGGAGTAGCTAATGACTTTCTTTCTTGTACTCCTTTTTCTTGGCCGGTACGTGTGATGCGTTTAGTGTCATCGATGTCCACAGGTGATGCTGACCACTTACCATCAGATAACGCAAAGATCGTTTGCCAACAACTTTTATAAAAATATCAGGTTTCAACTTTTTACCCCCCTCTCCCCCCCTTAGTGACCATCCGTAGTATATGAGAAGAACCCCCCCTCCCCCCTAGTTTTCACGTGGTAATTCATAAATACAGTTTTCAATACTTTTCAGCAAAAACAAAGTTAAAAAATAATAATTTTGCTTATGACTTGTGTGGCGCAATGGTTGCTAAAATATTGACTACGTGATAAAAACCTAAACCCCCTCCCTCCCCCCTGTGACCAAGCGTGGTGTTTTGAAGACCCCCCTCCCCCCCAAATGGGTCACGTGGTTTTGGTATACTCCCTTACCTCTTACGAGTAAGTATCATTATAGAACACCTAAACTGAAAATAATCCTAGAGAATTCTAATTCAAGAAACTTTCGGAAAAGGGAGAGACTTGTAAATAATCCCGCATAGGTAAGCGTTATTTCAAGTGGATAACTAGGTACTAATGCCTAGATCTGAAGCGAAGTGTGGGCGGGTGCTAGTAATAAAATAAGGCCAGATAAAAAGCTATCCAAGAGAACATTGGACGATCGTCATCAATCTTGTCCTTTGTAAGTTCTATTGAATCGAAATAGGTGCGTCGCACATACCAGTCGATACTGGCCCTTTGTTTCTGATGGGAGAGGCATGAATTTATGTATTTAGGATCGTTTAACGTCGACGACCGGACCAGCCTAGTTGCAAGTGGCTGCGAAGCGTGGGGTCATGCGATTATAGAAACAGATTTATGCGACTCCAATGTGATGTCCCATTTCCTAATCCGAATCCTAATCCGGGGTTGAAAGTGTGTAAGGGCTTTTTATAAATTTTCTATTTTAAAGTTGTACAGTTTCTATTTGGGTAACTGCTATTTCTCAGAAGACGACGGCACACCATGTCAAAACAATATGACGCCAGGGGGCGTAACTTGCTAGTAGAGAACAATATAAATTACACGTCGGAAGTTTGTCGTCGAACGTTCTATTCTACAATGATTTCCTAGTGCACCGTTTTGTTATCATAGAGTTAATTTTAGTCTATGGAGAGTTATGTTGTATTTTTGAGCACCTGGGACTGGTTATAATCCTGAATATACTTTATATTTTTAACTTTAAAATTGCTCGTCTCGGTGGAAGAAGAATTGTGACCAAATGCCTTAGTAACGAAGTATGTATGCAGGAGTTTTCTAGGCTTGTTCTACCCTGTTCCCAGTATCCACTCTAGGTATGCAGTTTAAGGGTGGGTAAACGGAACGACCGATCTAGAATGTTCTCGAAAGTTCGTGAAGTTATGCTGATCCGCATTTCCTACTGTGTTAATCCTCAGATTTCGTTAATCAGTAACTCATTATGACCTATGACTCAGTAAACCTTCTTCACAAAAACTTAGACTTCCACGGTTTGGGAAGATTCCACTCATTTACTTTGTGTTGTGATGAGCTTTGACCTTAGAAGGTGAATATCTCCAAACGGTGACGCTGTTTGCATCAAGCGATGTACTGTAGACCGTACATGACAGTTGCTTTAACCCCTACTAACATTATCCCGATTGAAATTAAATAAATTCTCTTCCTAGATGAACAAATTGTGAATATTTGTATTGGCTTATCAAATTAACTAGACGACTGTCGAACATGACTTCATTGGCAAATTATGCAGATACCGATAGCAAAAAAGTATGAAAGAAATGAAATGTTTTTCTTTATATTTCACTGCTACGTAGAAATGAGGGTAGCCAAATATTATTTTTCATTTACGTACATACAAACAAGAATTTAATCAAAGTTATGAAAATATAATATAAATAATAATATAATACCAACACAATAAATACTTTCTTTAATGAGATGTTTTTCGTGAAAATTCATTTCTTATTTGTCTAATAACTATCATGTCCTTTTCGTTAAAGTTAAATTCAAACGTCACTAAAACAAGAACAATAAAAAGAAAACCGGCCAAGTGCGTGTCAGGCTACGCGCAATGTAGAGTTCCGAAGATGTAAGTTTATCGATTATTCCTCATCAAGTACTTAAATTAACATAGCCGTGATAGAGTTCCTTGTATTTTCATCATTAACCTATTTTTGTAAATTTTTTCACATATCCAACTCCAACCGTTTAGCTTGCAAGGGGAGGGGGCATTTGATTCTGACTAATTAGCACTTTAAAGCCAAATATTAGCATTTTAAAGCTAATTATTTCGCGAACGGACTCCTCCATCGAAATATCAAGAATAAAAAATTCCAGTAGGGAAGGTACCATAAAGAAATAAAGAAACGATAAAAGTTCCGATTTTTCTTCGAAACCCTAAAAACAAAAAACAAACGTAAGTGCAAACGAATCATAGTTGCGAACGGTATGAAGAAGAACGTGGGGCCTGAAGTGAGAAGGGGGAGGTCGCATTCCAGTTTCCACCCGTTAGTTTTAGCTTGTCGTATTGACCGCCTGATGGGACAATTAGAGTTTCTTGTTCAGTTCGATGCATCGTTAGACGTTGGCTTTGAGCAAAATGTGCTTTTATTAAATTTTTAATTTTACAGTCACACAGTAAAATAGAAAGCAATTAATATAAAACCAAAAATATTCAATATGGAGCCATGTGGAAGAGTTACGTAAATAAAATAATGATACATAATAAGATAATTATAATAAAGTATTATAGAAAATTATATTTTCACATTAAACTTTTTCAGTGTATCAATAACCTCAATACTGGATAGAAATACAATAATTTCTAAATTTTCTTGAAAATGTTACTATTTGGATATGCCAACTTTTAGCACGGGAGCATTCGGGCCGTATTGGGCAGCTTAGACTTCAGAACCTAATACCATACTAGCTATACTAGAGTCGTAAAAGGCGGCAAATGCCAGCCCGCTTGGGGGTAAGGCTTTAACTAAGGACGACATTATACATATTTCTATAAGTCATTAACATTATACTGGTATGATTGTCGTTCCGTGAAGCTCGCCTGGCTAACTATCTTGCTTGAGTCAGAAGCCAAATGACTCGTCAAGTTCCGGTTGGGGCTTGAGAGCCAGTTCTTTCTTTCTTTCTTTCTGTTTCCCTGTTCCTTGGCCTGCGATGCATTAATTGGAGGGCACGTAAAACCGTTGGTCCCAGTTGATATTGTAAGATAACAGTCCATATGACATATTGGGCTTTTGAGAGGCATGAGAACTACCGGCACTTCGGTTGGCCATTAACCCCTCCAACAATTGCACTGGAGCAGCGTGGCGGAATATGTCTGTTCAAGAAGAAAGATCCGTACTCAGTTGTAAGCCATTAATAGTTGAAGCCAAATGTAATATAATATCTAAAGTCATGGCTTCAACCAGTAAGACTTACTGACTAGCAAATGCATGCATGCATGCATGCTGCTAGCAATTTTCATACTAACCAAATTACGACGTGCCTCAACGATGTTATTACTTCAAAGAGTAATAAACCTTGTTATCCATGCCACGTTTAGACATTTCCATGGCTAAAATTAGATTTCGATTTCAAACATTTTCAGAAGGAACTAAATATAGTGGACTTACAAAGCTCAGTGTCAATGTTGAATGAATAGTCGCAATTCCAAATTAGATAAGATAATATTGATGAAATGGTGAATAGTTCATCTCGGGGTTTGGCTGTACATTATGTTTATACAGTCTGTTCTTACAATAGTGGTATCATGGCAATCACAGCATGCTTTGCAAATAGCTAGTAACATAAATAAAATTTAAAATTAAGGTAATATTATAATAAAAATACATTCATAATTAATTAATAATATTTTTTTATTAATTCACCTAAAAATGAAAATCACGTTAGAATTAAAATAAAATCTTGAAAATATTTTTTCAGGGTTCCTACAGGACGTAACATGGCGACGTATTCTTTTTCCTCACCTACCCCTTAGAGTGCTGTGTGGGGTACCGTTAAAAAGTTCTTTCAAAAATCTGATGTTGTCTACAAAGACCATTTCGATTCAGGGGATTGTTTGCGAAGTATTCCGCTTCATAGATCATTTTGGTTAGAGTCAAGTGTCCTGCCCCCTGCTCTCACTAAATGGCAGGTATTTTACATGTGAAAAAATTTTACATGTGAAAAAATTCACGGCAGTAGTAGGAATGTATATATTGTGATGAATTTGGGAGGCAAAATATCACGGCTTCATTTATTTGATGACAGATTATCAGAATCAGACACACAGTATTTTAGGTTAACTTGATAGATTAATCCAAGTACGGTAATCCATGGATTTAAAATGAATCTGTCCCGAAATCTAATTCAATCTCCGACTGCACCTGAACTGCGCTCAAATGTATTTACTCGGAGCAGGAAGTGACTAATAAATCTTGTTAAGTCAGCTCGGTAGATTAAAAGTGGCAACGCCGCGTTAGGGTTAATCTGATTTGTATGGCATGCTGATAAACCGGCGTTGTAAAATGAGGGTTTTAAGAGCAAAAGCGTAACTTTTACGACTGCAGCTTTCCGTTTTTATGTGAATAACTGACAAATAAGCAGGCGAGCCATGGTAAATGGTCACAGTCGCCTATGATTGCGGATATCAGCAACAAAGACGTCACCGTTGCAGATGAAGATATGGGAGAAATATCGCGTCGGCATTTCTGATCGACTATAATGTAAGTGTCTTCAAGGCAAGAGTGAATAGGCTTTTACTAAGTTAATGCGTTTACCACCCATGACTAAATCGCTACTTACCATCAGGTGGGGTTATAGTCAAGCATTAACTTACTTATAAGATAATTTTTTTTATATAAATGTGAAAGTTTGTGTGAATGTGAGGATGTTTGTTACCCTTTCACGAAAAATCTACTGAAGTATTTTCATTAGTACGATATTATACAAAGCCAGTAGTTAAATATAAGATCCTATTTAAAAAAACACCTTTGCCTTTCAACAAAAACAATATTTATCTTTCCATTATTCCATTGACAGTTGGAAAACGCAACATTCCAGATAGGGAGTGATGTTTCCGTCTTTCATTCAGTTCAATGGACAAGTGAACCGCCATGATGAGGGTTGCTGAGCCGATAAGCCAAAGGCATCAACAGAACTGTAACCCCAAGTCACTTATTGGAATTGGTTACCAATCGAACCGGCTTTCAGCTTTTTTATCACAAACTACATTTTGAGAGACGGAAGACATGCTTGTTACCTTTTATTATTTAATCTGAGCTTGTTACGTCTAGTAATGCTGGATTTGTGGTTTTAATGACGTGTATTGAGTCCACAGACATATATCAAGAATAGACGACGCATGTACCTCGAATTGTATGAAAACCAAGCGTGTCACTTTTTTTTGACACATTGTGCTGTCACAAGAATATTTAGTGCTGAAATTCCCCATCCTAGCGATATCAATTCGAAACTGATTCGTTACCGATTCTCGACAACGATTAATGATTCTCAAAATCGATTACCGATAATAATTAGGTAAATAGAAAATCGTATGATTCTTTGTACGCGTAGAATATGTAAAACATAAAAATGCCTTTGGTTGGTTGTACATAATAATATAGTATAGTGCTTGAATATGACCGAATAAATAGTTTTGTGTTTTATTTAACTTGATTATTTGTTAATTATAAACACAAGCTTCAAAAATGTAAAGATAAATAAAGAGATCATAAATATTATGATTGTTTATTATTTGCCTTCAAGAAATTAAATAAATGAAAATTAAAAAAAATATTTATAAACATTTCTTTTATGAAAATCAAAACATCATATGGACACATTTAAACTTACCTAAAGTTAAACGAATATTTTTTTCTAATTAAAAATTCAAAATAAAAAAACAGTACATCAATATTGGGTATTGCGCTTGAAATCAGCCTTCGTTTCTTTTTCGAATCCGTAAAACAGTCATCATTGAAATGAATAGAACATATACGGCTATGTTTTGTTGGAAACCAATATCTATGCCCCGTCGCTATAATTCATTTTGCTTTAATATTGGGGTCACATGAAAACCTTTAATTATAATGTTATCATGAATAAAATCACTATACAGAAACATTAATATTGTAATGAAAAATAATTTGCCTGTTAAAAACTGTCTCTATGTAAATATTATTATTCATTGGTTTTCAAAATCGATTAACATCGAGACCACACCGAGTAAATGAACAACACTATATACTATATTTTACAGAAACACGACAATATTCACCGTACTACGAAGCTAAGCGACGATTTATAGTAACGATTGTTTTACTTTCATTGCGTGTTCCAGTAAACAAGCCGTATACATTTTGCTACCAAAATCAGCAATGTATTGAGTAGTATGCAGTACACAGTAAGTTAGTGCTTTCGTTGTAAAACGTGGTAGAAATGCAATAAATATGAAAAAAAATATTTTAAAATAAATTACTACACAATTTTATAAATAAATTACTTAACGATGAAAAGAAATATTTCCTTTACCTCTGCTAACTGTATTTGTAGAATTCCTACAGTTTAAAACGTTACAATTAGGCATTTTTCGTTATTTCAGTTGACATCTATTGCCAATAGCAGTAAAACGCCAACTAAATGACACGGCGCTCAAATAGGATTTAAAATCCTTTCTGTTACACGTGAAATGTATGAACATGCGTCATCTACTCTAGGTATACATGTCTGTGATTGAGTCAATACACATCATTAATTTCATTCCTCCTCGTTGTCAAATTGACAAATTCAAAGTTGTCAATACTATTGACAACGAGGTTTTACATAATGAATAACGGTATACTTGTAATATGAAAGAAATAAAAGAAAATGGGTGAGTAGCAAGTAGAATAGAATAGAATAGAATAGAATAACTTTAATTCGCCAGTTTACACAACAAATCAAACCAAAATAACAAAAAAATGCATGCTATTAAAAAACAAAATATGATGAGCTAAAGTTTGTTGCGAAACACGACGAAAAAGGAACACACTCAGCATTAGTTGAGGCAGAGTGCCCCAACCGCTGGTTTTCAGTGTGCCCTGTTTCTGTCGTGTAGTTCGGTCAATTGGCATCAACATGCGGTGATTTACAATGCCGTACTTAACATTAACATGTTCATACACACGTACTAGATGAAACTATGTACTTAACGGATTAAAACAAAATAGAATATACAAATTAAGAAATTAAACTAATAAAATTAAGGTGCTAAGTAGGCCAGGTAAGTAACATAAGAAATATAATGTATAGTTTGTTTTATGTTTACTACTTCTTCCCAACGCGTGCAACGCTATTACAGCTTTATGTTCTGAGCGAGAGTGTGTGAACGAAAGGGTCCAGATGTAGGTATGTACGTAAGTGTTTACAGCCATGGCTTACAGTATGAAAGTGCTTACGTTAGTGCGTGTTTGTGTGTGTATGTGTGGTCATGTATGTATATGTGTGCGTGCTTGTGTGTGTATGTGTGTGTGTGTGTGTGTGAGTGTGTGTGTGTGCGTGTGAAGTAAACACACATCAAAATATAACAATATCAAAGAAGTTGATCTGCTTATTATTTGATTGCCCTTTGAGTTTTAAGATATACGAGTATATGGATATAGTATAGATTTAGTAAACACGTATACTTATATTATAGCTTTAGGTTTTTTCATTGCAAACAAATTTCAATTAATTGTTATCACATTTATCTGCCACTTTTAGCTTAGCCAATTTACGATTAAAAGCGCTGTTTGGTCAATTAATATAATCTATTTTAATAAAGCATAATCACCCTTGCTTAATAAAAAATAACAGATATAATTTAATGAACACGATTATAACTAAAATATTATTAGGATCGAATAGAGTAGATAAAACATATTATTATTGTTTCCTGTACCCCGTCATGGGTGGCAAATGGGTTATTATAAATCAAACAATATCGGTAAGAACGTGGTCATTAATCTCACAAGCGTGTTTTGGATGTTTTATAAACACGGTTCACTTGTAACTTGTGAGTTGGTATGAGTGACCGACTCAAACTCATGCAGTGATTGATGAAGCAGCTTACTTGCTAATAAATCATGCTCATGTTTAACTTTTGCTACAAAACGGGGTTAAAACTTTTAAAACGGATTCCGCGAACTGCGTGAAAAACTTTTTCATAATGAGAGATTTGCCTTATTTTCAATATTCTGTTTATAATATGTAGTCCTCACGTCAGTTGCCTAGTAACTGTTTGAAACTCATGTTTGTTATTATTTGACTTATTAACTTACGCAAACATTAGGGATACATAGATTAATGAAAATAACCTTATTAACACATAAGGTCACAGTAAAAGATCTGTATATCTTATATGTTGATGCATCTATAATTTACTGTTATAATAACGAAGTTTAATGAAGAAAATCAATGAACAATCGTCTGGCATCATTTCACACCTTATGTTTTGTTTAGAATTTTTGTGAGTTTCTTGGTTTAGATATTTGTGGAGTTGGTATTTAGTTCCATTAAGAACGTGGTAAATATGTTTTTATAGCGTGAACGACTGACGAAAAAGGAGACGTACCACCTGATGGTAAGTGATCACCGTTACCTGAACCGACAATGCAACGCCTGCCGTGGAGAACTCTTTTTACACCCTTTGAAGAACTTAAAGAAGAAATATAGTTTTAGCCGGTATGTTACTTGCAATAGTTAAATAAATATGTCATCTAACATTTATAACTCTAAAATTATTGTAAGCTCAATACTTTAACATGCATTATTCAACGGAGCGACGATATCTCACGTATTTTTCACGAGATATAGAGAGATGGCGGTGCTACTTCTTGTTTGAATGAATATATTATTTGTGTAAACACTGAAATGTTCCGACGGGTCTGTTCTTCCTTTTGAAGCCATTGCTGATAACAATGGGTTACTTGTAACAACATAACATAATAGCTAAGTCTTAATACTCTGTGGTCTCACGACAGATGTTTATCTGTAATGGACACTTGTCATTAGGACGCCATTTTGTGGTTTAATATCATTCTACAAAAGAAAAAATTGCGGAAGCAATACCGCAGAATATAAAAATAACTAGTATGTTATAATAGTTCAATGTACTCTTACCAATACATTACCTATACAATATTTTTTATATGATTTTATTATAACCTCATAATTGCCGATGTGAAGTTTTTTTTTACAGACGACCAAGTAATTCTTGCGGATTAGAAGAACAATCAGTTATAATAGTTATTATAGTGTGCGATATCTTCCAGCTACCCTGGCGGGCCGTATTCAAAAGAAACTTGCTGCCAAGTCTCAGTTCAAATCGAAACCGCTGCATGCATGCTATATGCTGATGATCTTCATATATACCAACAAGCAATGCTTTCAGATCTTCCTAGCGTCATAGCTAAGATTCACATGGATCTAAATTGCCTTACAGAAATGAGCATTTCTCATAGACTTACTATTAATCCTGCAAAATCTCAAGCGTCAATCATTATAGGTAGTTCTAGGCTGCTTGCTAGAGTAGATTTGATAAATCTGCCAACAGTGTAAATCTTAATAGTGTCACTATCCTCTACAGTGACAATGTTAAAATTTACGCTTAATTATGGATCATTCTTTATCCTGGGACCCACAGATAAACGCAGTGAGCAAAAATTGTTTGTGGCCATGGATTCCTCAAGCTCCGTTCCTCAAATTCCGTAAGCTCAAGAACTTTCTTCCTACTGCCACTAAAATTGCGCTCGCTCAATCTCTAATTCCTTCTATCCTTGACTATGTCGATATATGCTATCTAGATGTAACTGCGGAGCAACTAGACGCGTCTCCAAAATATTTGCATAAGATTTATATGTATTTGGCCTCTGCAAATATAATCCTATCTTCGAATACCGAATACCGTAGCGTGCTCAAGTGGCTCCCAATTCATCTTCATCGGAATACACATGATATTCTTTCCACTTTATACTGCGTGCTGTTCAATCCGACTTCCCCTTCTTATTTTAAAGAACATTTTAAATTTAGGTTCCAATCCCTCAACCTCTCTCTCCGTTCTTCTTATAACTTTTGCCTTTTGATGTCTGCTCATTTTGCCTCCTTCTACTCCAAATCCTTTACTATTGTCACTGTGCGTCTTTGGAAATCCATTTCCCTTCAAATACGTTGCGCACAGTTACTCGAGACTTTAAAAAACAGGTAAAAACGCCCTGCCAAATACTATCAGACAAGCTCCAACCAAAATGACATTTAAAAGACTACTTCGGGAACATTATCTGAAGTTACCTACCACGGCTTAAAACAAACTGTAATGGCATTACTCCTTTATGTACCTACACATATATGTATTTATATATTAGATTATATGTATAATATGTTATGTATTTATTTGTATCACATATGCAAAGGTATTTATATAGTATTTATATGTATAATATTTATATGTAAAGATATTTATATGTATAATATCATATAATGTGTATGTATTATTTTATATTCATTATTATATATACTTTAAGAAATTTTTTGTATTTATTAAAATTAGTGCATTTTATCGTTTACGACGACTATTTGCGCCTACCTTAAATTTTTCACCATCACCCAGGGCTGACTGGTAGAGAATGCCATTAGGCATTAAGTTTTTGCCCTTGTATACCCTAGTTTTAAGGTGTTGCAAAAATTAAATAAATAAAAAATAAAATAAATAAATAAATAAATAAAGAAAATTAAGAATGCCTTTTATTTAAGAATGCCTTACTTCCTTTTTTTACACTACTTGTCATTAAAATTTATGAAACCATTTTATTTATGTATTCTGTATTTTCTTCTCATCTACACAAAGGTCGCGTGGAGGTGATCGCTACTCTAGTCCTTTATGTTTATAATATCTGTAATAATTGTGTTGGAGATAAAGAGGATTTGTATTGTATTGCGTTATTATTTTAAATCTTAAGCAAGATATTTTGCGAAGCGATACCAAGAGGTAATTAAGATAAAACTTACCTTCAGGCCAAGAAAAGAACTAGTTAGTTTGTATTTAATTTTAAGTTGTTAGAAACGAGAATCTTTAGCTACAAAGGCTTTGTGACTCGGCAGCTTCAGTTAACGTCTTTTACTCTTTCTGTATATAATATGTTCTACTATATTTATAAAATAACATGTAGTCTAATTGTGATTCATTACGATCCTGCGACTAGGTATCAGATTCGATGGACTGCCATGGCGGCATAAGGGTGCTTTTCCACCAGAGATGTGCTATGTTACGTTGCTATGGATGCGTTTGATATCCACCAATCATATTCATTGGTGAAAATCAATCAATTTATTGAACCAATCATATTTATTAGATTTCACATCCTCGCAGCATAGCTGCATAGCACATGTATGGTGGAAAAGCACCCTAAGACAGACAAGAGACATTGTGCTGACAGTCGTGTCTCATTTAGGTATATAAATTCCACACAGAAAATCTCATTAATTTTTCACTGCAGTGTAGATAGATCATAAATTCATAATTTAAAGAAACCTTAGTGGCAAAGCTTAGTTGACGGTTAAAAAGAGATCATCATCAGCTTCATCTACAGCGTACTGTCTAACTTCAATTTTGAAACTTATCGCGGATTCCGCTGTCGAGTCACAAAACAGAATAGCCTTGCTGGCTAAGAATATTGACATAATCAAAAATACAATGAAAATGTCCTTTCGTTATTCCTCATAGTTTCGGATTTAGCCATCCACGCCTACTTGAAAAATTCACCTTGTATAAGGATTCCGTTTTGGCTACAATAAAACAACAAGGATTCCGTTTTGGCTACAACCCTAAAAAAGACTAAACCAATAACAGAGAAGCCATTATCATGAACAATAGTGGGATTACAGTCAGTTTTGGCCATTGCCCAACTGTTGATATTACACTAAAACACATAGTTTACGATAGCAATATTGAACGAGGATTTATTTGGCGATAAATCAGCTATGGAATAGAGGTTTACGACAACCCGCGTCAAATAGTTATGCTTTACACACACGATTGTGTTTTGTTTGTCTAAGAAATATTATGTACTATGTACTCTTATATTATCTCTTATCTATCTACTTACTTTTAGACTTGGGTAAAAAGTTTACTTAAATATACCAGTGAAAACCATATCCAAATCTGTACGCGAGTGTGGATGGTTAATAATATGGCATAGGTTTTCCGAAGTGAAGCGAGTATGATATGACTTGAAATAACGTTCACATCATATAATTTTCATATGCTATAAAAATGTTAAATGCTATAAAATATATGCTATGAACATATTATACTAAATTTATGTTAGTTCAAATGTGCATTAACTATATAAAATATCCAATAGACCATTTAAAATTAGGAAATATGAAATTATATCAATAAATCATTATATCATTTGATCGTTATACTAAAAAAAGTATATTAAGTGGCATTAGGTCAAATGATTGTTAGTACTTATGTTATTCTATTAACTGTTGCGCATCCTTTATTATTATATTATTTACCCGAATCTAAATTGTAGGTGCTTAACGTAGAAAAACATAAAACGTAATTTCAAGAAAACTAAAAATGAAAATTAATACTCCGTGGAAATTTTCTCTCAAACTCAACTTGATGCTATAAATAGTATACGAAGATCGAAATTATTATTGAAGCCTATTTTACAAATAATAGCGAAAACTTGATTACCACTGAAGTTTCGTGTCCTTGAGCCGACTTCAAAGACAAGTTTATTTATGTACAACAAGATGGGCGATCCATTCAAAAGTGAAATTCCAAGAGCCCGCTACAGCCAGACCTTCCTCATTTTATAAAACCTGAAACTTTCTCTGTCTTTTGTCTTTCTACGTCTCCAACAAAGGTAAGAACGTAAGAACGCTCCGGGACTTTCAAGTTTGGATGATTGTAACTTTGGCAGATACGAGGTAACAAAACTGTATAAAATTGGACCTAAATTTCGTGTTAATATAAATCTCAGTTTTTTGATATTTTCTTCTGAATAATATTAGAATGACATTATCCATTTGCCGGACACTTAGCACGGTTTCAACCCCCCTGCCAGATACCCCTAAACTTAATAGAAAACTATTCTTAGGAGAAACCAAAATTACCACTACCATGCATTTGACACACATGTATACATACAAATATCAATGAATATCTTTGATACGGACGAATTTTAACCGCAGAGTGGGTCTCTCGTAAATATAAAAAAATCAATCTGTAAAAGGGATGAGAACTTTCTTATCAAACAAATACCAAAATAAGATTATTTGTATACATCCATCATCTTAAGGATCTTTGACAGGTCATTAGGACTTTCCTCTGAAGGTATTCCGATTCAAACTCTTTTCTGAACATCTTATAAATATAATAGCCAGACGGTCTTATAATATCTACACCTACGCCTACATAAATAAAATAAGTAGACTATTGAAGTGTTTTTTGTATGTGATTTCAAGATAAAGGGTTTTTCTAGATCTATTTAAGGAAAGAGCTCATTTTAACTGACCGTAAGCATGACCTTAAGCATAAATACTATGCTCAACTAAGTCAAATATAATGTTATAGTCAATGATATACGCCATGCCCTTACAAATCAACCAAAAAATCTGTTCCGAAAAGGGCAAGAACACACACGCGTTTATCTTTTGTTTCACTACACCAATCACACTACATTAATATTTATAACGTTGTATGTCAAATCTCAAGCACTTCTGACAGAGCAACAAAAGCTGGCGTATCGTTTTGTATTGACAGAGCGACCACGAGCAGACGAGGTCAATTGACTGCTCTTACGATCTTTATCTTCGGCGCGCTAGTGATATATCTACCTCTTTTTTACTTATAATATCATTGGATTTATAGTCAGAACAGAGTAAAATACATTTGTGACGACTACAACTTTTTTGAAGTTATACTTCTTTTGGCGCGATGGAGAAAAATGATGAGAGTGAATTTTTACGATGCGCGCGCACACCGACACCTAAATTCTACATCGTGAAATTAGTTCTAGGTGGCATGAAAATCGATAACTATGTTCAAGTTGTATATTCTAGTATTTTTATATTTAGAACACGTGTTTCGTAACAGTACAATTAAACAGTGTGAAAAAATAAATATTATTTTGGTGTTTTTATTAAATCAATTTCATACGACGGTGATAGTATTTACTAATAATTTATTATTTATTAGTATATCTATATATATTGAATACTAGGAAACCGCCCTCGCTTCGCCTCGGAAAAAATAGTAAAACAATAAAATATAATATAGCCTATGTCACCCGGGGATAGTGTAGCTTCCCAACAGTGAAAGAATTTTTCATATCGGTTCGGTAGTTTCGGAGCCTATTCAGTGCAAACAATCAAATCTTTCCTCTTTATAATAAGTATAGATTAGTGATAAAACTGATTTGAATAAACTGTTTTAAGTGCATTTATAGATTTGAGGTTAATTTATTTAAATAAAATCTTTTTGATTAATTTTAATATTTATCGTTAATCACTACTGCATTTTAGTTATTTTTTTCCATACGCCAAAGAAGTAACTTCTAACGCATGTACATAAGTGCACACACTCTTTTTGACTATACTGTGTTTTTAAATTCAGTATTCTAACATTCATTGAAATTTGAAACAGTGAATATAAACTGGTGAATATATTATGAGTAACAATATATCACCGTTCTCTCTTCGTATAATCTTTCGATCGTTTCGCTCCAATGATCTTTACGCTTCACAACACGGGAGATTTGGCGTGGCGTTGCAACTGACAGGGAATGATATGATTTCAGAGAATATTCTGTAGTCAAATAGGAATTTGGTTGGAGAATCTTGTATATTATTCCGGTATACGTACTTGTAGCCTATTTGCCTGACTTTGCTTTGATGCAAGGTCTTGAATTCGATTATTGGATTACTATCAAGAGATATAGGTTTGTTATCAAAGGTATATGTTGTAACTGTTTGTATGTTGCCAGCAAGAAAGTATGTAATATTTTAGTTTGGGCATAGGTTTATTATTAGTTTATACTTCAGCGCCTGCAATTGTTTTACAGAATTGTAATTTATTTCTGTAAGAAGTGACATGGGAGATCCAGATGGAAAAATATTATAAATATTTTTATATTTGCCTGTTCTATCTGTTTCTTTCAATATATTCGCAGGTATACTTATAAGAAGCGAAATAAAAAGAATGATAAAATAGGAACTCGCGTTACCGAGACTACCTTAAAACCAGTGTTTGGTAGGCTCTTTTTGTATTACCAATGTCAAGTTAATGTCTAGTTATTACAGAAAGCATATCTAGCACCTACTTCATATTCTTTTTGATTTTCATCACAACCTATCATCGGCTAGACTCGGGTCTCCTTCCTCAATATGATGGTCAAGTAACGCTGGTCATATGCGTCTCAACTTTACACGCTGACTTGTTAAAGTAACAACACGATGAAGGGCTTTGAAACGCTGGGTTCCTTAACGATATTTTCGACATCAAAGCAAGTAGTTCGAATATTACTCTCTAGAGCAGTTACTCTGGCTTCCAGTTGTCCGATTCTATTGTTTGGACTTGAATAGCGTTGGATAGACTAAAGATAGCATCTTTAATACTATCCGTATGCACGTGCAGCGATACCCTCATCTATCATATTTTAGAGCATCAATCATGGAATCATGGAGACCTATGTTATTGTTCTAACTTCTTTCAATATCTGTGTGTGGGCTACCGGTGTCACTAAACTCAAATTATTTATTATAGGAACAAATCGCTCACTTAAAGAAAGTCAAAAGTTCTTAGTCATTAGTTATTAAACAACTCATTGAGGGTGTTCGACCTGACTTAGAATTACCTACGCTGTGGTAATATGGTCTTCATCTTTTTTGTGCCTCCCTGACACACATTGGGACTTTCACCTGTCGCTGAATTACGCACGGGAGTGTACCTCATTTCCTTTTTAGGGTTCCGAAGTAAAATCAGAACCCTTATAGTTTCGTCATGTCCATCCATCTGTCCGTCCACCCGTCCATCCATCCGCTGTAACGTAATTATATATAAAAATCTGATGAAATCAATGCAAAAAAGAAAGAAACAAACTGTAAATGGGTACAAAAAGAGTTATTGTTGACATTTGTTAAATTTAAGTATAGCATAAATGAATATTTAAGTGTGTAAGTGATATAAGTTTTATTTTTAAAAGATGTGCTGATGAGTTTCTTTACGGCTTTTCTTCTCCTCCATGACAAAGCACCTTTCCGAAAAGCTGGTAGATTAAAAAAAATGACGTACATAAGAGTATCAGTGACACCTACATGAATAAAAGATTATTTCATTTCATTTCATTTCAAGTATTATCTTAAGTTTTATTTTGTTTACAGGGTACCAGCTGCGGCTGTTCTCAATTAAATTAGAACGAAAATCCTTTAGTCTCGCTATATTAAAATGTAAGTTTGAATCATGTTATAACAACTATAATAAATACGATAAGAACTTAATAAATTATTTTTATTTATTCTATATAGTTATTTATGTTGTTAAAGTTTATTCGCATCCAGTAAAAAGACCTTTAGCTTATTTCAGACTATCAAGTCATAATTTTATTCTACAGCTGCTGATGAAAAACCATCAAAATTATAATAGCAATTGTTATAAAAAAAATTGTTGTCTGTAAAGTCGGTTTACGGACAATGGTTTTACGTGATAACGTCTATTTCGTAGAAGAATAATTTATGATATAAATATTGTCAATTCGCACATTAGGAACGGGATTCGTTTTAAATATCAGGAGCTGCGCGACATCTGTGATTTTCTTGACTACAACTAAAGTCCGAGTCGATGTACTTACTGTGTAAAGTTCTTTCAAGTAGTTCATACCTATAAACAGAGATGACGCTATTGTAGATTTTCGTTTTCATATAATAATAATACGTACGAGCTACGAGAAATCATTTCTTTTCAAAAGATTGTAAAATAAAATAAAAATGAAATGAAAAATGCCTTCCAAGCGGACCGATTACGCTTGAGTGGGAGAGAGACGGCGTCTAGCGTGCCTCTCTCTCTAATGCTGCGCGCGCTTCCGTAACGTTACTCCGGCCGTTACTCGGTTTTCGTGAATGCCTCTCAGGCTCATCGTCTTTATAAACGTTATCACGTTAAAATTTAATTGCCTTTTTATCTTTACACGTTTAATGTTGTTCTAGGTAAAATTATTTAATTAATCCTCAGAAATATTTAATTAATTTTTGCGCAAAATTTCCTAAACAAAAACTAAGCTGCGGAGGTAATTTCAGAAAGTTACTGTCCCCAAAATTTATGCCCCCGCTGTAACCACGAGGTGTGTAAACCTTCCATAGTCGAGGGTTTTAATTAAACCATTGCCGGGAGGTGTCTAAGATGGCGGAAGTAACCAGTTTACGTTGACCCCCCATGTTAAAACTATTGGGTACTAGTGATCTGCCCGCGGTTTTGCCCGCGTTTTTCGAGATAATAAGAACCCTATTCTAGATCATGGTCTGCCTGTGTGGTAAATTTTATGAAAATTGGTTCTGTAGTTTTTGCGTGAAAGAGTAACAAACATCTATACAAATTTTGACATTTATAATATTAATAGGATTTGCAAAGAATTACAAACTCAAACATCAAATAATTTATATATATCCAATATTATTGATGATACTATTGAGACCGAATTAATAATTAATTAATCATTTCTAATAATAAATTTTCCTAATATTTTTATCTAATAATTTTTCCTTGTAAACACACACACACACACACATACACACACATACGCATGCATACACAAACGCACACACACACACGCACATCCACACAAATATGTCATTGTAATAGATTTAATGTATTATTATTTTTTTGTATTTCTTGCTTCTCCGAGGTGGGCGTAAACAGCAGCGACACAGTCTCAACTATTGTCGTTGTTTACAATCATATATGTCTGTTGTAAAACTGTTTTTATGACAAATAAAATCTTTAAATCTTTTATTATTTTGATCATTAGCACCTCTTCATTTCCACCCCTATTTGTTACAAATTCTGATTCACAATACAGGCAATTTCAAACTTCAATATCTGGCGTGCATATTAGAATTTGAAATTAGACTGACAATCAATTGGATCTTCCTAGATCGGTTAATGGTTTGATTTACCATATTTGTGAGCAATCATTGATTGATATTTCCAATATCTAGTTTTAAGTCAACTATTACTTCCTTAGAAATTACATTGAGGGTACCTAATATCTTCAATGCATTATGTTAAATTACATCATATTAAATTAAACTTGCACTTTTACCACAAAACTAAAATATAAACAATAATTACAATAACTATTGATAATCACAAGAGACGGTAAAGTTCCTCACTGCGCGCCAGTCCTGTATGATTCAACGCGTTTGCCGATGAGGTTCTATTCACGTTTTTCAAGTTTTTCAGTGATCCGGGTGGCGCAATAGTTTATCACACCGGACCGCGCCGCGTCGTTCAACGGGTCCTGGATTCGATTCGAATTATTTTAGGGATCCTCAGATCAACAAGGTCAGTAGAAATTTCCTTCGCAGAGTTTGTAATTTTCATCCAGTTGTGACCAAAATTACGCTTTTTACATCAATATTTCCTCCAATCCTTGATTATTTTCGTTTTCGTTCTAGATCTAACTAAAAGACAACAAATTAATACATGAGCGTCTTCAAAATATTTGTATTCGATTCATATTTGGAGTTCGGAATATGATCGCATTTCTTAGCACCGGGCTATGCTTAAGTGGCTCCCGAATCACCTTTGCCGGAATAATAATATATCCTTTCTGATTTATATTTATAGTACGACCTGTTTAACCCAAATACTCCTGAATACTTTTAACAACACTTTGAATATAAATTTATTTTGCATCAAGATCGCTACCAATCTCTTTCAAGCTCTTCCTTCTACAGTAAATCTCTTTACCGCAGTGGCTGTATGGAACTTCTTATCAAGAATCGAGTGAAAGATTACTTATCGCTTTGATAATAATTAATTGATTGCTTGTCTCTTCTTTTATGTTTGTTTCATTTAGAGAACGCTTTTATCATTTCTTTATCTTCTTTTCTATGCTTCTTTATAAAGAACTACACTAGATGCGGACAATTTTAATTTCATTATTGTGCCTACCCTGTTTCTACAGATAAATTAATTTACTGTATTGGCTTAATAGGTTGTCTGGAAGAGATCGGTAATTACGTGATAAGACTGCCCGTTGTACTTAGCTCTGTAATATTAATAAAGTATCCATATATCATTTTGGTGTACAATAAAGAGGATTTTGTTGTTGTAATTAAAGCTTTATAAATTATTACTTGTTTGAAAAGAACTACCATTAAGATAATATAATTAGATATAACCACAGATAAAACCAATATCATTATTAGCCTTTTGTACTTTATAATATCAAAGACTTTATGAACTTTAAAGTTAACACCTGTAACAATATTGTTAACATCAGTGATACAAATAATATTGTATTGAAAACCATTTTATGGAGACCTCTCTTCGAATACATTTTTCGTTTTAAGGAAGGAACAAACAACTTTAAACGATAAAAGATAATTCAATAACTACTGCAAATTGAATTCCAGAGTGAACATAACAGTAACATTTTCTTCAGAGTAACAAAATTATTATTGTGTTTGTCTTTGAAAATGATTTTTACAACTTGGCTTTAACTGTTTTATTTTTATTGTTCTGCAAATTCGGGCTCGTGTTTAAGTATATTTTTATTTTTTAGAATTAATGTAGAGCTTAGTTAAAATCATGTTTCGTCTTCTTTCGTATGGGGTTTGAATATGCTTTTACCATCAGCACAGAACACTCGTGCATGAAAGCCAACAGTGCAGTATCCGCTATTACTTCGGGAAACTAATGACCTGTATCTATAATAAACACCTCCGCACTTATACTTTTCATACTGCGGAAGCAGATTAATAAACAGATAAATTTTCCAGTCTGAAAAGTATCCCACGCATTATAAACTACCCGGATAAATTTCATGTAATTCCCTTGAGAATCTAAATCCGTTCAGAAGTTTGTGTGTGAAAGAGTAATAAATATTCATCCACACCAAAATCTTGTTAATATTCCATCCATCGATCATATATTCCGATTAAAAGGGAAAAAATTAATTAAGCAATAAATCAAATTGTAACCAGCTTTACTGACCCAAATATGGTAGCAATGAAGTAAAATTAATTAACTCTCCCACAGGGGCGGAAAAAGTTGACAAGAAATTACGGCAGGGAATTAAATTTTTTGCCTCAAACTGTATGAGAGCTATCACACTCTCAGTTAGTTCAGATTTACTAATAAATTCTGAATATAATTTTATTGCCTACTACAGAGCACGAATCTCCTTTCCTTTAGATCTCTGTAGCGTACTCCACCATACTGTTCCAGTGGAGTTTAGTACTTAGCTAACTATCGGAACAACTATCGGAAGATATGCCACACTAAGTCATGGCTCATGACTACATCAAATACTACATTACACTACGCTACATCCAATGATATTGTATGTTGGTAAAATATCTTTGCTACTATCTAATGAAAACTAATGGCACTACCGGCACCGAAGCGCTCAAAAAATATTTTACCTAGCGGTTCTTAGGCTGCGGGCACGAGATCTGCGACGAGCGGCGCTATGGCGGTTGCGGCGCGGCGCGGCGCGGGGCGATTAGCAGCGGTGTCTTGCGGGGCACGAAAAAACGGTCGTTCAATCGCGCCAAAGTAGTGTTGTGAAGAATGATAATATTATATTCTGTTTATTTATACTTTTATTGTTGAAGCGATAGCGTAAAGTAACTTTCGGAAAAAAGTGACGCTTGGTTTTCATACAAATGGAGGTACCTACAATCTACATGTTTCATTTTGTGCCAAACATCGTTGTGAAAAACATGAGTTTACGTCGAAAAGAATTATTGGAGCCTAGTATCCTGATGAGAGCTGAATTATTATAACCAAGAAATGGTGTTCATCCAATAAATAAAGGAAGAAGTAATTTAGGCTAATTCTCTACTCTTTATAATTAGTTATAAAGAGTAGAAAATTGTCATTCAAAAAATATTAAAACTATACGAGAATGAGTACATTTTGATTATATTTTGGAGAATATTTAGAGAATATTTATATGGTGCAAGTTTTTATTGTCCCATATAGCAGCTTTTGATGAAATACACGAAATAAGTTCTTCATTATAAAGGAGAATGCCCATTTAGTATGGAGAAATGTACTGACTTTAACATTTTTGTGTCTTGATAAAAATACCTTTATTTGATTATGTTATCTTAATAAATTATACATACTAACTTTAGTCAATGATAATATTAGGAAATAAGAGATATTAAACAAAACTAATTTGTATTTAGGTTATAGTAAACTCACAGTAATATGGACTCTATTCGGGCGTATTAAAGTGGATTGCGTATGTAATGTCGATCTTTTAAGTTTCAAATTCATTTGACAGTCCCCAAACACCATGAAGTTTGTAATGTATTATAATCACAGAACACTATTACTCCTGGCTGATTATAATATTTTTTTATAAAAAAAAAATTCATTTGACAGTCCCCTTACGTCATCTAGTTTGTTGTCATGGATACATTATACTATAACTGTTGTGTCATAATTATAATCGAATCAATGCTACATATTGGCCCGAAGGATCTTAAAAGATTCCTGATTGGCCCTTATCCAAACATAAATGGCCCAATGGTTTTATTTTGTAAAACGGAAGTAAAGTTACTTATTAATTTCAGAAAATTATTCCCAATAAGGATTTTTTAGGAAATAGGGTAAAATACTTGAAATATTTTAATTTTATTTTTTGTCCAAAAATCATTGTGACACAATTATTTTTTTAAGAGTACTGGCTATGGGCATTCTCCTTTCCATTACTTTAAAATTATAATTCAATACAATTATAATGTACTATCAATCTAGTTTGTTCCCATCTCTTCCGCGCCGCCGCGCATCGCCCCGCACCGCCCGTGCATCGCGCATCGCGCCGCTCGAAATCGCGGGTCGTGCCCGGTCCCATAGTACGCCATACTGTTGATTCCATCGCTTCAAATCGCCGCCCCGCCCCGCAACCGCCATCGCGCCGCCCGCCGCAAATCCCGTGCCCGCAGCCTTAGTATCTAACTACTGACATGCTCCACCAGTCGATCTCGCCGACTTAGCTTAGCTATACAAGTAAGTTGTAAATCCCACCAAAAACATAAATGTAAAAAGGAGAGCCAAGTTCAATACAAAAATTATGCTTGGCTGTGGGCTTCGCCGCAAAAAGAATGGAGATCTAAATGAGTGCCAAGTTCTATGCAAAATCTAAATATGTATTTATAGGAACAAAATAACATTATGAACAAGTATTAAATTCTATTTCTTTGCTTTATTGGATACCTATAACAATTGCTGTTTTTTAAAAATGTGAGATTTAAAAGTAGGTTAGATTTGACTTGTCCAGTTTTTATCGGAATTAAAATGATGAATAACTTTATAAAATGACTGATGTAATGAAATTTTGCATAGAACTTGGCACTCATTTAGATCTCCATTCTTTTTGCGGCGAAGCCCACAGCCAAGTATAATTTTTGTATTGAACTTGGCTCTCCTTTTTACATTTATGTTTTTGGTGGGATATCATTACTTTTTGTAAAGAAAAATATACCCTGTTCACAAATCTTAGAGACTAAATTGACGTTTCATGGGTGACCAGTTTCGGGTGTAAATTAAATAGTGATGACCATAAACCGGAAAGTGAATCGGAAAAACATTAGCTTTTACGGTGAGTCGAATATTTGTATGATTATTGAAGAGTCCCTAAAACTGGTATAAAAATAAGTTTAAGCAACCATATTATCATATATGTCGGAGATCATAAAATGGAACATCAAGCCGGGCCAGGCTTGGGTGTATTCGGATTGTGAAGATGGCAACACTATGCGAATTAACTACTGTCATCGTTGAAGTAAGATTGTAAGAGTAAAACGTCATTGTCACTCTGGCTGAACGTCAAACGAGCAGTCATCTTGTGGCAACCATCAACTGGACACCACAGGAGAACCGAGGAAAGCTATTGACTTGCCAGTGACGAACGAATATTCTGGACGCCTAGACAAGAACGTAGTTACTTGAAGACGGAACGCGACGTGTGAATTGTATTGTGATATAAGATTGACGAGTAACAGGATCAGACGATTATGCGAGGCATTGGGGTGGCTGTAAGGGGTGATGGGAGGCCACTGGGCCGTCGTGCCCTATTATTTGTTGGCTGTTACTCGGATAATTGAAGACAATCAGTTCTAATGGCGTGTTTAATTATAACCAGTGTAAAACCTGTGTTAAAATGAGTTTCTGACTAAAGTGATGTAAACGCCCACTGTTGTTATTATTTCCCGAAACACCACCCTACCAGGCATTATTTCCGTTATATATATATAATTATTTTCATAATATATAATATATGATCCTGATTAACTGAATTCAAAAGTTATTCTGCTTACAAGAACGAGTATTTGGTTATGGTTATATTCGGTATACAGCTAATTTTATACTATTTAGTCGAGTACTCAATATCTAGCTAAATATGACAAACAGGTGATTCTCACACTGCTCCGCGCACCGCCACCGTAGATCTGCCTCACCGCGCATTGTTTTAATGGTGTACCAAAGTTTATTAGCTTCTTTGAAAAACACGCATGGTACAATACATTACAACAATTTTCCGCAAGGGACAGCAAAGGGAAAATCATCCGTAAAAACGCGTAAAATTACGGGTGGGGCTGCGGTGCGGTCAAAAACAGCTATGTTCGAATATCTATTTGGCGGACACTAGCGCCATTGATTAGGGAAGCATAACTCAGCAAACTTTACTCTGTTTACAACAGCCATGTTCATATATCTGCCATTATTGGAACCTCTATTTTCTGTAAACAGCTGGAAACCTTTTCAACTTTCCCTTCATATAAGATGGCCCTCGTTCTACTTCAATATTCCATGCGCTGAAGTATGCCATATTGAGCCCCACGTGCACAGAGGCCTTAGTGTGAGTTTTACGTGACATAACGGGCTCACAATGTAAATGCGAGTTAGCTAAGATTTGTATGGGACCGAAGTTTTTCTTTTCACTGCCGCTAGATGGCTCTGCTTCGGTACCATACAAATTTTGTATGGGGACACCACTTATTTTTCGACTTTTTTTATTTTTTGATTTTTTCCTACGCTTACACACAATTACCGAGCTGGATTCCAAATTTCATCCTTCTAGGTCATCTGGAAGTAGGTTAGATTTAGGTACTATATGTCAGTCAGTCAGTACTAAAATTTACGACTTTTTGACCTTCATATCTTTATAACCGTTTGAGCTAGCTTCATGAAATTTGGGCTTCTACATGTCCTTATGGATATAATTAAACACACGTAGTTTTATGTGTTTACGTTAAAGAGGTTATGAGTTATAAAAGGGTCAAAAGTGGCACCAAGTGGTTCGTGTAATATTACACTCGGCGCTGGCTAGGCAGTTCCTTTGCTTGAACTTGGCTTGACACGCTGCCGCGTGTCTAGATGTAACCTATTATTAAGGTTTGTTTTGTGCACATGAATTAAAATAATAATGTTATTTATTGCTAGCTTCGCCCGCAGAAGAGTGGTTTCACAAATATAAAATATAAATCTCCAAATCATCCCACAAAAATGTATCTTGAATATTTTTCTAAAAATTAAATATTAGCTTATTATTACTAAATTGTTGATTAAATATTATTAAACTAGCTTCATCTGCAAATATATCACAAAGACTTTTACGTCTATCTAAGAGCAAAAACCAATTGTGCATTTCATTTCTCATCGTTACTTTAAGGTCTTTTACTTTTTGATTTTCGTACTGTTTCTTTGTCTCGTTTATTCCATCTAAATTGATCGGTATATACCCTAGTTGAGATTAAATGAAGTGTGAAAAATACTATAAAAACTTTCACAATATAAAACCAAAGTTTCGGATTATCTTCGCTATTCATCCTTTGATGATAGATCCAAAGCCTTTGTTACACTTTGTTACTGAAGATCAACACGATTGTCAAGCTCTTCCTAATTCTCTGTGGAAAGTATTTCTTTACGAAATAAGAAAGAATCAGCCCCCGGGGTTTTGTGATTTGTAGTTCTTCGATTGACAAGGGTCAATCCTTGTTTTCGTTGAAGTATCAAAAATACCTGTTTTTTTTCTATTATATTATGTTAAAACTCTCAAAACATCTCACTGAAAACCTTTTATTCCTCAGAAATATTTCAATTTCTGCGTGTGATTGACGTCTTTTTTGTAGCTCGACTCAATGGCTACATTGACAAGCTGCTATGGCGGGTGGGTTATCATTGTGTTCGAACGATTTGTTTCTCAACTCAAGTTTGTATAAAAATCTAACAAAGAAAGGAAATTGAAAAAAAGGTTTCAGCTTAAATCACTATATTTTCTAATAAAAATAGCATGAAAAGTCTTGAACTGTTTAAAATGTTGAAAATACTTAAAATTTATTATAAATATAGATGAAAATAAATAAATCACTTATTTTTTGATATTATCGATAAAAATATTAATTATTTTCTGACTCGTATGTGACGTCATAGTTCCTATTCGATCGCCGCAAGTATTATTTCCTTCATCAATATGCAATTATACCTAATATACTGTGATGGGAGTTATTTTTATTAAAAAAAGGTGTTTTATAGCGAGCCGCGTAGGACAGGTACTAAGACGACAGAAATTATTTTTGAAAACGCAACTTCAAAGCTCCATAACTTTTTAATTTCTCAAGATATTTTGATGATTCTTTCACATTTCTGGCCAGGGCCAATGACAACTGTCCATTCGAAAAAACCTTTGTCAGTTATCAAGAAAGATGCACCACAAGTACAAGATTTTGGCTGGGTACCAAGACTATGGAGTTCAGCCTATACAAAAGTCAGTTGCTAAAACTATTCCATAGGTCGCTGCTGTCATTAGTAAAAGTTAGTTGCTAAAATTATTCGCTATGTCGCTGCTATCATCTGTATTATTTGTCACAGTTTCTTTCTCGCCTTTCTTTTCTCATCAATTCAAAGCTATTCAGTTCCCCAGTTGACAGAGAGTGTTTTGGTTATTAAATTTTGTAGTTTCCTTTTTATCACCCGAATGGCTTTTCGTCCTTTGTTCACGGTTTGATAATGTTCTATTCAGAAAGGTTTAATGATTTTAGAGGACATTATGGATCCTCTAAAACGCATTTACTGGCTATCTAAATGGTACTGTAATAGTCCGATTCGGTTAAATAATTGCAGAAATATTTAACTTTGTATTACCTTTATTTTTCGGTCTCACCACGTCGCGACTTGTCTCTTCCATTGCTCACCTGGGCCAACCACAGAGGCCAACGGAACAAGGTTAGCAATGTAGGTAGGTTCTTTGGGAAATATCAATACCTATTTCGTTTTCAATTTCCGTTTTCATCGACAATAGGACATTTCTGTGACTACCTTGCTACCTTCAAACTACAATATTTTTTGATTTCAAGGCACTAAAACATTTTTCTATAAATCCTGTTTCAAATATTTGACTTCAGAATTAGTTATACCTACTTGATATCATACTTTAATATAAAGTATAACGATTTCTGAACCCTCCGTTTCATAACCTAATATTTTTGTAACAAAGATTAAAAAATGTAGAACGACGTGAGCGATGTGAGCTGAAGAGCAAATAAATAAAAAGATAATAAATAAAAAAGGCTGTCATAGCATAGGATTCCCTGTGTGCATGAACAAAATACTTGTTGTTATTGACAGTTGTGCTTGCCTGAGGCGCTTTAGCGCTTTTTCGCTTCAGCGATCTGAAGTCAAATATTTGAAACAGGATTGACAAAATTCACGTACCGTCCCCACTGTTTTTCACTTTTCAGTATCACTTCGTGAATTCATTTTTTAGTAAAGAGCTTATTATTGCATCAACGTCTCATTGTAACTTTATTTTAATAGTACGATTAAATTAATATCTCCATTGTCTTTCTATTAACAGACTGCACGGCAAAAATCCTTTTGTTGTTAAAACCCTACTAGTATAGACAAATTGCTTCACTCATTCTCTTTAAAACGTACTGCAAAGGACTAGAATTATGCTTGCCTGCGTAGTTATTTCCGTCCATAAAGTGCAGAAGCAGAAAAGAACAGGCCTCTACTATATTAGTGTACACCCTTCTTCATTTACATCGAATAAAAGTATAGTTAAGCAGGACTTAATGTACTTAAAGAAAGAAGAAAATAGTTTCATTATAGTGCTTCCATCAATATTATGTGTCAAATAAAAAAACATAAAAAAATCAGTAATGGCAATACTATAATATTACCTGGAGTAGGGTAAATCAGGGTAAAACATAATATCAAAGATAAGACTAAAGCAAATTTCATGAAAAGAGTGTTGCCCTATCCAATTTTTAAGAGTTTACTATAATTTTACATATCTTTACATTACCGATAAACTATTTAAACGATTAATCAATAAGTACGCGACTCAAACAGTGATCATTATGAGACTTCAAACAAAGGAGGAGCTTCTCATTTTGACTGTAATTTTTTATGTACGTTACCTCGTAACTTTTTTTTAGGTGTACCGATTTTGATTATTCTTTTCTTTATGCTTTTATTTAACTTGCAAAATATGTTTCTTCGGGTGGAAATTTAAAATCAGTTATCTTTAACCGATTGAACTGAAATTTGGTATACATGCTTATTTTTGATGACAATGCATGCTTAGCTATGTGACGTCATTCTAATTCCAATATGGCGAATCATCCAAGATGGCGGACTAGTTATTTTTTCTGCACTACCCCAGTATGGGTATCAAAAAGGGCTTACTGAGGAGAACACAAAAAAGCTTGTTTTTAATATATTTTTTTTATCATTAATTTATATAACTATTTGAAAGCTAGTGCTTGTTGTGTGGTCAAATTTAAATTGGAGCGAGATCTCACTTGTAGTTTTTAAGTTATCACTAATGTGTATTTAATTGAATTCGACTACGTTAATAATGTTCTCATTTTATTTTGATGTCAATTTTTTTGTTAGAATTACAAAACTTTCAAATCAAGTTCATATATTTGCGAGAGATGGAATTTCAAACCCCAGATTGGTTGTTCACAAATTAAAGTTACTAATACGCGGGAAGTATTCCGCACACGAACAAACCTTCTTAGCTAAGTTTGAGACGAAGAACACTAATGAAGGAGAAACGTGATGTCGACGAGGAACAAAGTTCGTTAAAATCGACAAAATTGTTCTTCATAAAAATCTATTGTAATGCGAAAAAACTTTTGAGAACACCAAACCCGAATATAAAGTTTACGAGTGGGTATAATGACGTCAAGGCGGTCATGAGGGGGAAAAAAGAATTCGGATGAAAGTATGAATTTGAATAAATTAAGCAAAAAAATAAAATGAACAATAGCGTAGAACTCCGTTAGAGAAGTTGGACTTGCAGAAGTTCTCGGTTAAAATCAAAATTAAAAAAGCAACGTTAATAATAGTTGGTAAGTTTTGTTCTCCATGAAATAGTACACAGTGAACTTTTAGTGAAACAGCGATATTTACTTTACACTTTTTATAAAAATTTTACCTTCGAATCAATTTTGTTAGAAAACTCCAACCCAGATTTTCGGTGCGGTTTTCGAGAAACTCATTTTAGCCAAACCGTTTGTAATACGAATCTTACTTTTTGTGTGTCTTTAATTGAATTAAATGCTATATTCTAATACTAATTCGGGGTTACTGAATACGAAAACATTTTTTTAATTAGCTCTTATTTCAAAGGTATATTTTAATAAAAAGTGACGCTATAGCATTAATGTATTAATGCTTTCTATGAGGATAAGTGACTTGAGAAAGAAAACTGTTTATTGAAGAAACTACAGTACATTATTTATTTTAGAGGTCTCAAAACTAAAAGTAGAAAAAAAAATTGGCCTTTCAACATAGTTACATATAAATAAAAACTTAGTTTTTTCTCACATTTTTTACCAAAAATTTAAAAAAAAAGTTAATTTCACGTACAAATTGACGAATAAAATATAAGCCTAACCCTGTGTAATTTTTTTAATTATTTAACATACTTTAAGTGTAGTGCACCAAACTGCCAACCGTTAACAGTTTAGCATAATCTGTGCCAGTAGAGTGACGTCATAATGACCCGGTTGCCGCTAAAACGAATGGCCACCCGCAATTTGTCGCCTTAATTCGTAGGCAAATTGTTGGCTATCCCTGTTATCGCGGAAAATTGCTTGGCTGAGCTAAAACTTATTATTTTAGTTTTATTTTGTGTTCATGAATATAATCACATAAAGAAATTGTTATGTTACTTGCCATAAATAAATATAATATTAACAACTGAATTATAATATCAGTAACAAAATTAAAACATTATTTGAATTGAGAACCTTCTGTTTGAAGTCGACTAAAATTAAAAAAATGCACATTTCTCACAAGGTACCATATTTTTTGGCAATTCCAAATTACAGCTATCTATTACATGACAAAAAATGAATATGATTAAGGATCTCTCTCTCATCTGCAATCTAGGGACGCACATGATGAAAATTTTACATAGCTTCGTTGTGACTACGCAACTTTTAATAAGAAAAACAACGGCGAACATTTAAGATCTACGAGGCATTTTCATTACGTCGTCATGTACTAACATTTTTCATGGCTAGTAAAATAAATGGTAATGTACATTGGCTTAATACAAAAACATTTTTATTTCAAGCGGAACACCTAAAAAATAAGCCTTGAGACTTTAGCGATATCACGGACTTCAGAAACATTACGTCCCACTTTTTGCGTGATATAAATGACACTTGAGTTTTATTACGTCACTGCCTAAATCCGATGACTTCACTCTTTATGTACACGTTAATTTACTATTTATGTACACAATAAAATCTTTTATCTACTCCCATTTGATTATGTTTTTCTAAACTAGAAGTTTGCCCGCGGCTTTGCCCGTGTTTTCGGGCAGTTTTGCCAATTTAACCCTTACGGGGCTAGATCTAGCCCTTTTATGGTTTTTCAGCCCTTCGAATAGTTATTTAGCATCTAGCCCAATTTTTAGCCCCAGAACCATTTTTTGCCATCTTGAAAAAAAGGGATAAATTCAGGTTTTCCACGAACTTTTTGATGCAATCGATCGAAAAAACCAATTTAGGTAGTGAAAGATATCGAAAATATGTCTATAATCATACTTGTAGAGCGTTTTAAGACCTATTTTTTCGCGCTCACTTCTATTAATTTTCAATTTATTGGACGAATACATTGAATATCAAACACTGTTTTCGAGGTTATTAAGTGCCCTATTATGTTATTCTAGATCATGGTCTAACTGTGAGCTTTTCATGAAAACTATTTAGTAGTTTTTGGGTAAGAGTTATAATCCTTCATACATGCCCACCTTTCACATTTACATATAATATTATTAGGAAGAGTCACATTGAGACGTAGTTTGTACGTAGTATGTATGTATGTCATGGGTACTACTTACTTGGTACAAACTTCCTGTAACCCTAAATAGCTGGATAATTTACGCACAAATTAAGTTACGTTTACTTAAGTTACTGAGTTCACATAAAAATAAAATCGGTTGGTTAAGGGATAGATGGTAATAGGAAAATTGTTTTTAAAGTTAAATCTAACTAATACTTACCTTTTCACGGTGTTTTTGGGTTTTTAGGGTAAAAAAAGCTCAATCATTTTTGTAATTTTTTTGGAATTTCGAACTTCACACAAACCTGGATCTATAAAAGGATATTTGATTTTATGAGTATTATAAGCTAAGCTTTAATAAAAATCATTCATAATTTATATGTAACTTTTATCTGTTATGGCATCGCAACATTCGCAACAGATTGCAACACATGCCCAGCAAATAAAGTAGACGATCTCTTCATGTATTTTGACAAGTGTGACTTGTCTTAACCCTTATAAATCTGTAAGTAACTACCATTTGTAACTTGTCCAAAGACATAACATTCTCAAAAATGTTTTTAAAAAGAACTTTGAAGAACAAAATAATTATATTCTTCATTTTACACAATGTGCCGTCATATTGTGTAAAATGGAGAAACCGAGCATCACAAGACACTCGAGACTCTCCACATTTCCGTTTGAATCACCTCTGAACATGAGCTCTACTGAATTCCTATTTCTGGGCACCTAAAATGTAACATTGGGATACAAGGCAGTGTGCTTATTTATTAACACTTCTAAGCCCGTATTAGTGAAAAGATCGCACAGATCTTAAGATTTGATTTGAGATACTGAAATAAGTAAATCCTATGTAAAAATACAATTTGTATGATGTGAGATCGTGGTCTTGAGTTGAGACCAGCCCTAAGCTACTCATGGATTGTTTCTGGAATGCTAATTCCTTTTAAACATGCTTTAATGCTTAAAAACGAAAAATATATAATAAATATAATAGTATAGGATAGAAAAATACATAAAATTTACCCAGTGCGAGAGCTCGTTCGTTATGTTTGAGTATTCCATGTCATATGTATGCCGTATATTAATCATATTTCACGTTCTAGAATCCAAATTGTAATTCTAGATTTCTTTCACTAATTTTAATGTAATAAATGTCAGTTTAAAGTTGATTCAGAGGATTTCAAAGAGTAAAATAGTAAAATAAAGCATCAAATTAGGTTTAGCCATTTTTTCAAGACTTAGGAAAAACAGAGAAGTAGACATATAAAACAGAAATAAGTTTATTAAAGTGTCGAGTTCAAAATGCTATAATAAAACCATAAAACTCTTAACGTTAAAAACCTAAACGAAATAAAAGGTATGCTCATAAAATGTAAGGAAATCTGTCCCTGTCAACACTTTTACTGGCACAGTAACCTCTGTGCGAAGAATGAAGGATTTAATTAAATCCTTTATTGCATCAACAGCTGTGAGCAACATCTTATAGCCCTCGGTCATGTTCTTCGCCAATATTAAATAGAGCATTCACATCGGGCACGTTTGCTAAATTCGAGTTTTAGTGAAAGGGTAAGATTTTGGGATTCATTACTACCATATACATACATATACTGATGATAAAAGTAACATGTGCTTCTCTGAACATTAAGTACATGTTATTACAAGCTTTTGTTACTTTGATGTTTATTTGGGTCTAATCTTGCAGCTAAATTAGAACTAGATATTATTATTTTTATACGGAGTGGGTATCCTACTAATATTATAGATGTGAAAGCTTGTGAGGAGGTTTTTATTCTTGTACAAAAACTACTCTATGATCTACGCATGGTTTGGAATAGGATAATAGGGTAAGTACTTATTATTCTGGAAAATGCGGGCCAAGCCACTAGTGCAGCGCCAGTTGCAAGTATTTTGTTCGGATGATAATGCAATATCACCATTTTCATGTTAAACATGGCTATATACTTTATACTCAGAGTTATTCAACTCACAATAAAAAAATCTGCTTTTTATTGCACTGTAAAATACTCATTTATTGCATTGTTATACGTAAGTTAAAAAATGAGTTTGAAGGTTGGCTATTAATTTAGTAATAAAGATGAAATTAATACTAGCGACTTTATCATAATTGAAAAGTGGATTAAACGTAAACTGGTAGGTAGTTTTGCACTCAACGTCTCCTCAATAAGGATTAATTTAGTTCCTAATACACCTGTTGAAATTATAATCAAGCAGTGATCAACTTTTGGTCTCCCTGCGAAGTGGTGGTGTTGGTGGTTCTATAAATAAATAAATAAAATAAATAAATAACAGTGTGACTTCTACTTTCCTCAAAAAATCGTGTATAAAATCATAATTACATAAATGGTAAGTCTTTTCTCTGTAAGTACCTGTAACAAGATAACATTATAAATTAACTTAAAAAATCAATTACATGTTCGATGTCTTTGTAAATCTCTACAAGCAAGTTTAAAGAAAATCTAAAAAATATACAAATATAAGGTCACACACTGGCACAATATATTTATTGACATGTATTGAACTGATTCGTAAACCCCGAAAAAGTTTAGTAATAAATTTTATTCCATCTGAAAAACTAGTGTCACAACAATCCTAATACAATTAACGATGTATTAGTTAAACATATATTACTCGTATATACAGTGTGTCCAGCGACCAACTAGCGACAATTTAAGGGCATGAAAAATACGTAATTTTACTGACAAAAATATTCACATATGGGTCATTAAAAAAATTATGATACTCAATGTAGTCAAAATTTTCACTAGTTTTTTTTTAAGTTTTTCTAACATATTTCAAAAACTAGCACATTAACAAACTTTTTTTAGTACACGCATTAATTAACAAGGATATTATGTACAAAACGACATCAAAATCATTGCTCTAAGTTGCAAGACCGGTGATTTATTGCTGTTTGAATATGAGCCATATGCGAGTTTCCATACTTTTTGCGCCCAGCTACGTGCTACATTAAAAAAAAATATAGCTAAACCCTCACATGTGGGTGTTTTTATCGATAAAATTAGGTATATTTCATGCCCTTAAATTATCGCTAGTTGGTCGCTGGATACTCTGTATAACAAATTAAACCATCAGAAGGCATTTTCATTAAGTGATAAAATTCATTTAGTAAAGGTGCGTATTGCAAAATTGTTTTACGATACCATAATATGTGCGAAATTACACGAAAAACAACAACAATAACGCTGAATAATGTTATTATCACAGTATCTAAAGTAATAATGGTGGGGATTTGGGTCCACACGAGGGACCATTATCCTCACTAGAAGCGTTTTCCGCATCCATAAGCTATGACATAAAACAAGGGAGCACGGGCAGAATACCCAGTTTATGATGACACAAACAGCAAACTTCATTTAATTGCGAATCTGGGACAGGATTTTGCAACTTAGTTGGGTTAAGTCTCATTAAGAATTAGTTATTGAACATTACTTTAGTTATTAAAGTACAAAACGATACCCTACTAATAATAAAACACGTTGCGAGAGTGTAGGTCTTCCACAAGTAGGATCGAGGTAAGGCTCTCAGGGCAGGGTAGGTAAGTAATGAAGCAATAATACACAGCTCCGATTCCATATAGTATTATTTTATACATTAAGAATGAGAGACACAGTATCCTTAATATTAGAAAATACCGTTAATATCCTTTGGCATCCCACTCACTGATTGGGTTAAAATTTTCGCAAGGGTCAACTAAAAAAATGGGGGCAGCTACTGAAAAGAGTGAACTTCTCGTACCAGAATTTTAAAAAATATGAACGGTTTCTTAACAATGGCGGCAAAATGCTCCCAACGCGCTCTCTCTGAGGTTAATGGAGTTTTCATTGGAAGATAGAGAAGGTTATAGGGCAACATATAGGCTTTTTATTCAGGAATTCCCAGGAATCTGGAATTATGCGGGAAAACGTGAAAAGTTTCGGGCATAGCTGTACTAGCTACTACTAGTAAATAACTAACGAAGAAGACAGGTTAAAATAAAAGTTTGTGAATAGTGTGACAGTTTTATAAAAAACCAGCGGAGCCTTAGTAATGGGTTCCCGTAGGTACACCATGAGCACAGGACCCTAAAATAAACTATAAAACATTTAGCTTTTTTGCTTTTCCGAACATAAAAGCATTTCCAACAGATTTGACGATTAAGTATAATTATTCTAAACCTAAAAAAACTGCTGCTCGGTAACAAAAAAAAAAGGTGTGTGTGCGATTCACACACGATAGAAGTGAAACTAAACAAGAAATAAAAGTCCCCTCGACAACAACACGCAAATTATTAAGTGCCATGTAGCAGCCGTCTTACACAAAATTACTGTAGCGCGCCATCTAGCGACTAACTAAGAAACAACAATCGGTCGGTCGATCGACAGATTGACAACGAAAATGAAATTCTTATTTTTTGTTGATAAATTATTTGAAAATATTTAAAAGAGCATTTGAAAGTATTTAAAAACAGTATAAAAATAAAAATAAAAAAAGAAATACTGAGAGACGCGAACCTGCGCATCGGGTGTTGTGTGTCTGCGTCCTGACCATTGAGCTACGGAGAAGTTAGATTCAACGACGAAATTAGCAGTTATATTATATGCATGCTTATAGTATGTATATTTCTGTCTCATTCTTTCCTGGCTTCATCCTACACATTTTTGTATTTATGTCTCTTACCTATCGTTTTTTCCGTTGCATCCGGTTTGAAATCACAACGATTCTAAAGAAGTTTCACTTCAAAAACAAAAATAAAACAAAAACAAAAAGTTAAAAACAAAAAGCAATTTCACAAGTCCAAGTAAATGGCAGACAACGGATTGTTTATAAGGGTTCAAAGAAAGGCGATGTCAGCGTCGTCCGAAGTCAATTCTAGCGTAATAATTGGTTTTCAGAGTAATTAACAAGCCCTCATCTGAGACATGGAACAACAGATTAAACGATAATAATGTCTGAGTTGGAGCTCAACAAATATTTCACACGAAATATTCTTTCTAATATATTTTACTTAGGTACGTACCTATTTTTCTCTGTAAATTGAGTTTTTTTCTTTGGTACGTATCAACATTTTTTTTATAAAAAAGGTTATAGCCGACAAATGAGAAGACGTACCATCTGATGGTACCTAAGTGGTCACTGTCGTCCATGAATATTATATACCAAACAAGAAGAGAAAAGAAAAATAAAAATAGCTCTTAATCACTCAGCCGAAATAATATCTACCAGGTATAATATCAATAATTTATAATAGTACGTATACTAATACTCCTATTTCAAAGCCGGTTTTTGTTGGATTGGGGTTTATATTATATTCCGCCCGCATACGTAGGTACAACATTTTATTACGATTTCATTAAATATTTAAAAAAAACTATATTGGAAACATTCCGGCCATATTCCGGCTCATAATTTGCAATAATGACATACGTTTGCTATTTTATTTTCATTGCCCTTGCATGCCTTATTTTAAAAGTTAATTATAATGCCATTCGAAACCCTGACAACTGCCAACTGCGGATAAAACTAATTAAAAGTGCTGTGGGATGTGTGCAATATGTACATCGGTGAATTAAACACCGGCTTTTAAATGGCAGATGTGTATATCTGATGTACACAATCACAAGTTATAATTGTAATTCTTAACAAAATCTTGAAGGCCTCTTTTTAGGTATTACCTCACAATCATAGAGAATCTTTTTACCTGACTGGTAGGAAGGGTTATGTTTTTCCCGCTAATTTGTATGTATATAAATTGGTTGTGAGATGTTAATTGTTTGAAGTATCAAAAAATAAAAATAAACGAATACATATACATACATACACAGAATACATATACAGAATATGGGAATTAAATTAAAGAACTTGTGGCGACAGCGCACACACATCACACGGTGACGTCACGCAGCCCTGAATCACGCTATCGAAGTTTTCTAAAATCACTGTATACGAATGCTCCGACAACATCAGTTGGGGCTCGGCAACACATCTGGCGGGAGAATCTCCCTTTGCCAAAAACTCATCATAAGGACTTCAAAAAGGTATGTCATGTTTTTTTTCAGTCAGGTTTTTGATTTTTTTTATTTATTCACTTTACATTTAGTACAGAGTTATTCATCGCATAGCAATTGCAATAAAAAATGTACCAATATTATATTTGGTCCCAGCGATTAAGTTAATTATTCAAAATGAAACAAAATGAAATGTTTTATTCATAATAGTTAGGTTTACCAAACAATACATTATAAACAATTACCGTTATTGACGTTCCAAACAAATATTATTGAAATAAAATGGAAAACCTATTGTAAACTGAATTAATGTTATCAAACAGAATGTTGGAAACATACTAATTTAAGATTTTCTCTGACAATAATGAATGTTTACAAGATTAGTGGTTAACTACCCTGCACGAGATATTCCGGGTTATTTTCCTTGTCTAGGCAAACATTTAAGTTAAATTATGATGTGGATGCCCGCCGCAGTTAGTTGTGCAGTTAGGTATAAAGGAAGAGATTTGATACTAAAAACGCTGGCATTTAATCGCACCGAAAATTGCATTCATGTGAACGTTACCGTTCTCTTGACGATATTTAAAACGAATCAATATTTATTGCTTTCGAAACAAATGATTTAACTTATTGATCTGTTAAAATACGTCTAGGAGCATGGATTGACAAACTTCATACCCCTTGAGAACTAAGGCTGCGGGCACGAGATCTGCGACGAGCGGCGCGATGGCGGTTGCGGCGCGGCGCGGCGCGGCGCGATTAGCAGCGGTGTCTTGCGGGGCACGAAAAAACGGTCGGTCAATCGCGCTAAAGTAGTGTTGTGAAGAATGATAATATTATAATCTGTTTATTTATACTTTTATTGTTGAAGCGATGGCGTAAAGTGACTTTCGGAAAAAAGTGACGCTTGGTTTTCATACAGATGAAGGTACATGTTTCATCTATTCGGTTGTGAAAAATATGAGTTTACGTTGAAGAGAATTATTGGAGCCTAGTATCCTGATGAGAGCTGAATTATTTCCAAGAAATGGTGTTCATCCAATAAAAAAAAGAAGTAATTTAGGAGAATTTTCTACTCTTTATAACTAAGTTTTCATTCGAAAAATATTAAAACTATACGAGAATGAGTACATTTTGATTATATTTTGGAGAATATTTATATGGTGCAAGTTTTCACTGTCCCATATAGCAGCTTTTGATGAAATACACGAAATAAGTTCTTCATTATAAATTTCCATTATTTTAAAATTATAATTCAATACAATTCTAGTACTATCAATCTAGTTTGTTCCCATCTCTTCCGCGCCGCCGCGCATCGCCCCGCACCGCCCGTGCATCGCGCATCGCGCCGCTCGAAATCGCGGGTCTCGTGCCCGGTCCCATAGTACGCCATACTGTTGATTCCATCGCTTCAAATCGCGCCGCCCCGCAACCGCCATCGCGCCGCCCGCCGCAAATCCCGTGCCTGCAGCCTAAGTGGTACATGTTTTCCTTCGATATTTTGTTCATGGAAGAAACGAGTACTTAAGGAAATAAGAGACGTGCGCAAGATTCGAACCTAGGCCCCCCGTATAGACCGCTGTTTAAACGACTTCTAGCTACTACATCAGTGATTGGCCTCAAATAGTGCTTGAGGGTCATTTTTTAAACAAGCAACAGTATGCCCATATTAGAAATACAATATAAATCAATCCATCGGTCAATCATCCATTCAATCGATCATCACTCAATCAACATATCAATGTTGTCTAACTTAAATAGGAAAAATTATGAAACAAGTTACTTAATACTTGGTCAAAAAATAAAAGAACCTCTAATATCGAGACACTTTTGTTTAAACTTTGATGAAAGACAAAAAACCTTGTTAACGTTCATCTATTTTATCCTAATAACTAACTTTAAATGGGTTTCATAAGCTATGTGTTCATTCATCTCATCGTAACAAGTAACGAACGACTTGAGCTCAGGAGACCTCTCTTTATTTATTCTTTACATTGACGTCAAATTTAACTGCGTTGTATAAGGCGAAGTACTAAACTTGCTCCTTAGGGGACACTTTTAAAGTTTTAATGCCAGCATAAGAAGAACTGAATATTTTATCGAACGAGGAACGATATTTTTTATTAAAGGAATCAGCCGAGCTATTTTCATATTTCACGGTCGAGACGCTGACACAGCGACAAATTATTATTTATTAGAAGCTGGGTGGTAATGGTTATTACGGTTAGTAAAGGCCTAGGGAGTAATCCTTTAATCTAAGTTTTCTTCTCGAGTTGTAGGTTATCTCATCTAGATATACTAAGTTAGCACAAAAGTAATGAAACACTATCTATCTATAGCGTACTATCCTCAAGTCAGTGGTCAACACATTAATGGCCCATTACTAAGCACGGGTCTCTGCTCTTGAGAAGGCCTAGAGCATACTCCACCACGCTGCTCCAGTGCGGATTGGTGGAGGGGTTAGTGGCCGCAAGTTTTTAATTTGTAGTGTATTTTACAAATCTTAGGTTTAAGTGCGAGTGAGCACGCAATATGTCATCGAGTGCAGGAAGATGCTGCGACTAAGAAGAGTGTTTTTTTGATACATATTTTTCGAAACTCTTACCTATACTACTACTCTTATCTATACTATAATAAAACTCAAAGTGTCTGCTTGTCTGTCCGGGCATCACATAAAAACCCTTGAACGGATTTCGATGGAAATTGGTAAAGTTGTTACTTTACTAATACTTACCCTGTTATATTATATGTCATACCATGTCATATTTTAGACAACTTATCATTCCGGAAAATTAAAAGTTTTCCCGGGAAAACAGGATAAAAGTTTGAATAATTTAATACATAATTTCCGTATGCAAAGCTGCGGGCAACAGCTAGTATTTTATAAACATTTTAAATTTACTTAAATTTGATAATAAAGCTGCTACCTTTATTGTTATAACCGTTGTTACGTATCTACGTCACGACGAAACAGATGATGTGAGACACATCTTGATATTAATAGCATTAGCTGCAGAGGTGGTCTGGTTTGTAAAGTTAAAGCTTCATCTAAGTTACGCCGAGGCACCACAACACTATTAATATCTGAACGAGAACTTTGTGCTACAATAGACACACGTATAGATAATCCGTACAAGCTTGAGCATTATATTATATGACCTGTACGACACCGTACATGAATACATTGTCTCTTTGTGTCTTCTCTCATTTTACTATGATACGGTTACTCACGAATCACGATATTAATTTTGTACACTATTTTTTGTATCGTGAGTACCTGTAACATAATAAATGTGGTTGTGCCTTGGGTTATGCCGTTGGGATAGATAGTACAAGATACTATAAGAGAGCCAGTTCTTTCTTTTCATTTATTGCTTTTCTTGGCCGGCAGAGAATCCTACATTTAAGCCTACATTGAAGTATTATTACTAGTATTGAACCGACACCGCGAACACGATGTTTGCCCTAATCAATTGGCGCCACGTGGCTTCAATCTTCAATAGATTCGTTCGATTTTGAAAGGAGAACGGGGGCTCAATTTTGAAAATAGAACCTCCCGGTGGGATACACATTTTGTTCGAGATGTCTTCTCTATGACATTATACTTCAATGGATGTCTATGAATTAGTGATGGGCGACAACCACTTACCACCAGGTGAGGTGTCTGCTCGTTCGTCAGCTATAAACATAAAAAAGAGCTTTAACATCTCTGGTTAGCATCTGTCGGTTAACAGTATTGTTTCACAAGTTTACGATGGAAAAGCAATTAGTTTCAAATCGTGTTGCATTGTATTGGAGGATTATGGTGTCTAGACTCTAGACGTGTTTACTGCACGCCCCAGCATATAAATTGTGAATTAAAACTTAGAGTTATTGAGTGGAATATCGATTTTGTGTTATTCAAACATTGTTTCCCAATAATCGATAGAATGTATTTTATTGTTTTTGTGACTTTGACAAGGTATTTGGCTGAATATGATATTAGGGTATTTTACTCCTTAAGAGAAAAATCAAAAAACACGTAGATGAGATAGTTTTGGCACTAAACAGACGGAATTACAACAACAACAACAACAACAACTCTTTATTGTACACCAATATACAGTAACATCTTATACTATTAATAGATATAATGGTACAACAGGCGGCCTTATCGCTTAAGAAGCGATTTCTTCCAGGCAACCTTAGGGAAGAGGACACTTTAATAAAGATACAAAGTAGTGGTGTACGAGTGCGGAATTATGTTAGTTTCAGTGGATAAAATGAATTTTATGATTCATTTCAAAGTTTTCGTTATAATTTTCGTTGTAAATTAATCATATAACCTATTTTTGAGTTTTTTTTCACTTGTCCAACTCCAACCTTTTAGCCAGCATGGGGGGGACACTTGACTCTAACCAAAATTAGCACTTTAAATACAAATATTTCGCAAACGGACCCCTAATTTCAAAAATGGTCTTGCAATACCGATAATATTTTTATAAGATCTTTTCAACGATACCCCACACTATAGGGTACGCGACAAAAAAAATAATCCTCACGTTATCTTTAGGGGAGGTACCCTGAAAAAAAATGTTTTTCAAATTATAGTATTAAATCCAATTAAGTAATAGAAAGATATAGCTTATCGTATTTGCGTATTTATTTATTTTCAGTATATTATAGATACATTTTCAGCAACAGCGATATTTTTATTGCTGTATAAAAATGTACTCAAATATGTTGATTAACAAAACTTACTCGTAGTTACACTGTCGGAAATCCAATCTAAATTCCAACGTTAAAATATGTTTGACACGGTAACTATCCGCTTACAAAATTTACGATATCATAAAAACTGTTCACAAATATTTCAGGAGTTATTTTCCTTCAGTTTACTACCAACGTTTACTACCAACCAATAAGCCGAAACAATGGTTGGTTAAATTTTCTTTTTAGATTTCGCACTAAAATAAACAATATCATTACATTAAAAGTATATCTAACTTTTAAACAGTTCAAAATCTTATTAATTATACCAATGTTAAAATGAACTATGTTTAGCAGTGATAGCTTGTAGATATTGTTTGAACGTTGGTCTCCCGAACGTGGGGACCCGAGTTCGAATCCTGCATGCACTTACAACAGCAGTTATAGATTGGTTGGTAAGGACAGGTATAGGTTGGGAGTGGTCAAAATTAAAAAGTTCACTGGATATTACCTAAAATATTTTAGCGAATGTAAATTACCATAATTATGGTGATTAACATTTCTTCTCAAAGAAATATTTATTAAAGCCTACACTGAATTTTGCCATAATTCAGTGAGCGGTGAAGAGGCCAGATGTTAATCCAGCCCTTAAAAGTTATTTGCCGCTCAAAAGGCTTCGACTTACCTTAAGCCTTCGAACTAACCTGTAAATCTGCATGCTTAAATATCATTCATTCCATGCGTTAAAAATATCAAACAACAAAACACAATTTAGTAAGTAACAAGAGTTGAACCCAATGAACTTACAGTAGGTATTGGATATAACATAACTCGTCTTCACAAGAGTTCTGTGCTTTACTTGTAACACCTAATAAATGTAATGGAATGAAAGTGTTTCTTCGTTTTACGGCTCATCAGCGGCAGGCTTCGGATCGTGTAAAGTATACTTTATAGAATGAAACACATCAATCGTGAATGGAAATATTCCCTTGTTTGTAATTCAATCCATACAATGCTTAGGGTTGTTTCTTTACATTTTTAATATTTTAAGGGAAAGTTAGTACCTCATAAAAACGTAAAGTGAGAAACTAAAATGTTAGTCAGATCTTCTTCATGTTGAATATTTAACTTATACTTAATATAATATTTTAATATCTACGACTTACTTTATAAATACGAGGTATTTAAACTTGGAGATGAAATACACATAAATTAGAAATAAACTTATCGCCAAACCTGTTCAGAATATTGAGTTTTGCGTCTTTCTTATTGAATTCATTGAAATTGTCTGGCGTTGCATAAGAGTCTGACTTTCGCATGTAAGCGGTAAGTAATTTAATACACTTAAAATTGTAGATTGTTGCGGATACCTACACAGCTACCTACACATTAAAATGACCTTATCCCAAAGATCAAGGGGCTGAGCTGGATGAGGTATTGATGCAAATCAATATCTTGGAAACTCCATTGTTTTCCATCCACAATAGAAAATCTACCACTCCACTACACTCCATACAGAAAAGAAAATTTTTCTCCTTAACTTTCTTGTTATGAACATTTCTATTTGTTTCTCAGTACAATAATAGTATAAATAAAATCAAATTATAATAATGCTGGCCGTTTCCTAAAAAGCCCTTAAGTTTTTTGCGTTACTTGGTTGAAATTCCAACAAGAAGCTTTCATTTTTAAAACGTTAACAGTTTTAAATTCAGTTTTACTCCTGGCATCACGAGCAGAACTAACCAAAAATAGGAAGTTAAAAAAAGATTTGGTATGGAATATTCATTAGCGAAATAATTCTGGGATACAGAATAAAACATTATTTAGTTTTAAATGAATATTGTAACGTCTGAGGTATTCGGTATGATGAACAAGGCTAAGGCTGCATTTCCACCAGAGACGCGTATTGAGGGATGTATTACCTAGCCTGTAGGTAAATGAAGTACTTCTGTAGGTTCTCACAAAAACATCTCTGGTGGAAACGCACCCTAACCCTGGGAATACACGTCCGATTTTGTTTCCGATTGTCTGATCAGACTATCTGATCGTATTTACTCGATACACGTCCGATTTTTGCGTCAGACTTTTTCTGAACACAGTCGTTCTCGAGCTGTGAGAGCGGTAAGTGCTTGCTTGCCAGAAAGAAAAGATGGACGGCGAATGAAAATTATGGTTACTTATTGCATATTTGCTCGTGTTAGCGCGAAAGAAGAAATAACGTCGCTATTGGATTCAATATTCAATTTCAATTCAGATTGATTAAGTATCAGTCTGACAAGACTTACCGAGAGTAATTTCTACTTAAAACATCCAAAATTACTGAGATACCCCGAAAAGTTTTTTGATTGTTATAGAATAAGTATAAGCTCTTTTAACCCTTGTACTCGGGTCATGGGTGTTATTGGGATGTGTTATAATGTGTCATCTATGCCACCCGCAACACAGGTAAAAACCTACCGCGAGGGTGTGTATGTATAAGCGTATTACAAATAATCTAATTTTTTTTATGGAAATAGCCGGCAAACGAGCTGACGATCCACCTGATGGTAAGTGGCTATCGCCGCCCATGAACATCAGCAACACCAAAGGCATCACCGATGCGTTGCCGGCTAAGAAAGAAAAAAGAAAAAGAAAGAAAGAACTGGCTCTCAAGCCCCCAGCCGGAACACGAGTCGTTTGGCGGCTGTCTCATGCTAGAGGGTGGTAGCTATCCAGGCGAACCCCAATGGAGAAATAATAATAGTAATAATGGTATTAATTAACAATTAAAATCAATACTATTAATATAATCCCTCCGAGGGCCCTACCACCAGCGGGCCGGATTTAGTCGCCTTTTACGACACCCTTCCGGCGTGGGATTCTGGTTAGTATTCTAAGCCGCCCCAATACGGCTGTATTTAATTTTAACAAAAAAATAACCGACTTCAAATGAAGTACATCCAATAAAAAAGAATCGTTGAAATCGGTTGAATATTGAGTTATTCGTCCATTTATCACGCACATACTTAATGCAAATGTAAGACATATGCTTTCGACATGGATGCCATAGTCAGATCAAATTTATGTGGGACCACACGACAAGCACCAGCTTTCGATTAAAACAAAAATCATCAAAATCGGTTCACCCAGTCCAAAGTTCTGAGGTAACAAACATAAAAAAAAAATACAGTCGAATTGAGAACCTCCACCTTTTTTTGAAGTCGGTTAAAAATTGGAATAGTTAGCAGCGTGTAGGTACAGATAGCAGAGCATAAAAATAAAAACTTTGGAAAACCCCCCGTATCAGGCTACTGCAGCGCCCTCTGGTGGCCTACCGCCATAAAACATATAATTATAAGCCCGCTCTTTAGTGATACCTTTTGGATGCAAAAAACTGCAATGAAATCGGCCCAGTAGTTTTCATAAAAACGGTAATATACATACATACAAACTAACAAACAAACAACCTCTAACCCCTAATGCATATACCGCCTTCGTTTCGTTCCGTCCGTCGTGGGTAAAAATTAAAATGAAAAAAGGGATAGATACCATATAGGAATAAAATAAGGCACAACGTATGGAGTATGAGTATTGGTAGAAATTATTATACATTTTAAGAATTAAACATTAAAATAATAAAAATAAATTAAAATATTCATAATAATATCTAAATTAAAATAAATCTTGCATGTCCTTTGGTTTCCTAAAAACTAATGATCAACAACGCAAAGAAGTTTACGACTTCCTCGTGACCTACTTAATTACTTAACCATTTTAGTAAATTTTAACTAAATTTTAAGTAAAAAGTGCCCGTCCAAACGTGTTAAGTGATAAGCCCTGCCCACCTACTTAACAGAAAAATAGAAAAATTTCTAAATTACTTATTTACTTATGTACTAAATTACTTATCTACTTAACTACTAAAATGACATAACAATGCGACGCGTGCGTTCACTGTCACGCTAGAGAGTAAACTGGCAAGTCGGAAGGAGGAATCGGACGTGTATTGGTCTCTGTAGAAAAGTATGCAGACCGCACCTTCAGACAATCGGATCGGCCATAAAATCGTAGACGTCTTGGCGCTGTTTCCGACTCGGACGTCCGATCAGATTGTAGGATCGGACGTCCGAGTCGGAAACAGCGCCAAGACGTCTACGATTTTATGGCCGATCCGATTGTCTGAAGGTGCGGTCTGCATACTTTTCTACAGAGACCAATACACGTCCGATTCCTCCTTCCGACTTGCCAGTTTACTCTCTAGCGTGACAGTGAACGCACGCGTCGCATTGTTATGTCATTTTAGTAGTTAAGTAGATAAGTAATTTAGTACATAAGTAAATAAGTAATTTAGAAATTTTTCTGTTAAGTAGGTGGGCGGGGCTTATCACTTAACACGTTTGGACGGGCACTTTTTACTTAAAATTTAATTAAAATTTACTAAAATGGTTAAGTAATTAAGTAGGTCACGAGGAAGTCGTAAACTTATTTGCGTTGTTGATCATTAGTTTTTTAGGAAACCAAAGGACATGCAAGATTTATTTTAATTTAAGATATTATTATGAATATTTTAATTTATTTTTATTATTTTAATGTTTAATTCTTAAAATGTATAATAATTTCTACCAATACTCATACTCCATACATTGTGCCTTATTTTATTCCTATATGGTATCTATCCCTTTTTTCATTTTAATTTTTACCCACGATGGACGGAACGAAACGAAGGCGGTACATATATGCATTAGGGGTTAGAGGTTGTTTGTTTGTTAGTTTGTATGTATGTATATTACCGTTTTTATGAAAACTACTGGGCCGATTTCATTGCAGTTTTTTGCATCCAAAAGGTATCACTAAAGAGCGGGCTTATAATTATATGTTTTATGGCAGTAGGCCACCAGAGGGCGCTGCAGTAGCCTGATACGGGGGGGTTTTCAAAATTTTTATTTTTATGCTCTGCTATCTGTACCTACACGCTGCTAACTATTCCAATTTTTAACCGACTTCAAAAAAAGGTGGAGGTTTTCAATTCGACTGTATTTTTAGGGTTCCGCACAAAAAAACGAAAAACGGAACCCTTATAGGATCACTCGTGTGGGGAAAGGGAGGGAGGGGCTTATTTCCGAAACTATCGACTCTAGAAAGTTCTCGCTCGAAAGCTGGTGCTTTTCATGTGGTGGGACCACATGACAAGCACCTTAAATTTGAGCGAGATCTGACGAGTAGTTTTTGATTCATCCCTTATATTGAAGTAAGTTATTTTGTTGTCCAGAATGATTCAAGTACAAAAGTACGTTAAAAGAGCTTATACCTACTCATTCTATAACAATCAAAAAACTTTTCGGGGTATCTCAGTAGTTTTGGATGTTTTAAGTAGAAATTACTCTCGGTAAGTCTTGTCAGATTGATACACTGAAATTGAATATTGAATCCAATAGCGACGTTATTTCTTCTTTCGCGCTAACACGAGCAAATATGCAATAAGTAACCATAATTTTCATTCGCCATCCATCTTTTCTTTTTGGCAAGAGTGGCAAGCAAGCACTTACCGCTCTCACAGCTCGAGAACGACTGTGTTCAGAAAAAGTCTGACGCAAAAATCGGACGTGTATCGAGTAAATACGATCAGATAGTCTGATCAGACAATCGGAAACAAAATCGGACGTGTATTCCCAGGGTAAGAGTCTGAATTTTCAATTTAGAATAAAATAAAGGAAACGGTGGAATGAAAGCACAAAGTCCTTTCAGAATCATCGTTGTAATTTATTTTCTTAATAAACAACGACTTCATAAAAACGAGGCTACTTTAACGCGACTACATTGTTAGGGATCAGTCACTTATAGATTCTTTATTTTTTAATTCTTCCTTTTTGTGCCTCCGTCCATCTCTTGTTCTTTATATTTGTTTATTTGTCTATCTTTACAGTTATCTATTTCTAAGCCCGTTTCTTGATCTGTTTACTCTGTTTGTCCGCTTTTCTATTTATTCATTTGTATATCTGTCCATCTGCCTGTTCGTCTGTCTGTCTCTTCACCTCATCGTTTCATTGGCCTAATCGTCTATTTTGGACTTGGATTATATATGTAAAAATCCCATGATAGAACTACAAAGCTACGGAATCACTACGAAGTCCGTAACGCCCTTGACCATTTTTATTTCATTTTATTAAACGAGATTGAGAAGTCTTTCATCTTTGTTCTCCAGCAAAATGTTTATTTATTTGTCTCAAAGAACACTTGGTTCTATTATTACGCGTATAATTGAAAAGCTTATAATTTAGTTCATTGACCATTTCTTTTGATGATTTTTTCGTTTTAAATGGTGTTTACGAGGTTAGTAAATTTAACAGTAAATTGAAAAATGTATGCCCGTTAAAAGTAAGTTTTATATAATAGTTCCCAGGATCACTTCCTTTTCAGTCTGTCTGTCTGCCAACTCCTGTCTATTCTTAGGAACGCGTGGAAGTATCAAATTAAAGTCAATATAATATACTAAGATCTGCAATCCCTTGGAGCTGTGAAAAAATCAAGCTCCTACATCAACCCGATGAAAAGATACGGCTCGGCTGTTTATGTCGTATTTTTTTGTTATTATTTTTGTATTCTCAAGGGAATTAAAACCTATTTGGTACTTTTCGTTGACCTAAAAATTTGACAAAACAACGTAAATTTGTTGATACATTACAAATAATATGTGATCTTAAACCCGTATCTATGCACTGTGACACACCAAAAGGTTGTTGTAATAATAAGATAATTTGGGGGCAAAGGGATAGTAATCAGACGATGCTTTTTACGGAGTATTGTAATGAACACTTAGGCAAGTTTGAGTTCCCACCGGAACTCGCTGATTGTAAAAACGCAAATTGTCAAAGAACTGACCATAGAATGCTCATTGATAAGATGTACTCGGAGATAGCTTATATACTGCAGAATGGGGCAATTTTAAGCCACAAGGTTGTTTCGAGACATAAAAAAGATTATGTTACTGGGTGGAACAAATATGTTGCGCCACTGCACGCGAGGGCTCGTCTGTGTTTCCAAACTTGGGTTGAAGCGGGGAGGCCAAGTAGGGGAGTCACGTACGACGATATGTGCGAGTCTCGTAGGCTCTTCAAAAGTAAGTTGAAATGGTGCCAGGACCACGAAGAGCAGATCAAAATGGATATGTTGGCCAAGGCCCATGACACCAAAAATTTCGGTAGGTTCTGGCACCAGACAAATAAACTGAATATACGGGCGAGCCTTCCCGTGGAGGTGGGGGGCGTAAGTGGATGCCAAAACATAGCTAATATGTTTAAGTCTCATCTCAAAGTGGAGCCACTGAGTACATCTTATCAATTAGAGGATGTAACTCGGGACATCGTGGATGTACGAGAGGATCGGGTGCGCTTCTCAGAATGTGAGGTGAGTAGTGCTGTAAAGCGTATGAAGCGTGGTAGATCTCCTGGACACGATGGTCTGAGTGTCGAGCATCTACGGTATGCTGGGGTGCACCTGTCCGGGGTCCTAGCCATGCTCTACAATATCAGTATTGATCATAGTTATCTGCCGGAAGCAATGATGAAGACAGTGGTTGTACCACTGCTGAAAAACAAGACAGGTGATGCAGCGGACAGATCCAATTACAGACCCATATCTCTTGCGACGATCATAGCCAAGGTGTTGGACAGTTTGCTTGATACGCAATTAAATAAATCCATGAAGATCCATGACGCGCAATTCGGCTTTAAGCCCGAGTTGTCAACTGAAAGCGCAATATTGTGTCTCAAGCAGACTGTCCGTTACTACACGGACAGAAGAACTCCGGTATATGCGTGTTTTTTGGATCTGTCCAAAGCATTTGACCTGGTGTCATATAAAGTTCTATGGCACAAGCTTAGAACCGAGACCAACTTAAGGCCAGAACTGTTATCATTGCTTCAGTACTGGTATGGCAATCAATTAAATGTAGTGAGGTGGGGAGATGCAATGAGTGACCCCTACAAGCTGAATTGTGGAGTAAGGCAGGGAGGGCTGACGTCACCGAGGCTTTTCAACCTCTACGTCAACCAGCTGATAGAGAGACTCAGTAGGGCAGGTGTCGGATGCTCGATTGATGGAGTTTTTATAAACAATATCAGTTACGCTGATGATATGGTCCTGCTGAGTCCCTCAGTCAGTGGCCTCCAAAAACTATTGAAAATATGTGAGGAGTATGCTGGGGTAAATGGACTCAGCTACAACGCGAAAAAGAGCGAGATCCTTGTTTTCAGGGGGAAGAACAAACCTTCCTACTATAAACCCATTTTTACGCTGTGTGGATCCCCCCTGAGACAGGTGGCTGAGTTCAGGTACCTCGGACACATAGTTAACGAGTGCCTCGAGGACGACGGTGACGTAGAGAGAGAGAGGCGGGCGATGTCGGTCCGAGGCAACATGTTGGCCCGCAGATTTGCACGATGTAATAAGCAGGTAAAGTTGTCGCTCTTTAGAGCATACTGTCAGACATTTTACACGTGCAGTCTGTGGGTGGACTGTAGGCAACGGACCTTCAGAACCCTTCGCGTACAGTACAACAATGTGCTGAGGGCGGTGCTGGGCAAGCCGCGGTACTGTAGTGCATCCGCCATGTTTGCGGAGGCTCGGATAGACGACTTCTATGCGATCATCCGCAAGCGTGTGGCGTCGATGATGAGCCGGGTGGTGGAGAGCTCTAACACCCTCCTCAGCACATTGGCGTATAAATTAGACAGCCCTCTCTGGGGCCGCTGGAATGGTGCACACACGCTCGCCAATAGGCGTTTGTGTACATAGTTACTAGGTTTTTTTTTTGTGTTTTGTTTTTTTTCCTTATCTTTTAAACTAACATAGGCTAAGCTATAATACTAACCCATGTGCTGTTTTTCGTTGTGTTGTTTTACTAACATAGTTTTTAAGAATATTTATTGTATACTAACCAAACATATGGACTGTATTGTCTGAAATAAAAATATTATTATTATTATTATATTACGAAAAAATAACTTTCACTTATTTACAGTTGGTAAAATCGCAACCTAAGTCGATGTATGGGGACGACAGTTTTCCAATGTTAAGTTTTTCTTTTTTCTTTATTTTGACAGCTGGCACCTCTATCAGTGATTATTGAGTTATTGAGTTTCACTCTAAAGTGCTATACTGAAATTGATTAGATTATTATTCTGAATGTGGAAGACATGTACCCCTTACATTGTGAGAGGAGATCCCGAGCCCAACAGTGGGAGAATTATGGGTTGTTGCTTTTCTTTTTTTTATAATTTTCTATGGAACGTAAAAAGTTTCACGGTATATAATATAATGTTTATATTATTGCTAGAGCGTATTAGAGTGTATTGTAGCTAGAGCGATTACGCCTTTGCTCCTCCACAATAGGGTAAAAGCCGGATACTTGCCTCACTGGGATACTTGCCCCGGTTTCGAATACACTATGTTAGGGATGTTGGTGACATTAACACTTTACTACAATAAGAAGTGCCCCTCCCGCAGGCTTCAGTGCCATGTAAGCCGTGAGAGTATATGCATTCGTTTTGTCCGTGTGAGCAAATATCTTCCAAGACGAAACTTTGACGGGCGACGAAATTATTTTGATATGTAATTTCTATTGAATATTTTTTAATACTGATTGGGTTTTAGTCGACTTCTTGTTTCTATGGACGCATTATAGTTTAAATTATAGTATTTAATACGTTTTACTGTTAATTTCTTAGTATTTACTTAGAAAATATAAAGGGCAAGTATCCGTATCAAAAAGGATAGTCGCCCCATTTACTTTTGCGGATAGTCGCCTTTGGGAAAATTTTCCGCAAAAGTAATAATATAACTATAAATTCTTTAACAAGCTAGTCAAATATTTTCTTATGATGTTGTCTCCAACTTATTGGCTCTCTCGCCCAGCGCTACTGCAGGTACATAGTGTACCTGCCGAATGAGGGGTCCAGAGTGCGAATCCCATTCGGGGCCGACGTTATTTATTATGTCTACTGTGTGGCATACACCTATCTTCCTATCCTAATCCTAGCATTTATTATGATTGCTGTAACCTATTTTAATAAATACCTACTTAGGTAAGTTTTTCATGCGTTTATTCTAGGTATCTAACCAAAATGCCTCGCAAGTATAAGTATAAATCAGGCGTGATGCTGCGCCATATTACCTGGTCAGAAGATAGTTTAGTACTAGCATTCGAAGAATTAAAAAAAAAAAAGGAATCAACAAACCAGTTCTGAGGGTCTTCCGCCTTGTTCCAAAGTTTACATGCAAAAGAAATTGGCTTATATTTCTTCAGATCTTTTTTATAAATGGCTGACTGAACATTTTATTTCAATATTATTGCAACATCCGAAAGGTTGAAAAGTGAAAAGCCTAGCATCTGGTGTAAAATAATGCTACTGCCAAAGATTGCCATATTGTTCTCTTTGCGATAAATAATTTAGCTATTTTTGTTTTATTTTTATAGTTTAAAATGAGAAAACAACACTATTTTTTACGTTCTATTATATTGTAATTTTTACTTAATAAAGAATCTCAGTAAAAAAAAAGAACAAGTACTTAATTTGATTGTTTCTGTCTAAAAAATCATATTGAGGCCTCTATCCTTGCACGAGGCAAGTATCCCCCGAAGCATTTTTAACGTCAGGCTAGTATCCGCCACAGTAGGCAAGTATCCGCTTTTTGAGAGGTCAAATAAAACGTGATTTACTCAAAACCAATATTAATTATGTTTACAAAAATAGGCTAATATAAAAGATAAAAGACGCTTTTTGAGAGGTCAAATAAAACGTGATTTACTCAAAACCAATATTAATTATGTTTACAAAAATAGGCTAATATAAAAGATAAAAGACCTATGTTTTGATATACATGTTGCATTATTCTTAGTAATTGCATATTTTCATATAATAGAGCTTATTTGAAAAGTGGGGGAACTATCCGGCTTTTACCCTATAGTTTATAACATTCATATCATCTCATATTTTACCAAGTTTATTTAAATTCAGAGCTAGTGTATTTTCCAGGAAGTGATTATGTCAAGACTCGCATGTTTCAGACCTTATCAGCATAAAATGTGGTTCTCGAATTTTACATGTTAAGCCTTTGGAATAAGTAATCGCTAGTTTCGGGGCGGGAGTTTTGAAAGTGGTTTTGTTGTTTAAAAGCCATTTTGTTGTTTTTGATGTGGTGTTCAAGAGAGTTGAAGCTTTTATTGCCGACAAATGAACAGACAAGGCAGCTGTCATGCTCCAAATATATATTTTTATTTTTTTATTTTCATACACCGTTGCGTATAAGGGGAAGAATGAAGATAAAGGGACGTAGAAAACAACTGACTACCGAGGCCGATTAGGGTCCGATTGTTTTTTTTTGGGTTTTAGATATTTATTCACATTAAGAATTTTTAAACTCACTTAACATGAGAACATTAAATATAGGAAATGTATACAAAGATAACTTACAGAGGAACGTACACGATGCATTTAATTTTGCGTTTACTCACATAATATCGCACAATCCGGCTCAGGCTTAATTGTTGCAGATTTGTACCAAAGATATACATCCGTACGAGATGGTTATTAGAAGTGGCATTTAATGTTGAAGTCATAGTTTGATGATGAAAATTTTAAATTTTAATCAAATATTGATAGGGCAGTGTAATAAGCGCTACCCTAGCTAGGGGACACACCCAGCCTTTTGATAGGGCTCTTAAAATTGGGTAATGTAATGGAAGCTATTAGTACAATAATCACAAAATGACATGTCGTCTATAATAATATGTCATATAAATTATGCCCATCTAACACTAGCAATTTCACGCCAGAATACACTCATACATCATTCGATTAGTTAAACACATAGGAATATAATTGGTTAATTGCTATGCGCTTGTGAACGCACAAATCATAGGCGTGTCAAGATAAATGCCTTGTTAACAGAGAATAGGGAAATAATATTAGATCTATACATAATTATAATGAATCTATTATTGATAAGACACTAGTTTTTACATGGAAGATATGTATAATTGTTGCACCCCCTACCTCAGTTCTTTAAATGTATTTTTGTCCTTCGTTCAAAGGGTTGTCTGGAAGAGATCGCTACTTGTAGCGATAAGACCGCCTGTTGTGTATAACTTCATTTGCTGTTAATTTCTGTGTTTTTGTAATTTATTAGTGTGCACAATAAAGAAATTGTATTGTATAATATTTGATTTATTATTTTAAAATTGACAATAATGGTTCCCGTCTACAGGTACATTTTTATAGTGTGTTCACACTTGTCTATTAAATTAAAGATTCCGTAGCGAAGCCCCATGTAGACTCCAGTACCTACTGTGCTTCGTCGTAAGCCTTAATCCTATAAGTCAAGGCAGGTGATTATGATATATTATATGGTATGAAAGCTACTTTAATTACTCTGGCTGAGCTTAATTCTCAGTGGTCTGTGCCACTGTAGGTAACTACATCGTGCCGAGCGAATTTGAATTCGCGCCCAAAAATTGAAACTTACCTCCTCTTATCATAAGGAGTTGAAATTTTGTTTTTGATTTAATTATGATGACAATGCCATTTTGTAATAAGTACCTATGACCTGATACTACACACATTGTACTTACACATTGTATTTAAGATGATAAATTGAAAATTATCTGAAAAGATACTGATCTTTACGGCATAAATGAAACATGTAACTATTATAACAATTTTTTTCTGTAAATAAGCTTTTAAGTTAATTTAAAAACTTTTGTAACTTTAAAATTTTATTTTAAAACTTGGTAAATTTATACTTAAATTCTAACTCTCTTACGAACCTGGTGTATATTACAGGCTCCGGCTTAGTTTAGGCACCAGATCTCCTACAAATTGTAAATTCCTTATTGTATTAGAAGAGATAAAACTGTATAAAACTGTATTAACACAGGTTTGGTGCCAGGCCAGGGAATTTCTTAATGATTAACAACACAGTCAAAATATCACATCTACATTGACACTATATAGTCCAGGGTCGATAATTTTTGAAAACAAAAAAAATTATAATAGAATGAAACCTATTGCAAAAGGAAGAGAATATAACAAAAAATAAAGGAAAAATAATTTACGGGCGATCTGAGGTCGGGAAGTGGGAGGGAGGGGGGGTTTAAGGGTAAAAAACGGTTTATCTCAATTTCCAGCAAAACTATAAGTCCTATGGAAAAAAGTTAAATGGCAAAGTTATAGGTAATAAAAAGGTCTACAATTTTTGTATTTACACTTTTTTCACATAACCTCAAAATTTATGTGAAAAATTCAAAAAACCAAGTTTTTGGTTTTTTATTTTTATCATTTACAAAAATTTTTTTTTTTAACGAAATTTTGTGAAAACTTACCTTTCTATGTCCCAAACATACTGTAATTTTTTTGATTTAAAATATTTATTTTTTCACCTTATTTTGACTTAATATCGAAAAATCACCCTAATTTTCAATCGAAAATTCACCTGTCAAAATATCCGCTTTTTTAAAAAAATCTGTGAGCTTTTTATTTGCTAAAATCTCTACTTTCTGATGGTATATAAAAAAATATACACTGCCATGTTAAATTTTCTCAGAAAATGCAATGAAACGACAACAATTTTCACAAAAATTATTCGAGTTCGAGTTTTTAAATATATATTTTTAATATTTATGTACAATTTTGAGCCATTTATTAAAATTTACACTTTAATTAATCGAAAAACGTCAAAATCCATGTTAAATTAATAAATTAATAAGCAAAAAAATTACAAATCCATAAAGATTGCAAGAAACATGCAAAAATAGTTGTCGTTTCATTGCATTTTCTGAGAAAATTTACCATAGTAGTGTATATCTTTTTTATACCATCAGAAAGTAGAGATTTTAGCAAATAAAAAGTTCACAGATTTTTTTAAAAAAGCGGATATTTTGACAGGTGAATTTTCGATTGAAAATTAGGGTGATTTTTCGATATTAAGTCAAAATAAGGTGAAAAAATAAATATTTTAAATCAAAAAAATTACAGTATGTTTGGGACATAGAAAGGTAAGTTTTCACAAAATTTCGTTAAAAAAAAAAAAAATTTGTAAAAGATAAAAATAAAAAACCAAAAACTTGGTTTTTTGAATTTTTCACATAAATTTTGAGGTTATGTGAAAAAAGTGTAAATACAAAAATTGTAGACCTTTTTATTACCTATAACTTTGCCATTTAACTTTTTTCCATAGGACTTATAGTTTTGCTGGAAATTGAGATAAACCGTTTTTTACCCTTAAACCCCCCCTCCCCCCCACTTCCCGACCTCAGATCGCCCGTAAATTATTTTGCCTTTATTTTTTGTTATATTCTCTTCCTTTTGCAATAGGTTTCATTCTATTATAATTTTTTTTCACTTTTCATTATTTTTAAAGGCTTCTACCCTGGTCTAATAAAGCTGTCTTGTTTTACAAACTTGGTTATCCACTACTCCTTTTTAAAATTGACCATGAACGCAAGTGTTAGATCGTAGTGTCACAGACAATAATAATGGCAGGGCTTTATAAACATTATTTTAATATTACTCTTCCATCGGTAATGTATCGGTGACGTCCTACGTGTTACTGATGTCCATGGACGACGGAAACTCCTTTGTCAACCTTGGCTTCAGTCCATTAATGGCTCATTCCCAAGTTCGGTTCTCTCATCTTGAGGAGGCATAGAATATACTCCACCACGCAGCTTCAGTGCGGATTGGTGAACGGGTTAGTTTACTTGCTAACCCAAGTTTCGGAAGGTTTCGTGCTGGTCGAAGACCTGACATGGTTTAAAGACTTTGTATCACGATGACGGAACCGAAGGCTTTACGTGCCCTGAAGCATACAAATTAATTTTCCCACTAGCATTCTCAACAAATACAGATCGCGCCCTCTATGCTATTGTTAGTCAACTATTTACATAAAAACCATGAGAACGTATTTGCATAGCACATTCATCTTAGTAGAGCTCACATTATCATACAATATTTATGAATATTCTCTCAAACTCCATATCATCTGGTCCCAGCAATATAAATCCAGCTCAGAATCATTCTCAGAAGCGTAACTCACGATTCATATTCACGGAATAAAATCGTGATTTGGCACAGAAGGCGCAAATAGCCACCATTCAGTCTGAAATCGGAATAATCAGTGATGAGGTCTACTGAAATAAAGACGATTCTAGAATAAACATTTGTGTTACTTCAGCCTGTCTGGCAGATGATGTTCTGCGATATATTTAAATATTATATGAATCAATTTCATTTATAAATAATGTATGAATCGTAACTTATAATTTATATCTTAACTTTTATCATATTTTAGGCTAATGCTGTCATAGTTATGCGCCATAATAAATTGTGTGAATAAGAATTCAATAGTTATAACAATTTGACTTTTCCTATCCCGGTTGTGACTCTGCCTGCGAAGCGAGTTCAATTCCCGGCCGAGGCAAATACTTTTATGTGATAAATATATAACTAATTATGTGTACTCGGGACGTGAGTGTTAGGTATGGTTTAATTATGTCGTCCATGCCAGTCGCGACACAGGTAATTTTAGTACGGGGCTATGAATGAGCATGCGCTTTTAGGGTTCAGCAAAGCGCAGCGACCACAAGTCGTAGAATAAAATCTTTAAAAACAAATTTTTTAGGGTATCCAATTCCCTACAGGTAACGTGGGGATAAAATTTTATTTTGTCATCTACCACATAGTGTGGGGCACTGTACTGTTACCAGCCGTTTTTCAATTCAGAGGCTCGATTGGGAAATATTCGACTTAGAGTCAAGTGTCCCCATCTTGCTAGCGATTACGGTTTACAGTTGGAGTTTGATATGTAAAAAAATCACAAAATTAGGTATCTGATGAATTTATAAGGAAAACTATCACAGATATTAGGTTATTGAGTAATAATTATATACTAAGGACAGGGTCAACAGGCCCAAACAAACTTCTCTCTCGAGAACTCTCTGGTGTGCAGGTTTCCTCACGTTGTTTTCCTTCACCGAAGCAAGTGATAATTAACTTGTTATACGCATATAGTGATTGAAAATCAGAGGTGCGTGCCAGGATTTGAACTCGTGCCCCCGCGTTCGGGGACCAACATTCTAACCGCTAGGCTATCACTGCTGTACTTGAAACAAACTTCAATTAGTCTAAATGGAGAACAGACTGGAGCAATGCCGCGTGCTTAGTATTTAACATGGCGACGCTTTTCTCACTAAGTTCTGAGAGAGAGGGATGGCATTACTTGCTTGTATGTGTTGTGTTGTTAAGTGTGCATTTTGTGTGAAATGTTCCGACGGGCCTATCCATCCTTTTTATTTTATTTATATATTCTTTTAATTATTATTTATTTTATTTATAGCGATCGTTAAGCTATGCCGTTAGCCTTCACGTATTTTTAGAACTACAGATATTTGGATTGGTTACCTTAAACTAACTGGAGCAGCGTGGTGGAGTTTTAAGTCTCAATTACGTAGATATAATTAGATATTGTGTACTAGGTAGGTAGGTTGAGGCGAATGAACTTTAAGTTATGAAATTAGGTCTGTAACGCTTAGACTAAAAATTGAGAGTTCTTTGTTATCACTAAGAAAGTTCTGGGACAAAAAACGTAGGCCTAAATTTTATGATTGAGGGTTTCTCAAACAGCTCAGAAGCAGAAGGTTTTGTATGACAAATGGTTAAAAGTTTTTGGTCCCACTATATTATTTAGAACGATTTTGTAGATAAAGAATCTTTGAGCTGTCTTTATATGGGTTTTAGCATGATTTCATTATTTGTGTCAGAACCAGACATTTAATTAAAAAGTTATATATTTTAAGATTAATAACAGTAAAAGATATATTATGATTAGTGTTATAAGTGCATATTTAGAGATTTTATAATATAAATACTTTTCTAATGTCAAGTAGGAGTACAGTTGTGTTTTTTAACCTACATATTTATAAGTCAGTCTTACAGAAAAAGTGGCAAAAAATTATTAATATTCATTTATTCATAATTTTACACAATTTTCATGTATCTGAAGAGTCTTGTCTTTGAAATAATCATACAGTAATAATACTCTTTGATCTAAAGTTTCCTCCAGCGTATCCGTTTAGACCGTTAGATGGAATCAGTACTACAAATAATTATAAAGTAACACTGAAATAGACGTCGACCAGTCAAATTTATTACATGTATATGAAGCAGAAGGGGTATTCTATGTTATTGGTTATTCAATAATATTCCTTTTACTTTGTACCATGATATATTTCCATTCTCCTAACATTCACATCAATATTTCAAAGAACTTAAACACTACATGATCAATAATAATCAGTTTTACATTCCCTGACAATTCCTTAATCTAAATATGACATGACATTTCTTATATGCCAGCCTCTGCATCAGACAAGCCTTGTAGAATAAAGAGGTACCATTTCTGGACCTTCACTGGAGATTCATGGGCTCACCGACATATAGATTTTTACACCATTACCCACGAAGAGCTAATGTTTTACTCAAAACATGTCTGTGTACTTACGTATAAGTATGCACGTAAAAAGTAAGCATAACCTCTTACATAAAAGTACCTCTCGCTCGCACCCACGACCCGGTGCGCACTAGCAATCCAAGACAACTCTTAACGTGTATGTGCGCCTAGTAACACACACCTTCATCATGTCGCTTTTTGGCTGTCGCATCGTAAACATTTTACTATCATAATTTTTTCCAAACGCCCCATAGAAGTAAAACTTCAAAAACTTGGAAATGTTTGGAGCTTACCGATCTATATCTTAGATTATTTATATATTGAGCTTGAAACTTAACAATATTCGATAAACATCTGAAATTCCCTCTCTTAGATAAGCACTAGCTATTAGAATCAAGTAAGGACTGACAAGTATTTGGAACTCGCGCAAGTTTTGATAGAGTCCACTTAGAATATTACTGAACCGATATAAATTTTGGTATTTCAATTTGTAATATTAATATCTGAAGGATCTTTGGATGTTATCCTAAATTCTGATGTCCTTTAACTAAATTGTTTGAAGTAATAGCTAATTCCATTTTGATTATAAGTAAACAGTCGATTTTAATAATATCCTACTTATAATATTATATTATAAATGTAAAAGTGTGTTTGTGAGGATGTATGGATGGATGTTTGTTACTCTTTCACTCAAAAATTACTGAACGGATTTTCATGAAATTTTGCACACGGATAGACCATTAATATCTGGAATAACATATGGGGTACTTATTATCCTGGAAAATGAGGGCAAAGCTGCCGGCGCAGAGCACTACGTCAAAAAATACTGATCCGAAAATTATGATGTTTTCGTTATTAGTCACTATTATATGTTATTTTTGTCCCAAGAATAAAAAATAGATTTTCCTTTATTATTTGGAAAGGATGTTCTCTCTCGCGTTTTGCTAGTGTACGTTTGTATGTTTGTTCCTTAATCACGCCACAATTACTTAACCGATTTGGCTGAAATTTGAAATGGAGATAGCTTATAACCTGGATTAAGACATAGGCTACCCTTTATTCCGGAAAAATTCAGGGTTTCCGCGGGGTTTGTAAAAAATAGGTCTCTATCGCGAGTAAAGTCGCGGGCAAAATCTAGTATAAGATGAAAATCATAAAAAAGGAAAATACTTGAATCAAATAAACTTAGGACCCTTAATATATCTCAGCTTTCCATTTGCCCTCCAATAGATAGGTAGATATAATATTTCTTTCGTAGCTAGAGATCGTTTTACTGAAATTGCTTTTTTTCATACAAAATAAGATTTTTATAATAGAAAACATGGAGAAAAAACAAATATATAAATGTATTATTTACGACAATTGACTCTCACTGACTTACTAGTCGAATCTATAATTCGACGGACTAAATTTTAAACAATTTTAAGTCGTTGACTAAAGTAATAAAGATAAATTGTATAAGGTTGATTTTAGTGTCAATTTTAATTTTAATGTCTTTGTGTATCATCCATGGTACGCATGACAGATAATTCTAGTGAGGGGTTGTGAGTGTATAGCGTTATTATTAAAATTTATTATTAGTTTACATGGGTAAATCATAATTATCGAGTCATGTCGAGGGAACCCCGTTACTTGGGGCTCCATCTGTTGATCTACGTAACACAAACTACTATCAAAACCAAATATTTACCATGGGAATGTAGGAACATTAGGAAACGTTTGCAAAGCACAATACACTGCAAGTTTGAAAGCAAGAAAATATTTTGTTGGGCTTGTTAACATACCTACCCGTAAGTATATGTGAAAGACGTAAAAGTTAGCCATATAGTAATGTGGGAGTTAAAGCCGGTGACATATTTTCAAAGATATCGTTTAGAACTTGAGAAACTTTCTGCGTATCCAACAGATATAGTAATAGCACAGAAGAAATAATAGCACTTATAATGGTAATAGCATTTTTTAAGACCGAAAGATCCGAGGCTAGTTTAGACCAAATTGACATTTACAATGTAATCAGAGTTTTGACGAAAAATTTTGTATTAGTCTCGTGACAAACCGATGATGTGGATCATTGCATGAACAATTTCAAATAATTATGTATTTTTAGGGACTAAGAAGTCACTATTACAATTACTATGTCAATATTATTTTACAAAGTGACATTAGTTTCTGTAAAGGTCCAGTGGATTATTGATTCGATTATAGGAACCATGTTAATAAACCTATGTATTCGGTTCGTGGAGATCATATTAGGTCAGATCGTGCTTGAACTAAGATCAGTTTATTAATACAGAACCTAGAAGCACGAAACTTTGTACATAGGTTCCTTCCGTGTTAAGGACTGGGGAACCACTAAGAAAGGACTTTTGGAATTTCATGTCCTAAGAGGTTTAAATACGGGACGAATGTGTATAAAAATGTGTATAAAACATAATATTAAATTAAAATTAAATATAAAACATAGCTCTGAATACTTTCGATTAAGTCACCTTTCAAACAAAAAATGTAGATCAGAATCGGGTCATCCGTTTGGGAGCTACGATGCCACAGACAGACATACAGATACACAGATACACAAACACGTCAAACTTATTCTCTTTTTTCGTCGGATATTAAAAATGTAGTTCAGTTACTTATTTAAATATTGTTGAGGGGACCAATAGCAAATTTTGAAAAAATATCCTGAGAGTTTTAAATAGAGTACGATAGTCTGTATAAGTAAAAAATAAAATTTCCTCGAACAAAGCCACAGGCAATAACTGGTCTAAATATATTTCGTTGTAAATTATGTCGTGCCAAGTAGAAAATGTATAAAACTAAGTCACGCTGATGTAGTATGTGCTTAGATTTTGACAGGACTTCTAATAACTTGCTTACATGCTGAGCGAGAAATTCTCTAGAGAAATACTTTATGTAAAGAGCTAGAAGTCAATTTTATGAAAAAGAAAACGTAGGCTAAATTTTCAACTACCTCTCTATTTATAATTTGCTCACGTAGCAGTAATCCCAGGTAAGATAAATACATGGAAATACTTTTAAATGTAATTCTAGGATCAAATATAATAGGTACCTGTAATGTTTAAGAATGGCGATTTAGTAATTTTACTATAAAGTGAAATATGCGATAATCATAATATACATATCGACGCTTAAAAGGAAAAACTGACTAAGCGACATTTAGCTAACTTTACAGGAAAGCAGTTTCAAGTTGAATTTTTAGAAAAGTTGTTGTATATGCCACAATATAGATGATAAAATAAGGATTCCTAAACAGTAAGAATAACGTCGATAGGAGGATTACAAAAAAATATAATTCCAACTTTGAACTGCTCTCCTGTAACGTTAGCTCGCTTAGTCAATTTTTCAATACTTGATATAAAGCGACATGACAAAATACTTACCTATTTCTCGAAAAACTAATTCTTGAATGTATTTATGTACCAACGTTGTTAAATACATACTAATTATGCAGGCAATGTCCCTTTATTGACCCCCTATTGCCCCTTTATTGTCCCTTTAGCCATTTTATTGATTCTCTTTGTAGTTGAGTAAGTGTACAATTCAAATATTATTGTGTATTGAAGTTATCTGAGGAAAAAACAAGTGACGAAAATAGTTTTGCACAATAAACCCTTAATAACTGAAGCATATCACAAACCAATCCTGTCGTGGGCGAAACAAATTCAGAGATTCGAATGTTTTATTTCTTCGCACATCATAAAATCTTTTGTGTGTAAAGGTACCTTCGCATTATCCCTTATATATGCATAAATTTTACATTTCATTTGATTACTTTGACGACTACGGTGTCGAAGTAATGGGAATACTTCACGTTAAAATGACAAGTCATACGTTCCAACGATGTGAAAAATCTTTCTTTTCATTGCTAAAATTGTTCAGCATTATTTACTGGATTTATTATTCAACTTTATTGGAAGTTCTTATTTTGATATTATGAGCACAATGAGCGATATCAAAGGCATCGCTAATAGGTTGCCGGCCAAGAAAGAGAGAAGAAAAATAACGTAAGAACTGGCTCTCAAGCCCTCAGCCACGCAAGCAAGAGGGTGATACGTAGCTATCCAGGCAGACCTCACGAAAATATAATAATAATACAATAGTATCTAATAAAGGTATTAAGGAACTGTTAAATTTATATTACCAATTTAATGCCTCTAAGGGGCCATATCACAAGCGGGTAATTTAGTCGCTTCTTATGACACCCATCCAACGTGGGATTGGGGTGAGTATTTTAAGCCACCCTTTGGCTAAAATGTTACAATTTAAAAAAATAGGTAATAGGTAATTATTATTAAGGACTCAATAATAATGATATCCAAAGATGCTACATGTCAATATGACCCGACAAAACGAACCTGCACGTGGGCTATGAAATCTCCGGATAATATGAAAGGGTTGCTATTCATCCACCCATAATACTTTCAATCCCATAAAACTTCCGAACGACCTTTCAACCTTTGATCATTCAAATATAGCCATAAAATATTCCCATTTCATTCCGATTGATCGTAACTTACCCATGACATTTATATTTTGATCGACCCTTGGAGACAAAACCCTGACTGCATGGTTGAATACAAATATTTTAATAATACTTTTGTTCTTTGAGTAATCATGGAAATATAATTAGTTATATCAGATAGATTATTTGTAATAAACATATTTAAAATATTTTTGTGCATAGAAATTATAAAAATATGACATAATAAAAATACCTTTGTTTAATCTTTATTTTTCATAATATTGTAATTAAATCTAAATCTTTAAGTGAATTTCCGCAGAGAATTATTTATAATATTCATTAAACCACACTGAGGTCTGCGTCTGAAATCTTTATTTTTGTATTTGTATGCCAGTTCTAACTAAATGTAGTGTAAAATATATTTTTTACCAACTTTTATTTATGTATTATGTAAATAAACATACTAGTTACTTATTTTTTATTTATTTTGTTTGAAGTGATATGATATTTACATGCTGAAAAATTGTTCTCCGCATTTCAATAATATAACCAATACTTAAATATTTTTAACACAAGAAAATTTTGGAACAAAGTTCCTTATCGCGCGTTGTGAAAGGGGGCTAGACGGAAAAAATTCTTACGACACTTTTTGATTCTTACGAATGACGACACTTTTTTTGAAGTGATTCAGAGAGTTTTACAGAGATGGCGCTGTACAACTTTCTGAATCACTTCAAAAAACAATACTTAAATCGAAAGGAACTTCGTTCCATCCGGGTGTCCCTTGACACCTCTCATGTTTTTTTTTACATAATGACACAAAGACACCTAGTCTTCAAGACACAATTTACACAAAGACAACTAGTCTTCAAGAGAAGAGTGAATAGGCATTTATTAAGTTAGTGGGTTCACCATCTTAGACTTCATCGCCACTTACCATCAGGTGAAATTCTTGTCAAGCACTAACTTATTTCATGTTAAAAAAATAATACGAGTATAAATCGAAATTGAAACAGCTGATTTACTGCATCTTAATACTTGTCTGTTATAACCATTTTTATTCGGAAAAGTGAAATGAAAGAAAATTTGAAATGCGAGGAAAATATTCTGCAGAAATATTCATTTCATCGCGATCATAAAAACAGCTGTGTACGCTTTAGACAGACAGTGTTTGAGGAACATATTCAGGGAAATTCAGCTTTACATTTGAAAATGATATCGGTTTCATTTTAAAATCAATAGGTACAGACATGATGGCTTTAACACATTAATTGGACTATGGGGACCAAATGAACATTATTATTTTAGACTTTGTGCAAGGAATTAATATACCTTCTAGTTACTCGAAACATGGAGAAATGGAAATATTAATCCTTCTTTATTAAGTCACTAGGAAATCGCCCTCGCCTGAAGCGATTCAGGAAAAAATTAGTAATCAGAAAAATTGGTTGTCTGTAAAGTCGGTTTATGGACAATGGTTTTACGTGATAACGTCTATTTCGTAGAAGAATAATTTATGATATAAATATTGTCAATTCGCACATTAGGAACGGGATTCGTTTTAAATATCAGGAGCTGCGCGACATCTGTGATTTTCTTGACTACAACTAAAGTCCGAGTCGATGTACTGTGTAAAGTTCTTTCAAGTAGTTCATACCTATAAACAGAGATGACGCTATTGTAGATTTTCGTTTTCATATAATAATAATACGTACGAGCTACGAGAAATCATTTCTTTTCAAAAGATTGTAAAATAAAATAAAAATGAAATGAAAAATGCCTTCCAAGCGGACCGATTACGCTTGAGTGGGAGAGAGACGGCCGGTCTAGCGTGCCTCTCTCTCTAATGCTGCGCGCGCTTCCGTAACGTTACTCCGGCCGTTACTCGGTTTTCGTGAATGCCTCTCAGGCTCATCGTCTTTATAAACATTAGGTATCACGTTAAAATTTAATATAGCCTATGTCACCCGGGGATAGTATAGCTTTCCAACAGTGAAAGAATTTTTCAAATCAGTTCGGTAGTTTCGGAGCCTATTCAATGCAAACAATCAAATCTTTCCTCTTTATAATATTAGTATAGATAAGAAAATATAATAGCAATAAATCGTCATTGACGACCCTGTAGCCTAGTTGGTAGGCAGTAGGCACCTTGCCTGCGAAGCGACGGGTCCTGGGTTCGATTCCCGGTCGGGGCTGATATTTATGTGACAGATAAATATTTATACTCGGGGCACGGGTGATATTGTGATGTGGTGTGTCGTCCATGACACCCGCGACACAGGTGAAAACCTGTGTGAAAGTATTTATTTATTTATTTATGTTTATTTGTTCATCTTGGAAAGTTTCTAGAATATGTGCTCATAATATTTCTATTATATTTAATTCCTGTCCTTAATCCCTTTTTTTCGTTTCATGGTTTCGTGTCTTTGATAACTCAGTCTGGCTTTCTGGGGATTTCTTGCCTTTATTAATCTATCTATTGTTATGAGTCTAACAATATCGCAAACTTAATTGGAAAGTTAAATGTTATAATAAAAAACTACTTTTAATTATGTCCCGCTTTCGACGTAAAAAGTTCCACTTGCTTAAAAGGCTTTAAAATCTTTCTCCGCTCGAAAATATCAGACATTAACGCAGAATTCAGGCCTCAGTGTGTCCTACTCACGAAATCACAATCCAAATCTGAAGACTTAACACAAAATGCGTACTGACTACGGAATCCTAGCCGCGGCGCCCGGCATTATTATTTCCTTCGGTTACTCGGTTAATTTACGTAATACAAATAAGGTTTAAATGACTACCTCGTTCACCAGACCTGAAACTAACTTAACGAAGAAGAGGATACATTATTTATTCAGTTACTCTGGTAGAGACATTTAAGTATGCTTTACTACACGATGAAATCTCTTTTACATACATTTCAATTTTATAATTTAGCTTTACTTTGTGTTAAAGGGATTCTTTTATTGTTTTAAGACTTAATAGGAACTTAATAGGAATTCGGATTTTTTGCTGTCTGTTTTTGGTAAATGGGTCCACCATTATACCAAAAGTATTTTTTCTGTAGACTTTTCTTTAAAATTTAATTAAACTCTGCATATTCGTCGATACTAAATTTTCCAATGAAGGTGATTCTATATTCTATAATGACATATTAATTTAATTACTTTTTCCACTATTAAACGCAGCCTTCGTACCTGAAACAAATATATTGAAGTTGTTAGTGGGTCGTAAATAGATGCCGCTACTGGTCATAGCTGTTTTCAGAGCGGGCAATGCATTATGAATTTTATATTAATATTTTTTATACGAACCGTTCTGCATCCAACTACATGTCATGAGAGATATTTGCTTATCTTTATAATCTTTTTTAATCTTATCTTTATTATTACTAGTGGACATTTTAAACGAGCCATCTTGTTTTTTACGGCTCATATTTTTTGTTTTGAAATACGCGAATCGTAATTGCTCATTACTTTACTCAAAACTATGCACGCTTGCATCAAAAAGTTCATAAAACATAGTCTATAAACATCATGTTTCGTCGAAAAATCCCTCGGGCCTCAGTTTTTTCTCCGTTTGCACGTGATACACAAAACAATTGAAAAGTAATACGCGACCTTTGCGCAGTGAATGAGTTCTATTTCCAAAGTAAAGTACGGTAGGTTATAAAGTGTATTGTACGCTCCGGGAATGATATTGTATCGCGGTCCCGCGGTATTACGTTTTGTACGAGTGTACAACCAATACGAGTATGTATATGATTGTGTGTACAATACATTTTCAATTGAAGCAATATTATTACAGCAGTAGAATAGTACCTATATTATATACATACTGAACAATTTGAGAAGAGATTTGGTAATGAACACAGACTTGAAAAAATAACCAGACTTCACCTTGTCTTGTCGAGAGTGACGCCGCCCGCGATCCCCCGCTTACCATGTGTGTGTAATTTTTAGTGTCGTTCGTCGCGGTAATGATAATGGCGACTGATTAATAACAGCGAGGTGTCAATGTGTGCGTGTGATACTTGTACGAATAGAGGAGTTGGTATTACAATGGATGCTTCACTGAATTTGTTGCTGACAATCCGTCTGTTCTTTTTTTAAGTCTGTGGTAATGAAATAAATTATTGCAAAGTGTTATGAATTTATGACTTTTCATTTATCTATAGATAGTTTATTATAGAGTAGACGAAAGCCTCAGATTATAGAACAAAAGGTAATAGTACTAGCGGCGACCGTCAGATCTACTATGTCATCTGATACTAAGATAAGCCCCTTGGCACATGTTCATAAAAGTGATGCTTAGTTCCGAAAACTCGGTGGAAAAAATTAGAATTAGCCGAAAGTACAAAATAAAGTACCACTTCCGGTGAAAAAAAATTAATGGCACTTACGTCATTTGATATCGAGAGGATACTTGTGGCATCAAATAGCACTATAATGGTAGTTACAGAAAAATCTTGTCTGCCAGTTCCTGTATGGCCGAAAGTGCTCGGCAGACTGTTTCAAAGGTAACAATTCAGACCCCCCAATCTACGTTATTTGATACATAGATGAAATAAGTTGCAAATGTTAGGTATTAGTCCTATATTGAATTATGTACCAGTCTGCCGAAGGTATTCTGGCCGAAACCCCTCCTTGTACTTGAATAAAAATAGGTGCAGTTGTGAGGAAATCAGTCACTTATGTCATTTGATATCGAGAGGATACTTGTGGCATCAAATAGCACTATATTGGTAGTTACAGAAAAATCTTGTCTGCCAGTTCCTGTATGGCCGAAAGTGCTCGGCAGACTGTTTCAAAGGTAACAATTTGGATCCCCCAGTCCACGTTAATGGATACAAATATGAAATAAGTTGCAAATGTTAGGTATTAATCCTATATTGAATTATGTACCAGTCTGCCGAAGGTATTTTGGCCGAAACCCCTCCCCCCGTACTTGAATAAATATACTTAATATAATAAGATAACATTTGAGTTAAGTCGAATCTTTTAGCAAAAGTAACTTTTTTATAAGTCCTATGGCTGAAATTTATTTATTTATGGTCTGTGCGTGGTAAATTTGCTACATAACACTTTTACTAGGTACTAGGTACTAGTTACCGTCGACTGGACATGTAATTCTAAAGATATAACCGATGCGCTGCCAAGTGGGAGACGGTTTGAAGGGCTTTAGCGAGTTAAGCTGTTATAACAAGACGCACGACTTCTATCTCTCAACATTGTAATGAAATCTTGGTCCTATATTTATGTTTAAAAATGGCTTCATAAAAGGCGAATTAGTTTAAATTTTACTTTCTTGAAAATAAAAAGTAACCTGACTTTGTATACTAATAAGTCAGTTGTCTCCTTTCCTGTGTCATTTGTCTCCCTTCCTCTTTAATATCCTTGACAGAGATTAAAGAACGCGGTTGGAATTTATGGTGTCTCTTATCTTGATGTCCGGAAAATGTCGGAAACAATTGTTCTAAGTAACTATGTCCTGTAGTATATATATTATGTGTAATTTATGTTGTTTGCTTTAAAGTCACGCCATGTAATATTGCTTTCCTGTTGTTAAAATATCCGTGGGAACTTTGAGGTCGCACATATATAAAATTATCTTTTGGTTTTTTTCCAGACATGTAGCTATTTATTTATTCATTTATTTAATTTCATTTTCCATTATTCACAAAGAATAGAAAGCATCGTGGGAAACCATAAATAAATATTTTTAAAGGCAATTAAAGTCTCGATTAAAGACCCGAGTGATAAATTAAATTGCATTTTATTATCATACTAGGAAATCACCCTCGCTTCGCTTCGGGCAAAATAGGAAAAAAATATATAATATAGCCTATGTCACCCGAGGATAGTGTAGCTTTCCAACAGTGAAAGAATTTTTCAAATCGGTTCGGTAGTTTCGGAGCCTATTCAATGCAAACAAACAATCAAATCTTTCCTCTTTAAAATATTAGTATAGACAAATCAAAATACATGCATTAATACAAAAACGTTTTTTTAATTTTTATAAGTGAGGTGCTTGTTATACCTACTTACTCCTTCGTGTCTATTGTACACCTAAATTATTCAAATGAGAGGGTCCTTAAATTTGAAGTTTCTGAACCATAGTATAATATTTTAAAAACATGCACCCCTTGTATAATTTTGGGAGATGAATAAAAAAAGTTTAAAAAGGTAATGGATAAAAAATCGTTATATTAAACATACTTATTTTAAACCATTACTTTTGAAAACAACCATTAAAAGTTTTAAACGGTGTAATTTAAAACTTTTTGTCTGTCTATGGGGAAGTTATAAATTTCAATTAATGGGATGATGGTTCAGATAGATGTTTTCTCACCATGGGTAATGGAGAAATAAATCGTCATTTTTCCAGCTATTTATTGAGGTTATTGGAGAGGGTCCAAGTTGAAAGAAGAATGGCCTATAAAAGGATTTATTTGTTAAGAGCTGAGATGTGTAGTGTTCGACAAAGTGATGATTTTTTCTCTGCTCAATAATTGCTTTTGACAATATTTATATTGGGAGCGTTACAAGTCACAAATTGCCACACATGTAATAATCATATCTCCGAGGTTAATTCCCACTTGGATTAATTATTTATCTGTATCGTGGGAGTCCTAGTGTGAGGCTATGAGTGTGAAGCGTTATTTATTTATTTATTTATTAACAGATCAATATTATTATTATAAGTAACACAATGAACGAATGATTATCTATGAGAGGATTAAACCTTTGAAACATGCTTTATAACATTTTCCATGGTCAAAATTCGTCAAAATGAAACATTATATTCTACAATAATAGTCCATATCAAATATATATGTTGCTAGATAAGATATACATACATACGACATACATACTTACGTACGAGTAACACATACCACTTTAGAATCGATTTTACAAGCTGGATTTCCCGTACAGTTCAATTTAGTTTCAGAGTGAGTGATGAAATCGGAAACACTTTACAGTCCTTATATACTTCGACTACTTTAGATGCTAAAGACTACCCCTTCCCTAGTGTGACGAAGTAGAAATTTTATAGTAAAATGCTAGTGTATGTTACAAGATTCCTTCAATAATATAACTCAATTCTCTCATAGATCAGTGTAAGCTTATGCACTGACAAAGCTTTGAAGTAGTATATTAAATATAGAGTTCCTTTGTAGAATCCTTAAAAGAATGGCTGAAATAGAAATCTATTCGGGGTTTGACGAATGCCGTTGGGCAATCCTGAAGATTGATTAGGCAATCTTAGGAGCGCCGTATCGTTTTGTAGTATGTATGTCTTTCGATCTGTGCCTTATACTAAAAAGTAAGTTCTAATTGGTTGGTGGTAAGGTACTTTTGGTGGAGTATAAAAATTATAACTAAAATGGTGTTACTAAATTATAAGGAAAGTTGGCAATTATCTTTCTACTGAAAATAACGCCTTATTTTGTGTAGTAAACAAAGCTATCCATAAACACATTGCTATCCATAACTATTTATCGGTACATACAATATCAATGGCAGAGGTTACACGTACAATCAAATGATTGTGATTTCTCAATCTTCAAATTATGATGGATGGTGATGTATGTCATTTATTAACCAACTTCAAAAAAAGGTGGAGGTTCTCAATTCCACTGTATTTTTTTATGTTTGTTACCTCAGAACTTTTGACTGGGTGAACCGATTTTGATGATTATTTTTTTAATCAAAAACTGGTGCTAGACGTACATCTATACTATAATAAAACTCAAGTGTCTGTCTGTCTGTTTGTCTGTCCGGGCATCACATAATACCCTTGAACGGATTTCGATGAAAATTGATAAAGTTACTGATACCCTGGGTCATATTTTAGACAACTTTTTATCCCGGAAAATTCGGTTTCGGGGAAAACAGGATAAAAGTTTGAATAAGTTAAAACATAATTTCCGTATGCAAAGCTGCGGGCAACAGCTAGTTATTATTAAAATTATGAAAAAAATTCATATTGGTTGATAATTGACAATCATGCTTGTACGTGTACGTGTAAGCTTCGTCATTGCCAATATCCACAGACATGTTTACTATGTATGTCTGTGCCAATATCCTAAAAGTAATCAAGCTTTGATAATCTTGAAATACAATATTAATAAATTTTTTGTGTATCTATGTATATTTTTAGTCGACGTCTACAAATTCACTGTTCCAAAAGTATACTCTAATGCAAAGGAATATGAAAAAATATCTCCTCGTTTAAATTTACCCCGACAACGGGGTGAATGTAGCCCATAATGAAACAAAAGCTAATGAATCAAAGACTATCTAATCAAGGCTGAAGGCTGGTTGCTGGTTTGCTCTTTCAATTATAATCTGAATGCAATTTGTATTACTATATTGTTTAACTTGTACTATAATCTTACGGTACAAAAGTGACAATGTCCTGTTATCTCTTTTTGACCAACTTCAAAAAAGGAGCAGTTTTTCAAGTCAGTTGCATATTTTTTTTTATTTTATGTTTGTTATATTACAACTCCGTCATACATGATGCCGGTTTAGAAAGGGTGTGCTTCCAGATTGGTCTCATAATATATTCTTATATAATATTTATCAAAATTCTGTTATGACAGTGGGATTTATGAGGAATTAAGGGAACTCCCCGAAAGTTATAGGTATACGAGCCTATATAGCATATAGGTGCATTAAGGCGACTTTGACTTATGGTTTTCGAAGACTGATTCTGTGATTCGCTTTTTTCGTAAATATATATTTTAATACTAAGAGGAAGGGTTAGGTTTTATTTTACGGAAGTTGCTGGCAAAAAGCTGACCATTAACCTGATGGTAAATGGCTATCGTCACCCATGGATATCAGCGACACAAAAGGCATCACTGATGCGTTGCTGGCCAAGAAAGAGAGAAGAAACAAAGAACTGACTGACGACGAGCCTAACACCATCGCGTATCTATTATACACGGAGTGACAAACATTATCCACGAAAATGCATAGAGAGATAAGAACGCTGTTGATCCTTCTCAGTGGGCATATTAAAGCGTATTGTGTTAAGGTAAACGCGCCTATTACCGCCAGTTTAAGCCGACTTTGTATGAACTTCAGAAAATTAGATATAAGCTGTTATGCTAGAAAAGGTGTTTTAATTTATTCTTTAACGTGATTAAATATCCTATGATATTCAGTACGTAAATTCAGTATTAAATCACACAATATTTAATAAATAATAATTGAATCTAAAATAGCGATTGCTTCTATTACCGACGCATGGATGATGTTTGTTTCTAATACCGCTTTTTATGTTTCTATTACCGACCACTAAACTAGTATAAAATTAAAAAGCTGCCTGCCATCAAAAAAGGTATCATGATATTATACCTTTTTGAAATCCTTATGCTGAGCTCTTTACTTCAAACAGTGACATCTCACAGCCACCATTTTTTTAATGACACTTATTTAAGAATACTTATTATCAAATTAGGTTATCAAAACGAATCTAACGATATCTTAATTGTATTATTTGGTCCAGCCGTTTGGACGATACGAAGTAATAAAAAATATTACAGACATACATATTATACTTAGATGATCACTTCGGTGATCGGTGGATAGGGCGAGGAGGACTGTGCCATGGCCGGCGCGCTCCCCGGACCTCACACCGATGGATTTCTATTTGTGGGGGGAGGTTAAAAGTGTTGTGTATGCTACGGAGTATTCGAACAGAGACGAATTAAAATTAAGAATAGTGACTGCTTTTGATAAAGTTCGAAGTGAAGTGTTCTTGTGCTAAACCGCGTAAAGGACAATTTGTGCAAACGTGCTGAACTCTGCATCACTCGAGGAGGTGAGCATTTTGGACATCTGTTAAGGCTTGTGTAAATAATAAAATCAATACGTAAAACTTCAATCATTGTAAATAAACCCCAATTTAATTATTATAAATAGGTATGATTCCCCCGTGTGGTGCCGGGTCCACTTTGTAGAATAGCACCACTCCTACTTCTTCCTGGAATGTCGTAAAAGGCGACTTATAGGATATTCCAGGAGACGGGCAGCAGTGCCTGCGGACTAAGAACATCTACTGTGGTCACCAACACGCACTGGCCAAGCATGGTGACTACCAGCTACAACCCCCTTATGATAGCCACAACCAAGCCTGGGCCCAAAGTCCCCGGCAGCCCCGCTATTCCTAGTTACGGTATCGGCTATGGTAACGGCGGGGCAGGGGGTGTTAAGAATCGCCGGCAGAGATCGGGCTACCAATCTCAAAAACGACTTCTGCACCTAGCAACATATAACACCAGGACACTGAGGACCGACGACAAGGTGAACGAGCTGGAAGAAGAGATAGACAAGTTAAACTGGAGTATTGTGGGTTTATCTGATGTCCGAAGAGAGGGGGAGGACACGATAATACTCAAATCCGGAAACTTGTTCTATCACTGGGAGGGCGAACATCTGTCCCAAGGTGGTGTCGGGTTTCTCGTTCACAAGTCCCTCATCAACAATATTGTTCAAGTTGGGAGCGTGTCGTCCAGGGTAGCGTACCTTACACTCAGAATATCCAAACAGTATTCGTTGAAGGTTGTACAGGTATATGCGCCGACTTCAACACATCCTGACAATGAGGTTGAGGTTATGTATGAGGACATAAGCAGAGCCATATATACCTTTAAAGCTCATTTCAATGTTGTGATGGGGGACTTCAAACGCGAGACTGGGCATGCAAAGCGGCGCCGAGATGAAAGTGGGTCCCTACGGTCCTACACATTGGACGACGGAACCACCGAGGACACTTGTTGGCTAACTTTTTGGAGAAGGAAGGTCTCTTCATGATGAACTCCTTCTTCAGAAAGAAGCCGCAACGCAAGTTGACTTGGATTAGTCCTGATAGTTCCACGAAACGCGAGATAGACTTCATTCTGGCAGACAAACGGCACATATTTAATGATGTCTCTATGATCAGCAGGTTTAAAACCGGAAGCGATCACCGACTTGTAAGAGGCACATTAAATATCGACCTGAAGCTGGAACGGTCACGCCTGATGAAGTCTACGCTTCGCCCAACACCTATCCAAATCCAGGGATCCGAAAACTTTCAACTAGAGCTGCAAAACCGTTTTGCGTACCGAGAATCGTGCACGTCAGTGGACGAGTATAACACCAGGATGGTAACAACTGTCCACGAGGTAGGGTCGAAGTATTTCAAGACCCACCCTAGTGGTAGATCTCAGGTTCTCTCAGAACAAACTCTCGGTCTTATGAGGGATCGACGAGAACTATGTGTGCAGTCTTCAACCTCTATGAAGGAATACCGACGGCTCAATGAACAGATCTCCAAGTGCAGGCGACGCGATTTTCGAAAACACAACGCAAATCGTGTAAAAAGCACTATTGAGCGAAAACAGGGCTCAAAAGTGTTCGCCAGGGATCTGTCTATTGGGCAAAGTCAGCTTACGAGGTTGAAGACCGAGCCCGGCACCATGGTGTCGTCGAAACCTGAAGTTCCGAGGGAGACTGAGAGATACTACGGACGGTTGTATGCCTCATCTCAAGCTTCATCTCCTCGCGAGGAGATTTACAACCGAGCTAAACTGACCCGACACTACACCGAAGATATCCTGGTCGTCAGCCTGTATGAGATTAGAAAGGCTCTCAAACAGCTTAAAAACAACAAGGCACCGGGAGATGACGGAATCACAACCGAGCTTCTGAGAGCTGGAGGGAAACCCTTTCTAGTGGCGCTCCAAAAACTGTTCGATTCCGTCATCAACCGGAACTACCCCGGAAGCGTGGAGCAGAAGTGTGGTGACGCTGTTCTTCAAGAAGGGCGATAATGCCCTTTTGAAGAACTACAGGCCCACTGCACTTCTGAGCCACGTTTATAAGCTGTTTTCGAGGGTCCTCACAAATCGCATTGCACGCAGGCTTGACGACTTCCAGCCTCCCGAACAAGCAGGATCCCGAAAAGGCTACAGCACCAAAGACCATATACACACACTGCGGCAGATTATACAAAAGACCGAGGAGTATAATTTGCCGTTATGTGTTGCCTATGTGGACTATGAGAAAGCCTTTCATTCTATTGAGACCTGGGCGGTACTAAATTCTCTCCAGCGGTGCCGGATCGACTACCGGTATATCGAGGTGTTGAAATGTTTGTACTCATCTGCCACCATGTCCGTCAGAATACACGGCACAGCAACGAGCCCCATCCAATTGCAGAGAGGTGTCAGGCAAGGGGATGTCATATCCCCAAAACTGTTCACCGCTGCGTTGGAAGACGTGTTCAAGCTGATGGAGTGGAAACGACGTGGCATTAATATCAACGGCGAATACATCACACACCTGCGATATGCCGACGATATAGTCATCCTGGCGGGTTCCCTGGAAGAACTTGGTACAATGCTTGGGGACTTGAACAGCGCCTCACAATGGGTGGGTCTTAGGATGAACATGGACAAGACGAAAATCATGTCGAATGTCCATGTCACACCCGTACCGGTTGTTGTTGATGGCACTGCTCTCGAAGTTGTGGACAATACAATACCTAGGACAAGTGATCCAGATGGGTAAGTCCAACTTCGAGAAAGAAGTCGCTCGTAGAATCCAACTCGGATGGGCTGCGTTTGGGAAACTGCGTCATATCTTGTCGTCCAAAACACTACCTCAGTGCCTGAAGTCGAAGGTATTCGAGCATTGTGTGTTGCCAGTGATGACATACGGATCCGAGGATTGGCCTAATCCACAAGCTCAAAGTAGCGCAGCGGGCTATGGAGAGGGCTACGGTATTTCTCTACGTGATCGCATCAGAAATGAGGAGATCCGTAGACGAACAAGGGTAACCGACATAGCTCAAAGAATTAGCCAGCTGAAGTGGCAATGGGCTGGTCACATAGTGCGAAGGACCGATTACAATAAGAGATTTTTATAAATAAGACCGTATGGGTCGGTAATAGAATTAAGTATGAAGATTACTTTATTCTATTAGCGACAGCAAAAATAAACAATAACTGGCTAAAATTTCTGCTTTAATGCAAACGAGTTTTGATGGATGTCATTGCTATGATTATTTTTCGGTATCAAAAAGTTTCTTAGTTTTGATATGAAATATTATTTAAAATACATTGCCATACATTACTAAAAATTATTGCTTACGTCGAATCTTGTTTAAAAGAAAATCTATGAGACAAAATGTATGGCGTTAATTGATCAAATTATGTAATATGAAAATGAAAATGAAAATGAAAATGATTTATTGGAAAAAATGAGTTATACTATTACATTGTTCCGTTGTTGGGACATCCTTTTAAGTAAGAAGTTTACCTGTGCCAGGATGTCCCGCTCTTCCGTAGAAAATTTATACATAACTCAGATTAAAAAGTATACTTCAACTTAAATTATTATGAAAAATGTGTGTCTGTGCGAGCGCGTGTGTGTGTGTGTGTGTGTGTGTGTGTGTGGTGTGTATGTGTGTGTGAGAGTGTGTATGTGGTGTGTGTGTGTGTGTGTGTGTATGTAGTGTGTGTGTGTGTGTGTGTGTTATTTAGGTGATTACTTGAAAAAAAGCCTCTATCTCTTCATAATTTAATTTTGTGAGCCAGTCAGTTAAGGACTTTTTTAATTCGTATGTATTTAGCGGATGTATTTTTAGTAAACTATTTACCTTCTTGTATATATAAGCAGATTGCTTAGCATATTGATGGCGAGCAAATTGAGTTTTTACAATATCTGTTTCTATTCTAATGTTTTCTCTTCTATTTGTCTTTGTGTTTATGTCTATAATTACTGTTTTATGCCTGCTTAATATTAGTTGTAGTATATATAGCTTTCTCACACTCAATAAGTTATTAATTGAGTATAGCTCTTTTGTGGGGAATCGGTAAGGTTTACAGTACATAACTTTTAGTAAAGCTCGTTGACTACGTTCCAATTCAAGGAATTTAATTTTTGACGCTCCTCCCCACACTGGGATGCAGTAGGACAGTATTGATTCAGCAAGAGCTGAATAAACTTGGATTAGAACTTTGTTTGTTGCAATATGTCTTAAATTTTTAAAAATCCAAATAAGTTTCCTAATTCTGCTAGTTAGTAGTTCCAGATGAGAATGCCAAGATAATCGTTCGTCAATAATTACGCCTAAATATTTAGTTGAATATATTTTATCAATGGAAGGACACATACAATTTATAGTCTGTTCGTTACAATGGTGTATTTGTAGGTTAAACGATGAAGGTTGCGTTTGTTTATTTATTGAGAAGCATATATAATTAGTTTTATCAGTGTTTAGTGTTAGGACGTTAGATTTAAGCCAACTAGATATTTTTCTTAAGCCTTTTTCGGCAGTACTATGAACTTCTTTCCATGTTTTCCCATGAAAAACTATAGCAGTATCATCTGCATATGAATATATCTGCCCATTTTCTATTTTAAAGTTACAAAGGTCATTTATGTATATCAAAAACAAGGTAGGTCCTAGGACACTACCTTGTGGTACACCAAAGGTCATTTCAATATCATTACTAATATAGTCCCCTATTTTTACTCGCTGTTTTCGATCACTTAGATAGTCCTTCATAAGGTTAAGCTGATTTCCTCTAATGCCAATATTTTCTAACTTATTTAAAAGGATGGGAATAGATACTGTATCAAATGCCTTTTTTAGGTCCAAAAAGACAGTCAGACATCTATTTTTACGATCCAGATGGTCAACAATGTGCGAAGTAATATCTAAAATAGCATCTTGCGTACATTTCCCTTGTCTAAAGCCATATTGCGACGCTGATAATATGTTAAATTTATTGAGATATTGCATAAGTCTATTATTAATTAGTTTTTCCATTACTTTAGAGATACCCGTTAAGACTGAAATTGGTCTGTAGTTATTTATTTGATTTTTGTCTCCATTCTTATGCACAGGAGTAACAATTGATTGCTTCATCAGCGAAGGGAAAACACCTTTAGTAAAACAAAGATTAGCTAAATAAGTGAGTATGGGAACTATTATATCTTTTGAGTGTTTTAGAAATTTTGTAGGGATATTATCAAAACCAGAAGCACTATCTGACTTTAAACTCATGAGGATTGAAGTGACCTCTTCGTGATCGGTATTTAAAAGAACAAAGGATGAAAATTGATAATTTTGATAGGGATATATAGGTATGGGTTTGTTATGGTGTAATAATTGGTTATTAGTTTCTATTTCTTTTGCAAGGTTTGGTCCAACTTCAGCAAAGAAATTGTTAACTAAGTTGACTGCCTTTACTGGACACGACTCAATATGTAGTAATTCAGTATTTGTTGACTTAGTTTGTTTTAAGTTAGTTAAATTTTTAATATTGTTCCATAATATTTTAGAATTCTTAGCTAGTAATAGTTTCCTATCATGTAAACGTTTTAGTTTCTTGATTAAATTATTGCAGTAGTTGCGGTATCTTTTATATGTTATTTTAAGTATTTCATCGTCAGGATTATGTTTTAATTGTTTTTGCATTTTATTCCTATTGTGTATACAGCGTAGGACTCCTTGAGTTATCCAAGGCTTTATTATTCTTTGTTTTTTAGGTAAGTTCATCATACGTGTATTTTCCTGTAAAGATTCTGTGATTTTAATAGTTAGAATCTCAAGTAAGCTATTTGGGTCATCACAATGCAGTAAAGATGGTAGGTTTTTATTTGCGAGAGCAATAAGAGCTTTGTCAAAATCAATGTAGGTCTTCTTCTTGATAATCTCTCTAGTAAATTTTATTTTAGCCAACGTACACAGAACCATATGATGGTCTGTTACGGTTGTGTTCAAAACAGCTACTTTAGCAGAGATCTTTTTCCTGTTCAGTTTTAAAATAAAATGGTCTAAACAGTTATTGTCTCTGGTTGGAATCATATGCCCTGGTAATAGCCCAAATGTGGATAACATGTTTAGATAATTATGTCTATTTTTATGATCTATAGAACTTTCATTCACTTTCTGTATAAGATTTATATTTATATCACCAGTTATGACAATATTTTTACAGGTTTTGATTGTGTCTAGGTGCATTCGAAGTGATTCAGTGAATCTATCACTATTAACATTAGAGGGTGACCTATACACACCCAGTATGATATGGTTGAATATTTCAATCTGTAAACAGGAGGCTTGATCTAGTTTAATTTCCTTAATTTTAGGATTAAGATTGTTTTTAACATACATTACTACTCCATCATTTTGATTAAGATGGTTAGTTGTAGCAAAGGATGTGTATTTATTTAACTGAGGTATATTTTTACTATCATCGATCCTGCATTCTGTAAGTATTATTATATCAATTTCATGTTTTAGGTTTGTTAGTGTTACCTGTAAGTCATTTATATTTTTATATACACTTCTAATATTCTGCGTTATAATGGTTAAATCACTTTTATTTATATATATAATATACTCTTAAGAATCAAACAAGTTAAAAGAAACATCGAAAATAACGTATTGAAAGAAATAAAATCTAAAATACTAACTGTTGTAAAACATCTAACAACGCCATGAGGCGGTATTAGAAGCAACTTATGAATATTATGTTTCTATTACCGCTTTAAGGTAAAATCCGAATTAAACCACAAAAATTAGTCAGAACGGTAATATTAGATGTGAATCTAGAAAACCAATATATTATTTATTATATTTACACATTTGCCTGCAGGTATACACATTTTATTTAAGTTAATTTATCTTAAGTAATAATTATGTTTACTTACGTAGCCGGGAGCGCAACACTATGAGACGGGCGTCAGTTGCGGGCGCGTCTCAGTTATTATCGAATTATTCTGTTTGCTGATTATTTACGCACACAAACTTTATTATTTTTGTTTCTCAATATACATACCTAAAATATTTTTAGGTTACAACTTTCATGAAATGTATAGTATGCCTTAAAATTGTGATTAAAAAAACTGTCGGTATTGGATGCAAATTTTGGGGTGGCGTTATTGGGCGCGTTTACGTTAGTTAGTTTGAAACGTTTATAGCGTGGTCAGTCGGTCATGGTCATACCATACGCTGTGGGCAGACTCTGAGATGGCGATGCAAAGGCAAAAGTGCTCAAAGTCATCAGTACATAGATTTGTATGATTCCACTTTCATCGCCTAAACGACGAGGGTAAATTAGTGCAATAAAGATCCGAATAGATCGGATGGAATGATAGCAATAAAATATACGGCTCACTCGTAACTGTACCCAGAATTTAAGTGCTGTCAATTAGGAACGACCTTGTACGATTTTTATGCTTTTAATGGTAATAAAAGCAGTAATATTGTGACAGTTATATTACGTTGTATACAGATGTAATGAAATATTTTGGCGTATTTAGCTGTATTCTTTTGAATTAGTAGGTCTTGTATTTAAAGAGTTTATGAGTATTGTGTAATCATACATGCAAGAAGATACTGTCATCAACACTCATCTCACCGTGTTTAAAATAATCAAACATACTCTAAAACATGTGTGTGGCTTTTTTAAAGTCCCTTTCAAAAGTCGGCTGCAATATTTGTAAGTTCTAGCCAATTTTTCAGGGAAAAAACTTCAGACATCCTTTTAGTTTGAAACACGTTTGTAAAATATTTGAAATTGTGTTTGAAACAGTAAGAGAAACACAATTTGCACAAACGAAAAGCTACTTGAACACTTTATTACGTCTACGAATGGCAGAGCGCTTTCAGTTCGGTTTTTGGTCTTCCCTAGAATGAATATAAAGCGAAAGAAAAATAGTATTAAAGTGCATTCATGGCTCATCATATTTGACCAAAGGTAAAAAGAGGACGAAGGAGATGTGAACTTAATGGATTTATTTGTCATAAGTGTCTTTAAAGTCAGGATGATCCATGTATCGTAATGGCATGCCTGACCGCCGTGCCACGGGTCTTGGGTTCGTTTCCCAGATAGGCGAAATTTAACTGATGAGCTTGAAGTTCTGTGCTCGGTCTGGATATGTTATCCATGGCACCCACGACACAGGGCCTATGAGTGTGAAGCACAAGAGTTTTATCCCGTCACAGCAGTCTCACTCTAACACTTCTAGTCATAATCAAAGTAAGTGTTAAATCAATATTAAATACAAAGATCATATCCGTTCAAATGTACGGTAGCCGTGACAATAAAGTTTAATATCATAATTTTGACGTGATAACGTTTATAAAGACGATGAGCCTGAAAGCCATTCACGAAAACCGTGTAACGGCCGCTCACGTCACGGAAGCGCGCGCAGCATTAGAGAGAGAGGCACGCTAGACCGGCCGTCTCTCACCCACTCAAGCGTAATCGGTCCGCTTGGAAGGCATTCTCGAAAACGTGGTAACGAGCCTGCTCACGTCACGAGCCACAACGCGCGCAAAGTATCGAGAAAGAGATACGCTGAATAATAATAAAACGAAATATATATCTGTAATTTAATATGTAAAATTGTAATTTTCATTCTATTTCCCGTTCCTAATGTGCGAATTGACAATATTTATATCATAAATTATTCTTCTACGAAATAGACGTTATCACGTAAAACCATTGTCCGTAAACCGACTTTACAGACAACCAATTTTTTAAAACTATACGTATAATAAAGAAAGCCAAGAGCCCAAGAGGACCTGGAATGTGGGAGTTTATCGAGGTCAGTGGAACAATACACGCCATCGGGCAAGGGTGCAGTTGTAATGGACGTAGTTATTACGAGGAAATGAAATAACGACTTTCATGCTCCAACTAAAATGAAAGCATTTTAATTTACCTTTTTAACTAACTTCAAAAAAGGAAGTATTCAATTCGACTGTATTTTTTTATGTTGTTACCTCAGAACTTTCGACTGGGTGAACCGATTTTGATGATTCTTTTTGTAATCGAAAGGTGGTACTTGTCATGTGGTCTCAGTTAAATTTGAGCGAGATCTGACAAGTAGTTTTTGAGCTATCCCTAATTTTGAAGTCGGTTATTTTTTGTCAAGAATTATGCTTAAAACTACGGGCAACTATTATGTTTAAAAATATGTTTGAGTAAGGATAAGAATAGTAATAAGGATAATAATATTGCACTAAGTGCTCCTGCCTCTTGTAATTAAATATAATTCAATGCTTCTGTTGTAGGTAAGTAGGTACAATATTAATGGAAAATGAAAAATAAAAAAATAAGTTTATACCTAACGACTAAAGATACGACTATAAACATGTCATATATCATCAAAATAATTTTCTTCGTTTATCTTATATACTCTTACGCTCCAACTCAGAGTCCCTAACGTAGTAAAGAATCACCATACAAATTCTGTATTAATGAGCGATTTAAGTAACCATTAGTGACTCTGAGTTGTGGCGTAAGACCTTCAGGTACTTTTAAATAGATTTACATAGTTTTGTATAACGAAAACGTGATATAATCTGATTGGAAAATAATAATTCTGATTGGACAGTAATGGACTGTAGAAACGAAATAAACAAAATACAATTGACATTATACATAAATAAAATATTCATTACTGGTACGACGGATATGATGTTGTTTACCTGTTTCCATGATATTGTGGAAACTTTCTCAATTTTCCAAGTTTTCTCATTTCTACATACGAAATTAGTAACGACTTTCCCGAAATCTATTGCGAACGATTGCGTCAAAGCACCTTTCAAGATACTTAGTCAACTTTACACGCTCTTCAAAGTCGCTTTCAATTAGTAAATGGCAAATCATTATTTAGTTATAATTTGAAATTTTAATGACGAAGTTATATAGTACGATAAATCGTATTAAAATAAAATACACCTACGTACCGTCGGTCCCGGTTGTTATCATATGATAACAATCGTTAAGGCATGTCGGAGGCCCTCGGGCGGTTTGAAAACTTCCGTCACTCGGGTTGGCCACTAACCCCTCCACCAATCCGCGCTGGAGCAGCGTGGTGGAGTATGCTCTAGGCCTCCTCAAGTGGAGAGACCCGTGCCCAGTAGTGGGCCATTAATGGGTTGAAGCCACACCTACGTACTTGTAATTTGTAGATTATTATTTGTAATAGTGTGCTTGTTAAATGTTATAGAAATGTTGTATCTCAGTAAAAATAAGTCTCCAAACTCCTGAAAGTAATAATGTATAACTGGCAACCGTGTACGTAATCTACATTTTGATTTTAAACGGATACTAAAACCCTATTATTTATCGAAAGGGACCGCGACAGTAAATTCTCAAATCCGATCTCAATCCTTATAAAAAGGTCACAGTGAGAAATAAGTTAGAAGCAAGAACAAGGTTATGGTGAGAAATAGGGACGTTATAACAGTTCCATACATGAGATTATAATTATTTTGCTGCGGTGGAAACATTCATAATGTTTGATTTCCTGGACTACACATTCATTAACAGGTTGTTTTTGTTGAATTTTTGTATTTTCAGAAGGCTTAGGGCCGGTCAGAGTGGCGCAAGTTAGGGGAGGCCTATGTCCAGCAGTTGACCTCCAAGGGCTGATGGATGGATGGATGGATAGATGGATGAATGGATGAAGTATTTTCTTCTCGGGTCGTGGATGTTATGGTAATGTGTGATTAGTGTCGTCCAAGCCACCCTCGACACAGGAAATTTCTGTTTGGGGGGGTGTGAGTGTTCAAGCAAACGTTAAAATCGGCCCCGGCTGGAAATCAAACCCGGGACCTCTCGTTTCTCAAACAGGGTCACTAAAGGCTACAGGATCGTCAATGTCGGTGAAGTCTGAAGACAATAGCAACACTGCAGCCAATGTGATCTTTTGTTAAATAAAAAATAAATAAAGGTTGTGCAGTGATATTTACTTTCGTACTAACATAACATTGAAAATACAAGGTATTATATTTTTTGTGTAGGTATAGTTACAGTGAATTAAAAAAGAGAAGAAAACTGTATTTCCAATTTTAGTATAGATTTAATAAAAATGAAATTTTGGACACTGATGAGTTGCGATTTTTCCTTTGTATAAAATACTAGCTGTGCGGTCTCACCCGCGTTAATTTGTGGAAAAAACTAACTACTAAAATATATGATGTTATATAGCCTATAGCCTTCCTCGATAAATGGACTATCAAACACAAAAATAATTTTTCAATTCGAACCACTAGTTCCTGAGATTAGCTCGTTCAACTAAACTTCAGCTACTGTTAGTATATAATAAGTAAAGTCACTATTTACTCTCCAGTCCGCTTTAAGTAATGTTGAGAGAAAATTGCGTTAATTGCAAGGTTTTATTATAAACATTTTTAATCAAAGTAAGTCAAAGTAAGAAGTCTTTTACGTACGTCTTAGTTTTATACAAAGTATATGTTGGAGGTGGTTTTCAAAAGGCTTCTACCTTTCAAGGAAACGCAAATTAATTTAGCTCTTTGAAGCACGGGAAGGTATTAATAACGTTTACCCGTTATCCGAAACGTTACCACTATAAAAATGCTAGGAGATTTAATTTATAATTTTATATTAAAAGGGTAAGTCGGGTGTGAAATTCTTCGGTATTCATAATTTATCAGCATAAATTCACACTTTCCGCAAATACTAAATGGAAATTATTGGCTAAACCTTATTAATGTGTTTTATCATAAGTTATTGTTTACTGTAATTATTGGTAGATAAAATTAGTATACCAAAGTTATTACATTTGGCTACCTACTTAAACATTATTTGCTTACGAAGAACGATACTAAGTATAAACGTAGTTATTTATACGCTGAGAAAACGTATGAAAATTCTTCGGCCATACCTACCGATAATCAGTGGAATGCTGAATAGTTCTATTGAATAAACGTTTGAAATCTAAGAATACAATGTTACGTCCGCGTAAATTGTGAGGAATATCTTTCAAACGGCGTCGGTACAGTCGGTTGCATAATTCCAATTTTCGTTTCGGTCGCTACATTTTAATGCTCGAATATAAAACTTTTTGTATGTATAGAGACCACTTGGAAATTAAGGCTGAACTTGCCTCAAAAAAACTGGGTGTGCTTATTACCTGTCGCTCTAATCCCTTCTTTTCTATTTACTATCCTTAATAGGGTTCTAAATCATTCCCTACTCTTCTTTTTAGTTTTCATACTTAAATACTAGCTGCTGACAAATATTTGTTCTTAAATTGTGCACCCTATCCTGTTTCCAAAATTGTTCACTTTATTGGCTTAATAGGTTGTCTGGAAGAGATTGCTATTTAAGTAATAAGACCGCCTATTGTACCAATTATTGTATTATCAAATGTATTAGATAAAATTTTGGTGTATAATAAAGAGGATTTTGTTGTTGTTGTGTGTTCAATAGAGAAAAGCAGTACTTCACATCCGAACATAGGTTGCTGCTCTATAAAGCTCAAGTCCGACCTCATATGGAGTAATGCTCCCGTCTTGGGCTGGAGCACTGACTACTCAAGTGGATCCCTTTAACCGGATTCACAGACGGGTTGTTCGTATTGTCGATGATCCCAAGGTCACGGACGGTTTGGAATAGCTGAGATTACGAAGAGACGTCAGTTCTCTGTGCGTTTTCTGCCGTCTCTTTTCTGGAATTTTCTGAAGAACTGTTTAATTTAATACCTGCGGCCAACTTCCAGAAGGCTCAGGACCGGTCAGAGTGGCGCAAGTTAGGGGAGTCCTATGTCCAGCTGTGGACTTTCAAGGGCTGATTGATGGGATGGATGGATGGATGGCCAACTTCCACCATCGTTCAACGCGCTGCAATGCCAGGTTTCACAAACACCATATCGATACCTTGCATTCTTCCACGGTAAGATTTACACGTTTCCTACAGCGTACGTTGGTACATACCGTCAGGTGGCCCACGGTAAGATTTACATGAAATTTCCTACCGCGTACGTTGGTACATACCATCAGGTGGCCCGTATGCTTCTCTGCATGCATATTGCATAAAAAATACAATTTAATACCATTCTACATCTTCATTTTTATTTTTTAATCTCATTGATCATAATCACTTGTATATTATATTTGATATTTATGTATGTTGGCCAAAATAACACACAACAAAATTTATGTTGGGAATATTGGGGTTAATTGGCCAATATAAGTATCGGAAATATCATCCCAAGGTTTTAGTTACTTACGGCCGATTTCAATTATTTATTTATCAATGATCTCTGGATAAGTTAATAGGTAAATTAATAACAACTGACACTACAATATTGTTAAATTTTGACAGTTAATAGGCAACTGATTATGTCTGTTAGAAACAAATTGCTTTATTATTTATTTATTTATTCGATATTGAACCTTACACAAGTAATGTAACAAAAGGCGGACTTAATGCTACAATCATTCTCTGCTAGTCAACCTTAATATCATGAACTTTTACTATTATTTATCGTTATAGTTATCCGTTGAATGAATGAACATTTAATGTGTAATAGTTTTTCCGTGGCTGACTGTACTTATTTTTACGTACACATCCACGTGCGCTGAAATGTTTTATTGCATTAGAATCACATTGAAATTCCTTTAAATATTGCTTCGGAGAAACAGGTTTTGAAAAGTTAATGATAGAGTTAAAGATTGTGTAAAAATAACGAAATTTGCGACTTGTATGTATGTATGTAAGTATGTATGTATACAGCAATACTGCTTCGTAATATTAATATTAAAACCACTGTAATTATTAAACGGTTTTATTTAGCTTACCCCGTTTGTGCGGGCCAAATCTTGTAAGCTTAATTAAAACTACTTTCTCTTATCCTAAGAAAATAAAAATTTCATATTGCTTTCGTTCTGATAACATTTTTATAATCATGACCTGGATAGTACACATAATCGGTTAATAGTTAAGTAACAATTAATAAAAAACTATGAATTTATAATAGTTTTCGAACTTATTTATATCATACTATCTAATCACACGTCATTACTTTTTTGAGTTCTATTATATTATAGTGACTGTGACACAGTGACGTCACCGTTCACGTGACGACAACGTGTTGAAGCTTGGAGCTAATAAAGTGGACCTTGTTTGGGCGCCGCTATTGACGGAGTACCAATACTGAACAGTGCGTAGAGTTATGTATGTTGTAGAGGTGGCATTTATTTATATAATGCAATCTTTGCGTAATGTTCTTGCAAAAAAAATCAGAACCACTTCCTATTATCATTAGGAGCATAACTATTAGTTTAAATTGTATAAATGTTACAAGATAACTGTACTTTGGGTTTTCTGCCCTACTACGTTAAATCTCCTAATTTAAGCAGATTTGACGCACCTTGGATAATAAAACGATACTAAAACACAATAGAGCTTTTTTAAAATTTTTGTTTGTCTGTCTGTCTATCTTTTTGTTTGTCCGGACTACTCTCTGGTATGGTACCGAACCATGACTGTTATAGAGCAATATATGAGTTACTTTTTATCCCGAATTTCCCATGGGATCGAGATTTACACGGGAAAACCAAACTAAGGTTATATTATTATCGACTCATACGCAAACGAAGTCGTTAATTAAATAATAAATCTTATTCACCAGTAGCAAATCAGTCTAGCTAAAATAGATCAACACAAAATAACAACACTTTCTTAAAAAAATACGTGTCTAATATATTCGTAGCTCTGTAAGTAAGTCAAGGGTAGTTAGAAGTTGCGAAGTATTAATCAACCCACCCTCGGCCGGTCAAGGGCGACCATTCGTTCCATCGAATATTTGGGATACAATGTCTAATAAAATATTTTATCCATTCCGTACCCATGTGTTGTTGACTTTTATTAAATATCCTCATACTTCTTCGCACTTACTACTTATACTTCTACATCGTATATATATACATCGGCGGAATAATTGGATACATGACTGACAGCAATGGATCATTAGATATTTGTGCTCTAAGGACACATGTCGATAATTTATCGTCCATGGGCGAAGGTTAGCTTAGCGTCAGATGGATCGTCAGTTCTTTTGTCATCTAATTACACAAATATAAAGGCACGGGCAAGAAATGGAATGCTGGCACAGGGCGAATATATTGCTTAGTGGAAAAACATTAGGGAAGTTTTTGTGTAAATAGCAGACATCTATGATATCTGATGGTAAAGACATACCATACCAACAGACTTTCCGATGCATCGCTGGCTAAATGGACTTATTAAACACGAGTACTAAGCTCTTTATTCGCGGCTTTACCCGCATTTTCCAATATAATAAGTACCCTAATTACTGATCGTGGACTGTTTGTGCGCAAAATTCCATGACAAACCGTTCAGTAATTTTTACTTTATACAGTAACAAGCATCTTTATAAAACTTTCACATTTATGATATTAAAAGCAGGACTGTGTTATTCCTATTTCTTTTCATGGTCACTGTACCTACTACGTCGAATGCCTTATTCGATGATTGAGTAACTTTATAAGTATCTCATGTTGGGTCACGGAAATGAAAGGAAAGAGTTGGATCTAAAGAGGTTCTATGAGATCATTAAGTCTTGACTTTTGAGTGATACTTTGATACGTGCGTTAAGAGGTTACAGAGAAAGTGACGAGGAAAATGGGCCTCATTAATAAATGTAATAATAGATCGAAAATTATCAGTCCTAGGGTTGTTAATGCATACATACATACAAAGGTATTTATATGAAATGAAGCCTGTTGCCTGTGCACATTTCAAGTGTAATTTAGAAGGTCATTTCAACAGTGAAAAAATATATTACTCTGTATTATATCTATACATATTAATAAAATTGAAGAGTTTGTCTGTGATTTCGAGATAAATGATTTTTTCAAGTTGCAAATCGTTACTTGCACGATACCAACACCGAAAAATGAGTTTTTCAAATTTTTGTCTGTCTGTCTGTTTGTTTGTCTCCGCTAATCTCCGAAACCGCTGAACGAATTTTAACAACAATTTTACTAGGATATTGCAAAGTGTCCAACTTAACAACTAAGCAATTTTTTAGGTTTCTATACTAAAGGGTTCCTTGGGGATGGTTTGTATGGAAAAATAAAAAAATTTGAGCTGATTTGTTTCAAACTATTAAAAACGTATTCTCCGTACAAAAAGAGTTATACATGCATTTCTTAGATTTTACTTATATTGCTTGGAAAAGCCATAAAATGCATTTAAAGGTTATTTTTTTCATTAATTCAAATCCCTATTACTGAGTGGATATCTATTTTTGTATGTTGTTTGTACGAGCATATTATTTGCGTATCTATGTCCTCCAATGTAATTTCAGCATTTTATTAATTTCACCTGGGAAGTGGTAGAAAAACGCAAATTAAGTCTGTATGAATAACCGATATCCAATAAATAATCGATTACTATCTTGGCAACTAGATGACTCTGTATTTGTTGATTCAAGCCAACGACTTTAATACATTCACCTTTAATACATAATATAATTATGATTTCGAAATAACTGCATTTTTCATGTTATAAATCGTTACTAGCACTATATCAAAACCGAAAAATGAGCTTTTTAATTTTTGTTTGTCTGTTTGTTTGTCTTCTTAATCTCTGAAGCTACTGAACGGATTTCAATAGGACTTTACTACAACATCGAGTCTTCAACTTAAATTATAGGCAATTTTTTAGGGTTCCATAACAAAGCGAGAAAATAAAATATGAGTCGATTTGTTTTAAACATAGAAAAACCTTTTCTTCACACAAATTGAGGCATAGGTACATAGACATACATACATTTCTTAGTTTTTTTTTTATATTTTGCAAGGTGGAGCCAAAGCGTGGCACTGGATTTACAAATCTATACATCTATACATCTATACATATTAATAAAATTGAAGAGTTTGTCTGTGATTTCGAGATAAATGATTTTTTCAAGTTGCAAATCGTTACTTGCACGATACCAACACCGAAAAATGAGTTTTTCAAATTTTTGTCTGTCTGTCTGTTTGTTTGTCTCCGCTAATCTCCGAAACCGCTGAACGAATTTTAACAACAATTTTACTAGGATATTGCAAAGTGTCCAACTTAACAACTAAGCAATTTTTTAGGTTTCTATACTAAAGGGTTCCTTGGGGATGGTTTGTATGGAAAAATAAAAAAATTTGAGCTGATTTGTTTCAAACTATTAAAAACGTATTCTCCGTACAAAAAGAGTTATACATGCATTTCTTAGATTTTACTTATATTGCTTGGAAAAGCCATAAAATGCATTTAAAGGTTATTTTTTTCATTAATTCAAATCCCTATTACTGAGTGGATATCTATTTTTGTATGTTGTTTGTACGAGCATATTATTTGCGTATCTATGTCCTCCAATGTAATTTCAGCATTTTATTAATTTCACCTGGGAAGTGGTAGAAAAACGCAAATTAAGTCTGTATGAATAACCGATATCCAATAAATAATCGATTACTATCTTGGCAACTAGATGACTCTGTATTTGTTGATTCAAGCCAACGACTTTAATACATACACCTTTAATACATAATATAATTATGATTTCGAAATAACTGCATTTTTCATGTTATAAATCGTTACTAGCACGATATCAAAACCGAAAAATGAGCTTTTTAATTTTTGTTTGTTTGTCTTCTTAATCTCTGAAGCTACTGAACGGATTTCAATAGGACTTTACTACAACATCGAGTCTTCAACTTAAATTATAGGCAATTTTTTAGGGTTCCATAACAAAGCGAGAAAATAAAATATGAGTCGATTTGTTTTAAACATAGAAAAACCTTTTCTTCACACAAATTGAGGCATAGGTACATAGACATACATACATTTCTTAGTTTTTTTTTTATATTTTGCAAGGTGGAGCCAAAGCGTGGCACTGGATTTACAAATTTACAATAATTCAAATACATATAATTGAAGTGAATGTCTGTGATTTCGAAACAAATGATTTTTTAAGTTGTAAATCTATACTTGCACGATATCAAAACCGAGAAACGAGTTTTTAATTTGTTTTAAACTTACAAAAACCTTTTCTTCACACAAAATAAGGCGTACATGCATTTCTTAGTTTATTTATACATATTTCGCAAGATGGAGCTAGAATATGGCACTGAATAATTTTTTTTGCTAAATATTTATTTTTATATTCAGTTTCTTAAATCATTTATTGCGTATTATGGCCTCCAACGTAAATTAAGCATTTTTTTATATGTCACCCTGGCAGGGGTTGTAAATCGTAATTTAGTGTTGTACAAATAATAAACATTGAACAAATTGAATAATTGATAATAAAATACATAACTCCACTAAACAAAACTTATTGCGGCGTGTTAAATCAAGCTTAGGGCTATTCTTTGAAATAACTAAGTGATCCGTCATTTTTAGAGTTCCGTAGTAGTGATGTTGTAGTTCTGTTATAATGCAGTCCTGAGGAACATCGTGTTGAGGGTGCAGAGTGCTGAATTTTCTCATTTTCTGTGAAGCAATATCTTTCCTTTGCCGAATTATTGATTTGCCAAAACTACAATGTAATAAATGTGAAAATGTGTTGCTCCTTTATTCCACCTTCCTTAATCCTTTTTACCATTCTCACACAACTCATCGAATTAACCTTAACTCTCTCTCATCGCTGAACCAATCTTGACGTGTTTTGGTATAGACATAGATTGTACCTTGGAGAACGATATAATACTATTTCTTTTTTAAAGTCTCGGTACCTAATGTGAAATACTGATGGATCAGCAAACGTCATCGTACAATTTATTTATTCAATGCTATTTAAGTACTAAGGGTTAAGTAGGAAATACAAAATTTAGAAAATAATGTAATAATAATAAGTAAAAGCAACCGCCTCAGTGTGACCTAGGGTTGTTGAATCTAACTTAGCTATTTAGTAAAACCTAACATAACTGTGTAACGAAAAGATAAACAGAACAAACTTAAATTTGCCGTTGAAAAACTGTTGTCTCCATATACGTATCGACATGGGTCCCGATCGAATTACCAAGTTCTGCAAATAGGTTTAATTTTTTTTTGTGATACTTACAAATTCAGTTTTAAGATTTTTTGACCTACGTTTTACCTGAGACATTTTTTCTAGCCGAATGTTTTTTGATAGCGTTGAGGATACAGAATATTATATGTTTTCACAGCTCCTAGGGATTGCAGACCTGAGTGTTGGATTAATTTTAATTAGGTACCTTCACGCGTTCCTGAGAAAAAAGGTCTTGAAATACAAACAGACAGACGGGCAATGGATTAAGTGATCTTAAGGGAACCGTGCTTTTTCTTTTGAGGTAATGAACCCTAAAAATATCGAATCGTTATTACGAGTATTGACCTTTCATAGTTACGTGGTTCTAATGAGCGATCATGCTGCTTTAAGAGTAAGTATGTTATGTAAGTTAACTAAAGCACCTAAGATTTTTCCGAAGCGAAGCGAGGGCAATTGCTAGTATATAATATAATTATGATTTCGAAATAACTGCATTTTTCATGTTATAAATCGTTACTAGCACGATATCAAAACCGAAAAATGAGCTTTTTAATTTTTGTTTGTCTGTTTGTTTGTCTTCTTAATCTCTGAAGCTACTGAACGGATTTCAATAGGACTTTACTACAACATCGAGTCTTCAACTTAAATTATAGGCAATTTTTTAGGGTTCCATAACAAAGCGAGAAAATAAAATATGAGTCGATTTGTTTTAAACATAGAAAAACCTTTTCTTCACACAAATTGAGGCATAGGTACATAGACATACATACATTTCTTAGTTTTTTTTTATATTTTGCAAGGTGGAGCCAAAGCGTGGCACTGGATTTACAAATTTACAATAATTCAAATACATATAATTGAAGTGAATGTCTGTGATTTCGAAACAAATGATTTTTTAAGTTGTAAATCTATACTTGCACGATATCAAAACCGAGAAACGAGTTTTTAATTTGTTTTAAACTTACAAAAACCTTTTCTTCACACAAAATAAGGCGTACATGCATTTCTTAGTTTATTTATACATATTTCGCAAGATGGAGCTAGAATATGGCACTGAATAATTTTTTTTGCTAAATATTTATTTTTATATTCAGTTTCTTAAATCATTTATTGCGTATTATGGCCTCCAACGTAAATTAAGCATTTTTTTATATGTCACCCTGGCAGGGGTTGTAAATCGTAATTTAGTGTTGTACAAATAATAAACATTGAACAAATTGAATAATTGATAATAAAATACATAACTCCACTAAACAAAACTTATTGCGGCGTGTTAAATCAAGCTTAGGGCTATTCTTTGAAATAACTAAGTGATCCGTCATTTTTAGAGTTCCGTAGTAGTGATGTTGTAGTTCTGTTATAATGCAGTCCTGAGGAACATCGTGTTGAGGGTGCAGAGTGCTGAATTTTCTCATTTTCTGTGAAGCAATATCTTTCCTTTGCCGAATTATTGATTTGCCAAAACTACAATGTAATAAATGTGAAAATGTGTTGCTCCTTTATTCCACCTTCCTTAATCCTTTTTACCATTCTCACACAACTCATCGAATTAACCTTAACTCTCTCTCATCGCTGAACCAATATTGACGTGTTTTGGTATAGACATAGATTGTACCTTGGAGAACGATATAATACTATTTCTTTTTTAAAGTCTCGGTACCTAATGTGAAATACTGATGGATCAGCAAACGTCATCGTACAATTTATTTATTCAATGCTATTTAAGTACTAAGGGTTAAGTAGGAAATACAAAATTTAGAAAATAATGTAATAATAATAAGTAAAAGCAACCGCCTCAGTGTGACCTAGGGTTGTTGAATCTAACTTAGCTATTTAGTAAAACCTAACATAACTGTGTAACGAAAAGATAAACAGAACAAACTTAAATTTGCCGTTGAAAAACTGTTGTCTCCATATACGTATCGACATGGGTCCCGATCGAATTACCAAGTTCTGCAAATAGGTTTAATTTTTTTTTGTGATACTTACAAATTCAGTTTTAAGATTTTTTGACCTACGTTTTACCTGAGACATTTCTTCTAGCCGAATGTTTTTTGATAGCGTTGAGGATACAGAATATTATATGTTTTCACAGCTCCTAGGGATTGCAGACCTGAGTGTTGGATTAATTTTAATTAGGTACCTTCACGCGTTCCTGAGAAAAAAGGTCTTGAAATACAAACAGACAGACGGGCAATGGATTAAGTGATCTTAAGGGAACCGTGCTTTTTCTTTTGAGGTAATGAACCCTAAAAATATCGAATCGTTATTTCGAGTATTGACCTTTCATAGTTACGTGGTTCTAATGAGCGATCATGCTGCTTTAAGAGTAAGTATGTTATGTAAGTTAACTAAAGCACCTAAGATTTTTCCGAAGCGAAGCGAGGGCAATTGCTAGTATTAAATAAACTTCATATTTTCCAACCCATAGTTGAAAATTAAAGCTGTATAGATAAATATTGAGCTATTAGTCCAATTGTATTGGTGCAGGTTTAAAAACCTTTCAGAACATCGTGGAAAACTCTTCGATGTTTAATTTTTTTTTCTTTTTCTTCACCAAAAGGTTAATTTAGTGGTTAATGCTGGATACGCATTATTAACCCGTCCGGAAGACCTACTTTCAAACTTTGTCATGGACTTATACCATTCATCATAGGAATATATGTAAAATAATCCATTCATACCTTTTATAGTTGATTCTCAGAACATGACCTTTCACCATAGATTCCTCTCGTCATAACCTTTGACATAAACTTTTACAAATGGCAGTTCCGCCAATTACTGTATATATATATTCGATAATTTCTCCACGGTGATCTCCACCAAAGCCTTAGGGCGCTTTCACATTAGGTCGCCAGTAGTGCGGCAGCAGCGCGGCTGCAGCGCGGCTGCAGCGCGGCAGCAGCGGATGCCTTCTCATTACAAATACAGCCGCGCGACTTGCTTAGATCAGGGTGGCCAGTTTATTGAAATAATGGACTCCAAAGAGGAAACATCTTTGTTGCTCCTGCTTTTGTTGGTTCTCCTTCGGCGCCATCGACGTCGCATTCATAATAAAAAAAGGATTTACTGGATTGATCCTTTATTTCGAAATCGGCATGTGAATAGTGATTATGTGACAGTATTCAAAGTGTTGAAATATGGTAGTAATAAAAAATTCTTTAATTACGTCCGAATGTCAAGAAAGTCTTTCGGCGAATTATTACGTCTTCTTGAGAGTAGTATTCAACGCCGTGATACTCGATTTCGCAACAGCATTTCCGCAGAAGAAAGACTCGTTATAACACTTAGGTAAGTCTATATATGGGGTTCCTAGGGTACCTACCATAGATATACTATATCTATGGTACCTACCCATTTGTTCATACAAAAGGTGTTATCATGGATATATTACACTATCTGGATTGCTTACCTTGTAGAGGTACCTGAAGCACAGAATAGTTCGATGACGTCATATCTCAAGGACTATTCGACCAATCACAGTCCAGATTGAGGTTATCCTTCATAATTGTAAGGTGTCCACACTTAGAAAAATTATATCCTATTTTCATATGGATCTTTAAAATGTTTTTTATTGGTAATTTTTCTCGTGGTATTTATAATATTGAAATAAAACATTTTATTAAAATTTCTTCAAAACTGAATTAAATATTGCAATTGATTTTATTGTAATTTTCTCACTGATAATTTGATAAGAGTACAACACCACATTTTAAGCAACACAAACAAAAACGACGACCACAGTCTTCACAAATCCCCGATGACCGTAATCGCCTCATTGAAAAATTGCATGAACTTTTTGGCGTAGTGTTGCAAACTACACCACAATTACGTTACTTATAATATTCATCTTACCTATATGTTTTTATACCATTATAAAAAATCATAATCGAATCATATGTCCTGGGACTATAGATAACATGGACACAATAGAAAAATGGTCCTTAGGTTATGACGTCATCCGTCCTCAGGTACCTCTACAAAATTACTTATCCAGTTAGAGTAATACATCCATGGGTTTTATCCTATTTTTGGAATTTATAACACCCTATTTATATATTGTTTTTCTTATTAAGGGCAGGTAGGTGCGACAGTGGCTACCTCATTACTTAAAAAATCATATCTCTAATATTAAAAGACATTTAACGATCCTCGAATCCCACAAAGCAGGACGCCTTTGAACTTCAACGATAAATTGTTCTGTGTCAAATTCGCTCATTGTGTATGTTAGAAGTGTTCGAACGTGCGATTGCAACACTGGCTTGAAGCCGACTGATCGCACGCGGCTGCCGCGCTGCCGTCCACTATGAAAATCAGTTGTCGCGCGGCTGTCGCGCTGCTCTTTTTAGTATAGAGAAGTAGCAGCGCGACAGCCGCGCGTCTGTCGCGCTGCTATTGTCGCGCTGCTGCCGCACTACTGGCGACCTAATGTGAAAGCGCCCTAAGGGCTTTAAAGTTCTGCTTTATCTAACAATCTTACTGAGCGTACAAAGTTGTTCAAAAGCTCATGTCATCCTTTTTGAACAGACAACTATTTCAATCTTTCTACTTTGCTTATTACTTTGTTTCGTAAACGCTTTTGAAGTATACCTTGTTATATAGATTCAAAGGATTTTGCGACATATTTTATTACAGTACGTTACATAAAAGTTTTACATCAAAAAGTGGAGAAAAATCTTCGGAAATTAGTTATACATTTATGAATGACTATGATTATTATGTTACTGTGAAAGTTCGCAATTGACTTAATTCACCTTGAAAATAATAACATTTGGACGTTCACCTGTAAGCTTGGTGCAAGTTTCATCTTGCAGAGGGGGTTGGTGGGCGATGCATAAATTGGCACGTGCAAGCTTAAATCTTTCTCATTTGGGTTTACCATTAAAACAAAGTTGTGTGGTGATTAGCTCACTTCATTCAAGGTTCGCTAAGATTTTAAGCTGTTTCCGGAAAGCTGATACGTAAAAACATAAGTATAATAATAAAGATGATAATTAAGACACCCTTAGGGGAAGTAAGCCCAAGAAGGGTACCTTAAGGCAAAATTAAAGTTTGAGCATGTTAATAACATAATTTGTAAAGACTTAAGTTGATGCGTGTAAGGGAGTTTAATATAGTTTGATAAAATTAGGTCATATTACTTAAAACTACACCAGCAAAATTATTATGAGCAAATAACATAAACCTTCAAAAAACTCATTTTGCCCGTAGGGGGGGCCTAAAATGGGTACTGGCCTCAGGCAAAACGGAAGGCCGGCCTAAGATGGGTAGGAATATAACAATGTCCAATAACACTGAAGTCAGTTGTAGTAATTAGTCTTTATTGTAGCCAGGCACCATTGCTACTATATTAAAATAAATTTTCATTCATACTTATTTTCTTTGCTTCTATTTTTATTCTTTTCTATTAGGGGGGCCTAAAGAAAGTAGCAGATGTCTCTATTTAGGAGTGTTGCGGTCTATGGCCTTATACGGAGCTCCCGTATGGGAAGAAGAGCTGACTGATAGAAGAACTCAGAGGGTGATGGCTATTGGAGTCATTCGAGGATATCGCACGATCTCCTTCGAGGCAGCGGGATGCTCAAGCTTCGTTATATGATTGGCGATGAGATCCGGGCCGTGTGTAATGTGTATTGTACCCTCGCCAAGAGAAATGGAAGAGTGGAAGTTCCACGCTCAACAGTCGATGACTGAAAGGTGGAAAAAGCAGCTGGCTGAACTCAGAGCCGGATGCTGGACTGTCGAGGCTGTCCGTCCGATCCTGGAGGATTGGTTAAACAGGCGGCATGGGCTGTTTACCGTCCGGCTCATACAGGTGCTCACCGAACATGGTTGTTTCGGAAAGTACCTAAGTAAGGGAACCGACCACCAGGTGCCACCATTGCAGCTACGTCGAGGATACGGCGCAACACACATTGTTAGTGTGCCCAGCCTGGGAGGATGAGCGCCGTGAACTCGTCGCAGAAATGGGGGACGATCTCTCGCTTTTGACCATAATAAGAGCAATGGTCAGAACCGAGAGATCTTGGGATGTGGGACTTTCCTTCTGCGAGGAGGTTATGTCGCAGAAAGAATCTGCGGAGAGGGAGAGGGAGATATCATCTAACCTCCCAATCTGCAGCCGGAAAGTAGGACGTCGGAAGAGGGCCTACCAGGCCCTTCCCCGTCCTCCATGAATTGATGTCGTGACGGTGTAGACGGTTTCAGCCGTCAGTAAAATAAAGCCTCGAGAATGTGCGCGGTGTGTGAGCCGCGTGCCTTGTAGTGAAAAAGGGATGGTTAAACTCCAGATCCATGCTGAGAAAGGGATCTCAAAAAGGACCAGCGCTGTCAGGCTCGCGGAAGAATGCGAGAGCGTACCCATGATCCTGACCGACGGTGTAGAGGAGTACACCCGTGGTGGTTTTAGCCGGTAGGAGTCCGGCATAGCCAATAGTATTCATGGCATCCATGAAGATTTCCCCACGTAAAAAAGGGGCAAAACCAGCAGGTACTCATTTTGCCCTACCCATTTTGCCTTTTAGCTAGAAGTTTGCATTATTCGAAAAATAACCTTCAAATATGAACTCTAAATCCGTGTGTTGAGTATGAAAATATACTTGAATAAGTTTATTTCGATACTGAATTAACACTATTAGACAGACATTTAAGCAAAAGCAAAAATCAATGTGAACTTATCTTGCAATTTTTTATCGAAACAGACGAAAAAATATTTTTGATCACTGCGCAGGTGTTTCTACTAGCTTCGTTTTTTAGTGAGTGCCTCAGATGGAGCGGGATGCGGAGCGACTGTTGCACTGTTCGCAGCGAGTCCAGCGTTCAATCTGACGATGTCGCATTGCCTACCCTTTTTGGGCTGGGTACCCGTCTTGGGCTTACTTCCCCTACATATATTTAGAACGCATACGTTTGCAAATAGCAACCGCACCCGAAGAAAATGTTTGAAATTAGTATTGGATTAGCGAAATTAACTTATTTATACAATCGTTTTCAAAAAACTTGCTTGCCACAGAAACAGAACAAAATAGACGAAACAAAAATTAAAAACTGACTTAAAAGTCATATCCTTAATAAATTAAGGATATGAAAACAATCAGGAAGTAAATATAAAATTTATTTTGTGATTAAAAATAACATAATTAACTTACCAAAAGTTAGGGTATTGGTTTTCCTAGGTCTATGATTTAGAAACATGGTATTCCTGCAATGGCTTCCGAAAGCAATCAAAAGTTTGTTTACGACCCTCTAAACAGAAAGTCCGCGGTAAGTTTTATTTCTTATTTCACTGAAACAGTTCAATTTCCCGGAATGGAAAGGTTTGAGATTTTTTATCATTTTATTTCAAAGTATGTATAATTTATATTAATGCACTATCTAATCTAAATTATCTCCCTCGCTTCTCTTCGGCAAAATAGTAAAAAAATAAATATAATATAGCCTATGTCACCCGGGGATAAAGTAGCTTCCCAACAGTGAAATAATTTTCAAATCGGTTCGGTAGTTTCGGAGCCTATTCAATGCAAACAATCAAATCTTTCCTCTTTATATATTAGTATAGATTAATAAAAAGGTTTTTGGAATATTTCATTCTTATAAGCGTTACGTGAACTAAAAAAATACTTACTCGCACTTCTACAGAATTTCATATTCAACGACTTTACTTAAAAAATGTCAATGATATTGTGTGTATAAAAAGAGGGTAAATGTTGTAGTTCTTAAAGACCATAACACAAAATAGAATTTTACAAATGAAAAGAAAAAGTCAATGAAAACCAAACTAAGGTTATATTATTATCGACTCATACGCAAACGAAGTCGTTAATTAAATAATAAATCTTATTCACCAGTAGCAAATCAGTCTAGCTAAAATAGATCAACACAAAATAACAACACTTTCTTAAAAAAATACGTGTCTAATATATTCGTAGCTCTGTAAGTAAGTCAAGGGTAGTTAGAAGTTGCGAAGTATTAATCAACCCACCCTCGGCCGGTCAAGGGCGACCATTCGTTCCATCGAATATTTGGGATACAATGTCTAATAAAATATTTTATCCTTTCGGTACCCATGTGTCGTTGACTTTTATTAAATATCCTCATACTTCTACGACGTATATAAATCGGTGGAATAATTGGATACATGACTGACAGCAATGGATTATTAGATATTTGTGCTCTAAGGACACATGTCGATAATTTATCGTCCATGGGCGAAGGTGGCCACTTAGCGTCAGGTGGGTCGTCAGTTCTTTTGTCATCTAATTACACAAATATAAAGGCACGGACAAGAAATGGAATGCTGGCACAGGGCGAATATATTGCTTAGTGGAAAAACATTAGGGAAGTTTTTGTGTAAAAAGCAGACATCTATGATATCTGATGGTAAAGACATACCAACAGACTTTCCGATGCATCGCTGGCTAAATGGACTTATTAAACACGAGTACTAAGCTCTTTATTCGCGGCTTTACCCGCGTTTTCCAATATAATACGTACCCTAATTACAGATCGTGGACTGTTTATATCCTTATAAAACTTTCACATTTATAATATTAAAAGTAGGACTGTGTTATTCCTATTTTTTTCATGGTCACTGTACCTACTACGTCGAATGCCTTATTCGATGATTGAGTAACTTTATAAGTATCTCATGTTGGGTCGCGGAAATGAAAGGAAAGAGTTGGATCTAAAGAGGTTCTATGAGATCATTAAGTCTTGACTCTTGAGTGATACTTTGATACGTGCGTTAAGAGGTTACAGAGAAAGTGACGAGGAAAACGGGTCTCATTAATAAATGTAATAATAGATTTTCGGACGTTATAACTCCTAGGGTTGTCAGTGCATACATACATAGGTACTTATATGAAACTAGCTGTTGCCCGCAGCTTTGCATACGGAAGTTATGTTTTAACTTATTCAAACTTTTATCCTGTTTTCCCGGGAGCCCTTTTAATTTTCCGGGATGAAAAGTTGTCTCAAATATGACCCAGGGTATCAGCAACAACTTTACCAATTTTTATCGAAATCCGTTCAAGGGTTTTTATGTGATGCCCGGATAGACAAACAGACACTTTGAGTTTTATTATAGGTTAGATGAAACCTGTTGCTTGTGCACATTTCAAGTGTAATTTAGAAGGTCATTTCAACAGTGAAAAAAGGTTAGGTAGTAAAAAATATTACTCGGTAATAAATATTAAATAAACTTCATATTTTACAACATAGTTGAAAATTAAAGCTGTATAGATAAATATCGAGCTAATAGTCCAATTGTATTGGTGCAGGTTTCAAAAACCTTTCAGAACATCGTGGAAAACTCTTCGATGTTTAGATTTTTTTTTTGGTTTTCTTCACCAAAAGGTTAATTTAGTGGTTAATGCTGGACTCGCATTATTAACCCGTCCGGAAGACCTACTTTCAAACTTTGTCATGGACTTATACCATTCATCATAGGAATATATGTAAAATAATCCATTCATACCTTTTATAGTTGATTCTCAGAACATGACCTTTCACCATAGATTCCTCTCGTCATAACCTTTGACATAAACTTTTACAAATGGCAGTTCCGCCAACTACTGTATATATATATATTCGATAATTTCTCCATGGTGATCTCCACCAAAGCCTTAAAGTTCTGCTTTATCTAACAATCTTACTGAGCGTACAAAGTTGTTCAAAAGCTCATGTCATCCTTTTTGAACAGAGAACTATTTCAGTCTTTCTACTTTGCTTATTACTTTGTTTCGTTAAACGCTTTTGAAGTATACCTTGTTATATAGATTTAAATGTGTTTGCGACATATTTCATAACAGTCCATCCATCATCCATCCATCAGCCCTTGGAGGTCCACTGCTGGACATAGACCTCTCCTAACTTGCGCCACTCTGACCGGTCCTGAGCCTTCTGAACCCAGCGGATGCCCGCTGTCTTCTTCAGGTCGTCAGTTCACCTGGTCGGGGGGGCTTTATTACAGTGCGTTACATAAAAGCTTTTACATCAAAAAGTGGAGAAAAATCTTCGGAAATTAGTTATACATACATTTATGAATGACTATAATTATTAAGTTACTGTGAAAATCCGCGAATGACTTAATTTACCTTGAAAATAATAAATGGACGTTCACCTGTAAGCTTGGTGCAAGTTTCATCTTGCAGAGGGGGTTAGTAGGCGATGCATAAATGCACGTGCAAACTTAAATCTTTCTCATTTGGGTTTACCATTAAAACGAAGTTGTGTGGTGATTAGCTCACTTCATTCAAGGTTCGCTAAGATTTTAAGCTGTTTCCGGAAAGCTGATACGTAAAAACATAAGTATAATAATAAAGATGATAATTATGACACCCTTACATATATTTAGAACGAATACGTTTGCAAATAGCAACCGCACCCGAAGAAAATGTTTGAAATTAGTATTGGATTAGCGAAATTAACTTATTTATACAATCGTTTCCAAAAAAACTTGCTTGCCACAGAAACAGCACAAAATAGACGAAACAAAAAATAAAAACTGACTTAAAAGTCATATCCTTAATAAATTAAGGATATGAAAACAATCAGGAAGTAAATATAAATTTTATTTTGCGATTAAAAATAACATAATTAACTTAACAAAAGTTAGGGTATTGGTTTTCCTAGGTCTATGATTTAGAAACATAGTATTCCTGCAATGGCTTCCGAAAGCAATCAAAAGTTTGTTTACGACCCTCTTGGCAGAAAGTCCGCGGTAAGTTTTATTTCTTATTTCACTGAAACAGTTCCATTTCCCGGAATGGAAAGATTTGAGATCTATCTATATATATAAAATTGAAAAGAGACACACCGCTGATTAAACAAAAAATCTCAGAAACTACCGAACCGATTATGATGAAATTTGGCAGGGAGATAGTTTGTGTTAAGGAGACGTCAGCTAAGAACGGATTTTTGGAAATTCATCCCCTAAGGGGTAAAAACAGGGATTGAAAGTCATTTTCATACAAACCAACTTCGTTAGTTTTGGAGTTATAATTATGAAAATTTTTATGCGAGTTTATAGTAATAAACAAAAGTTAAATTTAACATATTTTTTGGAAAATCATCCCTTAAAGGGTTAAAGTAAGCGATTGAACGTAGTATGTAACTTTGTCATTTTTGAAGTTAAAAACATGAAAATTTACATATTACCTCAAAATTAGAAACTAAATTTTTAAATATTACATTTTTTTAGAAAATCATCCCCTAAAGGGTTAATTAAGGCAGCGCAAGTTAGTATGGGAACTTCGTCAGTTTTGAAGTAAGAAGGGTGAAAATTTGTATTTAAGCTTATAGTTTAGACACAAAAAATAACTGTATTACAGTTTTCTCGAAATTCATCCCCTAAAAATAGGGGTTGGTAGTCAACTACATACAAATCAACCTCACCAGTTTTCGAGGTATATATGAAATTTTTTATTAGTTTATAGTAATAAACAAAAGTTAACTTTAACACATTTTTTTGGAAAATCATCCCTTAAAGGGTTAATTTAGAGTATGGAACTCATACGCAACTTCGTCATTTTTGAAGTTAACAACATGAAAATTTACATATTAGCTCAACATTAGAAACAAAATTTTAAAGTTGTGTTTTTTTTGGAAAACCAACCCTTAAAGGGTTAAATAAGAGTATGTAAGTTAATATGTAAACTTCGTCAGTTTTGAAGTAAGAAGGGTGAAATTTTGTATAAAAGCTTACTATAGTTAGACACAAAAAATAACTGTACCACGGTTTTCTCGAAAAGGAGAGGAACAGGAAGCGGGAGAGGGACCGGGGGCGGGAGATGGACCGGGAACGGAACAGGCAGCGGGAGAGGTACCGGCAGCGGGAGAGGGAAAGGGAGAGGGAGAGGAAGCGGGAGATGGACCGGGAACGGAACAGGCTGCGGGAGAGGGACCGGGAGCGGGAGAGGGAAAGGGACAGGAAATGGGAGAGGGAGAGGGAAAGGAAGCGGGACAGGGACCGGGAATGGGACAGGCAGCTGGAGGGGGAGTGGCAGAGGGTGAGGGACAGGAAGCTGGAGAGGGACTAGGAGTGGAAGAGGGAGAGAGAGAAAGAGAGAGGGATTAATATTGAAAGTTTTAACTAATAAATAACACATCAATAACGTGTTAGAGCACCAAAAATTTGTTTTTAAAATTATTGTTTGTCTGTCTATCTGTTTGTCTGTCCGGGCATCATATCTAAACCCTTGAACTGATTTCGACGGAAATTAGTTAAATAAAATTAGAAAAAGAAAAAAAAAAACAAATTAATATGAATATTGTTTATTTTTCAAAACCCGCTGCCGGAGGAATGATTTGTAATTGTATCGTAGGTTTTACTTTATAAATTCCTAAATTCAATATAAATAAACCTGTTATTAAATTTTCTTCTGTGATTTCTTGATCAATTTTTCTTTTGTGGGGTACAAATATAATTTCATAATAAGCATAATTTCCGCGTGCGAAGCTGCGGGCAACTGCTAGTACTTAATATCAATTACAAATAAATAATGATCTACATATTGAATTAAGAACCAATCCCATCATCTTAAACTGGCACTGGCACATCATAAACTGAGAAAATAAAATAATTAGGTTTTTATTTCATTTTCGCATCTGTTTTGTTAATAAAGGATATAATATAATATGTATATTATGTATCTGTGATGTCTAATATTGCATAGACGCGAACGTCACTTGCGGAGTGCTAGTTGTCATTACTCTGTGGGGGCAGTCCTAATCTATGCCGGAAAAAGGGCGCGTACGAGTCCCTCGCGATACTACCCAATATTACCCTAAAACAACTTACCCCAGTGTGATAAGACGTCACAGTATCTGTGTAAGATTAGATTATGTATCTATGTAGATTCAGTAATAACTGTATAATTGATTAATTATTATTATACTGATGGGCGCTCTGCGGTCAAAATTCGATCATGATTAATTCTGTCGCAGGGTTACACTGCATTAACTGCATAAACTTAATATTTTTAATATTTTTTGTTTTTGGAACGAAGTTCCTTATCGCGCGTTGTGAAAGGGGGCTAGACGGAAAATTACGACACTTTTTGATTCTTACGAATGACGACACTTTTTTTGAAGTGATTCAGAGAGTTTTACAGAGATGGCGCTGTACAACAAAACAAAACTTAAATCGAAAGGAACTTCGTTCCATCCGGGTGTTCCTTGACACCTCTCATGTTCTTTTTAATTTTCAGGTACCAACGCTTTATTGATAACACAAACTGTTGTTTTGCAACTTTTTTTATCATTTTATTTCAAAGTATGTATAATTTATATTAATGCACTATCTAATCTAAATTATAATGTGTAAAGTATGCTTACACTTTATAATAATATTAATAAAAAGGTTTTTGGAATATTTCATTCTGATAAGCGTTACGTGAACTAAAAAAATACTTACCTACTCGCACTTCTACAGAATTTCATATTCAACGACTTTACTTAAAAAATGTCAATGATATTGTGTGTATAAAAAGAGGGAAAATGTTGTAGTTCTTAAAGACCATAACACAAAATAGAATTTTACAAATGAAAAGAAAAAATCCTAAAATATCAAGGATAATGATATTTACCGCTAGAAGAGGAAAAAGTGCAGTGAATTTAACATTTTTAAGATACTTAACAACAAGTAAGAAGAAAAATAAGGAGCGAATTTTCGGAGCAATTTTAAAAAGAACAACAGCTACATGATTATTAAGATACGGGCTGAAGGGAATCAAAAGGAAAAAAGTACTAATAGAAGCTTAGCAAAAATATTTGAAATAAGAAGATTAGGTAGATAATGTTGCAATTTTGCATATTACTTTGGTCTCATGAAAAGGGTCTTTTGTGTTTGACAAATATAAAATTGTTACTTCACTTAGCTTAGTATTATCTATCTGACGACTCTGTAGCCTAGTCGGTAGCGACCCTGCCTGCAAAGCGAGAGTCCCGGGTTCGATTCCCAGGACAGATATTTATGTAATAGATGAATATTTGTACCTACTCTGGTCATGGGTGTTTATATTGTGATGTGTTATAAGTGTCGTCCATGCCATCCGTGACACAGGTAAAAACCTTACTGCAAGGGTATGAGTGATTATGCGTTTATTTATTATTAATTTTTATGAACGCAACACGGCTAGGCTTAAAATAAGGTCTCCTTCGTCCTTTGTATTTTGTTACATTAATTAGTTGAATCTTCACCATTAAAGTTTTATTATAACAGCAAATATACATAATATTTTAAACTAGCGTAATAAATAATTGAAATCATTTGCATGTCAATATTAAACAATTTATTGAAAATCTTCAATTCTTTTAGATTAAGTATTGAAAACAAAGGCAGAATGATTTTTCCAAGTAAATCAATTCGAGAAACTCAATAAGGTAATATCGGATGCACTTGAAAAATCTGAGAATAATGAGCAAATTTTAAAGTAAGTTGAAGGTAGAATAAACCCTTGACTACATCTGAGTGCTCTTAAAAATAAAATCTTTCAAATAAAATTTGTGTAAGTGCCTACTTTGTTTGGGAAAGGAAATCGTCTATCCACCCAACGATCTTCAATTATCAGGAAAACTCTAACTGAGTTCTTGTTATGACTAAATAAATTTAATTGTGGTTGTACAATAAAACATCAACATCTGTTTGTACAACAAAATGATATATAAGGGTTCAGCCAACTCTGTGGTAGCGTGACGTATTCCACGTCAAATAACAGTAATTATTCATGTTAGCAAGTTCTAAAAAAATTAAGATGATATATGTATGCGGTTTTGCTTTGCTTTCAAAATTACTCCCTAATAATAATATATTGTTTTAGTCTCTGCTGTTTGCATTCTATAATTGTGTAGTGTAAGTGCGACGTAAGCACTGACAAATTGGGGCTCATTAATCAAAAAATTTAAAAAAAATAAATTAAAAAAAATATTGTGTAATATAAATTAAACTGGGCATTTAACAAACCTTGTAAAATATACAATTTTAAACTGATGAAACTTATATAACTTACGCCCCAACTCAGAGTCACTAACGCTTACTTTAATCGCTCCTTAGTAAAGAATCGCCATACAAATTCTGTGCTAAAGAGCGATTTAAATAACCGTTAGTGACTCTAAGTTGGGGCGTTAGTCAAAGGTTTTATCGAACGTTTCATAAGTGTTTTTTTTCTGATTCAGAAATATCTAAAGAAAGGTACTAGGTAAATGAGTGAGTGACATACATCATTCACTCATTTATATGTTATGAATTTCCATGGACCATTTTAGTCAGTCAAAAGTAACCCATCTCCTTGTTGACTTTTGCGGCTTTGTAAAATCAGAAATATCAGTGTCATTTTAAAGTCTAAGAAGGAAGCAGTAAAGTTCACTGCCTTTTGAGTATGGCAGAATCTAAAAAGCCAATACATCACTTATATTATGCGGCCTCTACACTTGCGAAGTCGATGTATGGTTAAAGTCAAACGTGTACTTCGATTACATTGTGTTTGCTCGCCTCGCCTCAGGGACTTCTCATAATTTTTTGTGCGACTCAAGATAGGAATTTTTATTGGAAATAGCCGACAAACGAGCAAGAACGGCAAATGAAAAAAAAGGAAGAAGAAGATTGCGTGTTCTTTGTTAAGCAAAGTGTACCACGAACTAGAAAAGTTAGTTCGGACCCAAGGATTAGTCCTTGGGTTCAGCCCATTTAATGTCCTACTACTGAGTACGGGTCTCTCCTCTTAAAGCATACTCCTTCACGCTGTTTCAGTGTGGATTGGTGGAAAATTATTAGGTAAACTAATATTTGTACTACAAAATTTGTACGAATTAAATTAAATGTACCCTTTAGTGGTACAAATGTGAGACCTAATTTTCCAAATATGAATGGATATAAATGAATCGTTGAAACAAATCTCAGATAATGCGAACACAACATTATTACCGCTGTAAACAGAATATGAAATGTTAATCCTCCATAGAAATGCAAATTGTAAATGGTTGGTGGTTTGCGCCAATCCCGCATAATTTAAGTAGAATGGCTTTAAACCACGCCAGCTTATATGAAGATTTATGTTTATTCTGACCCGATGTAACCATAAATATTGCCGTGCAACGATTTTCACTAGATAACTTACCACCTTACCTTACCACCATATCGCTAATGGTTTGGTCATGCAGCACATACAATCTCGGTCTCCCGCTCTTTTAGAACCCTTCACCTCTGATAATTCTAAGAGTTCCTTCTGACGTGCTGTTGTCTCAGCCCACACTTGGCAGCGTTTTAGAAAAAATCTTGTGCGTTGTGAGAGAAGACTTGAGCCAGCAGTGGCATAGTTTCAACATGATAAGAATCAACAATTTTCAAATTCAACATTGAGGTCCTAAAGACAGTTGTGGATTGTGATGAACATTATGGTTAAGATGATATGTAATTAAAGTTTTTCCTACATCATTTAGACCTTTAGCTTCCCCTTGGCTTGGGACAACAACGCCGCTAACACATTTTTATCACCAGACGACAAAATCCAAGATCAGTTGAAGGCTATGTTTCCCATTCCATTCTATTTGTAATACTCTGTTTCATCAAGGCAACAATGAATATGCCTTCAATGTAGAATTAATCAATCAGTTCATTAATCACAAAATATTAATGTAGATCTTCAACAGGTATAAGAGTTACTTTTCGAATCTAATTAAGCAAAGAGTACTGAGATTTATGATAGGATACGATACGATAGGATAGGATAAGGTAAGATATGATAAGATATGATAGGATAGATTATCCTATATAAGGTAGGATAGGTTCACAAGTCAACCATTGCATGCCAAAAGTTAATTGTCACGTGCCAATGTCCCTGACAACGCTTATTCATCACACCTGTATTGCTTTGAACATCGAAAGCGGCAAAAACATTTATCACGTGAACTCATCAAATATCAACGAACCCGTGTCTCATTGTGTACTCAATAATGTAAGGATACCGAATATGAATAATGGGGGTCCAGTCACGTAGAAATGATTGAGATTTCAACACATACACGCATCACGTATCACGTGATATTAAAAGGCATCGTACATAAAAGAGCGCGGCGTACGCATGAATCGATTTCCATTATGAATTTAAGGGTTCCATTATCTCCAGTGAAGTCGCTTAATTCACATTAATGATTGAACCGGTCATATATGCCCATGGGTTCGTTTGAACGTTGGATGTTTTGGGGCTGAATTGGAATTTTGTACGCACTTTTAATTTGGAACTTATGGAGGTGTTATAAATTGATTACCTCATGTTTCGGTGTAAAAAAACATCGCGAGGAAGCCTACACGCACACTCGATTTTTAAATATTCTGTGATATTTTTACGCCTCACCCATTTTTCCATTAAATGCGGGAGCATGTCAGAAGTTGTTATTCCATCCGTAGACTGATATAACTTAAGGATTGACAGCACCTCGGCTCCGTTTAACAATCGCTCAAGAAAGTGGCTGAAGTTTAGTTAGTGGCTATTAATCGCTTCGAATTGAGCAGCTCGCATAATTTTGATAGAACTTCACGTACAGGTAAGTTCGTTTTATCAATAATTATGCTTCGCTGCTCAATTCTCGCGATTAATATTTACATGTAGATGTTTAAAGTAGATATAGGATGTATCCTTTAATATAATATGGAAATAATTAAGTATACCTATGATACAATATATTTTTTTTTATCAATAATCAATAACAAATACAGATTGCACTAGCATTAAGTTCGCCATTTATCCGTGAATACTGTTATATTGTGGTCAATGAAGTGTACATAAATAAATAAATAGTATTGATTAATGTCCCAATTACTTTTAATTTATGCGTAGGGGTTTTGCTTACATTAGTAAGCTTAATATAAGATTAAATATAAGGACTATTCGAAAGAAAGAAGGGAAAATAACAAATATGATTGAAAATCAAGAATGGGTCTAACGAATATGAAATTCTGTTAAGATAGAATACTATTATTCTAAAACCTTATAAAAACTGAAAAATGCGCTCCATGTGGCTGTCTTCCTTATTACATGCACGCTTTCTGCCTTTCAAGGTAGAAGCAAAAACACACCACTCTTGTGGGTGGGTGTGCTTCTCTGGAACCAATAAATCAAAAATTATATTACGAAGACAATCAGTTTTTATTTTTATAAGAACATGTAGATCTCAGCTAGTCAAATAGCATAATTTCTCATATAAAACGTATCTAGTCACACTTCAGGTTTTTATGAATAGATTTGATTATGATGTAATCAAAATGTATATTCTGGTTTATTTGTTTATTATTATTATTATGTAATATAAATAATTATTTGATATGTAACATGAGTATTAACTCACTCTCCATCAGCATATATTATATTAATAGTGTAGAGAAGTTAAATATTTTACTATTTTAAATTACAGTATTCGTATAAATAAATACTTCACATTTAGAAATCCGAACCTTAAATACATTAAATCAATCGATATATTATATTCATCCCGAGAGGTATATAATATACCTATAGCTATGTTACGTACAAAAAACAATTATTAAAAAAATTGTCTGGCATTACTCCAGAACAATTATGTCTATATAATGTTTCGCATACAAGATAGGGAATTTATAATCCATTCAAATTCAAATTAATTTATTGTGAAATATATAGGTACATAGGTAAATAAAGTTCTCATGTTATATAATTATAATATCTGCCATATCCCTGCCACAGATGGGCATACAATATTAATTTAAATAATAAGTAATTGATCGAAAGAAGTGGAACACTAATTCTTGTTTTGGTATTATATTAATACAATTGTTATCGTAAATTTTTCCGAAAATTTAGAGAGGATCTGGAATACGAAATCAACAATTTATAATTGGGCTGTCAATAAATTATTCTTGATAATTTTTATAATTTATCGTTATATTATGTAGTATACTAGACAGGGCTGAGATAGCCATCTGTGACTTTGATTACTTTATTTATTAACATTTTATTATATATATATTTTTAATAATAGCAATTGTGGTAATGCACAAAAAATAATATTCTGCCCAGGATATCCTGTAATGATAAATAATTATGTTGCATATATGGTAGGCCCACAGGGTATGTCCATAATTAGATTATATAATATTTCAGTAAATACTACTCTTTGTTGAACACAAAAAGACAGTTAGATACTTTGTTTTTATTTTTCCATAACCCTTGGAAAAATTAGTGAAAAGAACACGAAAATAATATTTATATATCACATATTATATCTCCCGTAGTTCATAGCCCTTTCAGTAAGGATTTATATGGCTGTCAGTAATTGCAATGTTATATAGTTATATGTTTATATAGTAAGAGTTTTCTATAAATCGTAAGCACTTTGCTCATGTTAATGCAACAAAACATGAAGTTCAAACGAATGTTATGTGCTGAATGAAAAATTATAATTTATTGCATTTATGTCTGATTTTGTAATTTTTTCATAAGTTTAACGCTCATGGATAAAAATTGAAAAATTGCAACCAACTATATTCTAAACCTTGGAGGTCTTGCTATATGCATTTTGGATGTGAGTTTAACTCATCTCATTTTTCCTTTGGAATTTTTCTAAGAAATATCACTTTACGTGTAAAAGACTAAATATTATATTTCTACCATAGATTACACAACTATTATCATAATAGATAGGTATAGAGCCAAATTTATAGGGCAACATTAGTGCTATCAATTGTAAACTCTTACATTCCATGTATCTATTGACCTGCCAACTGGTAAACCATCTCTCTAAAAAATAATGTTGAATGATTCGGTTGATAATGGATTTCAATAGTAGGTTAAAATCCAGCGGTGCAGTAACTGTAGTATTCGAATCACATAAAGTCGTAAATAAACATTATCTTGAAATTAGAAAAAAAAAGTATCTTTTAAAAAAGAAACCGGTAATGCTAAATAATATTAGCAATTTTTATAAAAATTGTAGGTATAATTAATTACCCCTGTGTTAAAGCAGAATGCAGTACTTACATAAGGCATCCATCTTATAATGGGTGCGAGCTGTTCTGCTTAAAATGAATCTTAAACTTGTCATCAGGCTGATTAAGCTATGAAAGTAAAAGGAGAGATTATTGTTGTAAACAAAATCTAAATTTTATTATGTATCATATTTAGATACGACTAGACAATGACAAATCATGTATCAAATAACCTGCTTATTTCAACCCTGAAATGTATCAGGATTATTATGCGGGTGTTCTTCGGCTGGCGGTCTGCTGAGTAGGCTGAACCGTTTATCACTAATTCAATAGTGGATAACTTTCTTAGTGATTACACACTTTTTGTAATAATTACACCATGGGCATAATAATCTGCAGTATGGATTTACTTACATTGTAGGTATACAATATTTACGCGAGGCCATTAGCCGCAAAGCTTAAAATGATTCACGCTGCGTCAAAAATTAAAATTTGTCAACTGACATTAAGTCTAACAAGCTTTTGACCATAAAAGGCCACGACATCAAGCTACGAACTGTAGCGATATAATTTGCAAGGTTTTGTTTGCAAATTGAGGTTGGAATGACGCTTTTAGTGAAACATTCTAAGAACATTCCTAGGATGCCATTTAGATGGACAGCCGTTTTACTCTCCGAGTCATATAGTGGGCATTTTCACGACTGACCTACGTCATGCTGTAAGACCTATAAAGCCAACAGCAACTTCCATTAGAGTGCGCTCGCGACAGGGCGCGGCGGCGATGGCGACGACAGCACAACGGCGGTTTGCGTAGAATTTCCCGAGAGTGTAAAGTCGTCTTCGAAAAAACTTATCCCGAATGGTTCAATAAAGACTTATGTTTTAGAAATCACTAGTTTGAATCCTTTTTCATCCTGTCTTGACATGATAATGGCTTTCGTAGCTTTTAATTTTCCAGTCTAACCACAAAGAGAGAAGTAAATTTTCATCTTCTTTGATGTATCTATTCTTCAACTCCTTAGTTATAGATATCAAGAAGAGGCGTCAAGTATTATTGACGTTATAGTGATTGTATCGATCAATCGACAATTTAGATAGTCTCAGAGTCCTCTATTATAACTTTATAGCCCTACTAGAGGGAGCAGTTATAAACCATGCGTATCTATTTGGTACAGACGCGCAGCAAAGAAATATAATTGTAGGATGTCCGAAATGGTTGCCATAGTTCAGGCATTCAGTACTAAACTGCAGCCACTGCTGCTGTTGGTATTTGACGTCGCCAACAAGCGAAGATGATCACTTGGCATCAGCTGCCTCGTATGTTTGTTTATAGCTAGTAAAGTAAAAAAAGCTATCACTAAAACCAGTGACACACAGCCATGAAATCGAGCCCTAATCTTTATGCATCATATCTTAATACTAAGTGTATAGACAAAGTGTTAGGTACAGTCGGCCGCAAGAGTCGCTTAACAGAATCAAAAGTGCAAAGCAATTGAACACCCAACGCACCATGTCTTGACATTGATTATGTACAGCGACTTTTGGAATGAAAGCGTTTATGAAACAGCAACTTATGAAACAGTTTTTTTATGCTTATTATGAACGTTTATAAGTTTTATTTGCCTCCGTGTCACGACAAAGACTTAATACTATGATTCGTTGGGTGTTCAGTTGTATTGCCCTTTTGATTCTGTTAAGCGACTTTTGCGGCTGACTGTATATTTCCCGTGAAATTATTCACGCGAGCGAAAACAGTTTAGATCTCGTACGCCCCGTCCTAAGTGTTTATTTTATCCATACTGCATACATGACTGGGCACATACATTATCCATCAATGAGGCGCAAGAATTTTTACAGCAAAAATGCTAAAGATTATAGTTGTACATATCGGCTATCACCCGACCGTTGTTTTAACTTAACTTAACGGTCAAGTAGTACTTATAAAGAAGAAGATGCCTACAGTTTTATACGCCACTCCCGAAGTGAAGCGCACTTCGGGAATTAATGTAGCGATGGGATTCTTTAATTTTTTTTAATCTCTTATTTATAAAAGGATTGAGACACTCGTTACAGCAAGCTTACTACCAAACGCCATTTTTGTACCTTCAAAATATTATTCACCTATAATCCCATCTCCAACAGAATTTACATTTCAAGAGAGTTTTAAAGGTATTAAGTAACTTAACAGATTGACAACCTGATTAAGAGAAGATTGGAGCTGACTTAAGAAAATCGTTGATGGCCAATTAAATATCCTAGGGCCTTTTTAATTCCCGTCATTGACTGGATGAACGGAAATTCGATTGGCGGGAAAAATCGTGCCCTTTAGTCGGTCTTTTAGAAGCTCTCTGAAGGGAATTGAACCAATTACTTATTATCAGTAGCATTTAGAAGCTGTCATCGACGTTCAGAAAATCAAATTTTAATTAAAGGTTTTTTTGTTATTTTTAACCTAATGATTACTTTGAAAATGAAAAACAACTTAGTGCTGTGATATTATTTGGGGAGTGATAAAATAACAATGTTAATCGGCGAGAAAAATAGTATAATAACTTAATGAGCAATTTTTATTTTATTTTTTGTAGCTTAGTTGATGCTTTACTAATTGTAATCAGGATATTATAATAATATACCTAATTATGTTTTTAAAAGTATTTTGGTAGCGCATGGATGTTTAGTTTCTGGATGAGGGAATTCCTGGACGTAAGATAGATTAAAAAAATTCCTAAAATTAAAAAAATAATCAGGGACGTTATTTTCTAAATGAAAAAAAGCAGACATAATAAAATTTGTAAACGCACTGGACGTGTTTGGATCGTGTTGGTTAGAGGAAATTTACGGGTTTACATTACCAGCCTCGAATACAGGATGATTCAGAATTGTATTTACGAGTATATGTAATATAGGTACATGAATTGTGTAGGTTCCCTCAATAAAGAAACCTATACGGACCCAATAGATTCAATGAGCACTTTATGGAAAATTTGTAGGGGCAGAGGTTTCTTGCGTTGCTACTGATATTACTTGGGGTTTTGTTATTAAGCCGACACCTTAAGGTGGGATTGTTGTCAAGTTAGTGATTGCCGCCCTTTGACTTACTAATTGTTAAAAAGAACTTAGTATGCAGCTATTAGTCTTCATTTGTGAACTTTGTTCTTCGTTTATGAGACAAATTAAATATTTTGTTATTAATTTTATCGAGTTTCAAATCTTGTGCAGCTCAAATAATGACTAAAATTCACTGTAATAATTCTATTTTATTTTTAATACCTATTACAAATACAAATATTTTTTGTATCGCCCTGTATAGTAATATAAATAGCGGCCAACCGCGGTCTAAAATAAACTGATTGCATCTTTACAATTTACGATCACATTTGTTTACATTGGATTTGAAAGATACTGTTTGGGTCAAATCAGACTTTATAACGTAAGGATTAACAGCTTTGTTCTTTTTTTGAATCCTTTTGCCTTAGAAAATACCCGCATTATGAGGTCATCGACTTAAGGAATAGATAATCTATTTACGACGACTCGTGTGACACAATGGTTACCATGCCAGACCAGCGAGCTGAGGTCCTGGGTTCGATTCACCACACTCCATTTTAATATCGCAAAATATTGGACAATGTCTTGGCGCCAAAATGAGAAAACTCAATGAACAATCATATTATAGAAATGGTAGATTCCAAATTCAAATGTAATGTTTTGTTTATTTTTAATTGTAACAGTATTTATGGCCAGACTAAGTATATGCTATTCAATCAAATTTCGTAATAAGATACTTCCCTAAATCTTGGTCACTGAGCGAGATGTACGACAAAATATATCATGAGAAACCTCAATTTAAGTCCTTGGCAATGACAGAATGGCTCGAACACACGGAGTCAAGGACATCTAAAGTGATATTGATGTTCTCATTTTTCAGGGTCCCGTCCAATTTGGAAGGAACATCGGATGGAGCTACGAAAATGTGCGAAACATATAGTATTTCAATGAAATGGGACAACATTTTTTGTATTCATTAGGGGAAGTAAGCCCAAGAAGGGTACCCTAAGGCAAAATTAAAGTTTGAGCATGTTAATAACATAATTTTTAAAGACTTAAGTTGACGTGTGTAAGGGAGTTTAATATAGTTTGATAAAATTAGGTCATATTACTTAAAACTACACCAGCAAAATTATTATGAGCAAATAACATAAACCTTCAAAAAACTCATTTTGCCCGTAGGGGGGGCCTAAAATGGGTACTGGCCTCGGGCAAAACGGAAGGCCGGCCTAAGATGGGTAGGTACATAAATCTCTCGAACATTTCTAAGTTAGCTATATCATAATCAGTCTAAAAATAAGCAACTTAAATGTACTTCTAAATTGCACAAAAACTTAACATAATAGAATATAACAATGTCCAATAACACTGAAGTCAGTAGTAGTAATTAGTCTTTATTGTAGCCAGGCACCATTGCTACTATATTAAAATTTTCGTTCATTCATTTTATTCAAACTTATTTTCTTTGCTTCTATTTTTATTCTTTTCTATTCAAACCTCGGGGTGCCTAAAGAAAGTAGTAGATGCCTATATTTAGGAGTGTTGCGGTCTATGGCCTTATACGAAGCTCCCGTAAGGGAAGAAGAGCTGACTGATAAAACCATCGCCCTTTTAAGAAAACCTCAGAGGGTGATGGCTATTGGAGTCATTCGAAAATATCGCACCATCTCCTTCGAGGCAGTGTGCGTCTTGACGGGATGCTCAAGCTTCGTTATATGATTGGCGATCAGATCCGGGCCCGGCGTATTGTACCCTCGCCAAGAAAAATGGAAGAGTGGAAGTTCCACTCAACAGTCGATGACTGAAAGGTGGAAAAAGCAGCTGGCTGAACTCAGAGCCGGACTGTCGAGGCTGTCCGTCCGATCCTGGAGGATTGGTTGGACAGGCGGTATGGGTGGTTTACCTTCTGGCTCATACAGGTGCTCACCGGACATGGTTGTTTCGGAAAGTACCTAAATAAGTGAACCGACCACCAGGTGCCACCATTGCAGCTGCGTCGAGGATACGGCGCAACACACATTGTTAAAGTGCCCAGCCTGGGAGGATGAGCGCCGTGAACTCGTCGCAGAAATGGGGGACGATCTCTCGCTTTCGACCATAATAAGAGCAATGGTCAGAACCGAGAGGTCTTGGGATGTGGGACTTTCCTTCTGCGAGGAGGTTATGTCGCAGAAAGAAGCTGCGGAGATGGAGAGGGAGATATCATCTAACCTTCTAATCCGCAGCCGGAGAGTAGGACGTCGGAAGAGGGCCTACCAGGCCCTTCTCCGTCCTAAATGAATTGATGTCTTGACGATGGACACGGTGTCAGCCGTCAATAAAATAAAGCCTCGAGAAGGTGCGCGCGGTGTATGAGCCGCGTGCCTTGTAGTGAAAAAGGGATGGTTAAACTCCAGATCCATGCTGAGAAAGGGATTTCAAAAAGGACCAGCGCTGTCAGGCTCGTGGAAGAATGCGAGAGCGTACCCGTGATCCTGACCGACGCACAGTGATTCGAATGGAACAAGCTAGCTGGACAAAAGTCATTTTGAATTTCCCGGAATTGTATACCTGAGCCCCTAACCAATACCCCAACTAACACAAATCCGAGAATTATTTTGCACTAATGTCAACCACTAATTAGGTAATTAGGGCAGTATAAAAAGAAAGGGTGAAAAAATTACAAATCAGTTGCATTTTTGCGATTACCGAAGTAACATTAATGTCAGTGAGTTTTAAGTTTTTTGAATAATATTAGTGATGGATCTTCAAGTTAAAGGTATGTACTTTTTATTTATAATTAATATATAAATACACTTAACCCCAGTTTTTTTATAATACCTCAATTTTAAAAAAATATGTAGTTTTTTGACGGTTTATTGTTTTCATTGGACCAGAAAGTACTTGTACCCTCATGTACCTGGGCTAGAAATTATATATGTCATAGCCATATATGTTAGCTTTCAATTGACGCCCATTTTAGCTTGCACAATCGAGTACAACTTTGTTATTTCGTCTGTTTTTCAGAATACGAATTCTCAGTTTCGAAAATCGAGTTTTTTTATGAATGGCAGAAACACATTAATGTCAGTGAGTTTTAAGTTTTTTGAATAATATTAGTGATGGATATTCAAGTTAAAAGTATGTACTTTTTATTTATAATTAATATATAAATATACTTAACCTCAGTTTTTTTATAATACCTCAATTTTAAAAAAATATGTAGTTTTTTGACGGTTTATTGTTTTCATTGGACCAGAAAGTACTTGTACCCTCATGTACCTGGGCTAGAAATTATATATGTCATAGCCATATATCTTAGCTTTCAATTGATGCCCATTTTAGCTTGCACAGTCGAGTACAACTTTGTTATTTCGTCTGTTTTTCAGAATACGAATTCTCAGTTTCGAAAATCGAGTTTTTTGATGAATGGCAGAAACATCCGAAAGAGAACCGTAATAATAGACTATATGATTTTCTATTACTGAAAAATTATTTTGGAAATATTACGAATGAATCTGCGAGGGAAATTAAAATGAAAATTTCAAAAATATCAACAATTTTAGTACAAAAATGGCAATAGTCATTAGTTAAGTATTTTATGACTGTTGTTAATCTTTTTCTATTGTTATTTTTTAAGTATCTCAATTATACAAAATATTTATTATTAATTTTTGTTTTCTTGGAACCCGTGATCCTACCTTCCATTTTTTTATATATCTTGCACTTAAATTGTCATAAACCATCATTAGAAAGCCATATCAAGCAATCAAACCCAATAAATAATTTTGTCTAGCTAGCTTTTTCTATTGGAACTACTGTGGCGAACGTCGGTTTTTTGAGAATCTTGAACTAGTTGCAGATATTACAGCTTTAGATGTGAATTTAATTAAGTTTGGCATTATTCTTCGAACATTGGCTTTTCAATTCGAAAAATGACCTTGATTAAGCATTCAAGGTCATGGTTAAGGTCGGTTTTTGCGTAAAATTTTCTGCCCTTTCCGAATCTGGAATAAAAAATAGGGGTTACCATTTGAAAAAATTAAGTTGACCTTGATTTGACCTTCAAAACCACAGTCAAGGTCAAATTCAAGGTCATCATCGGTTAGTCGAGTACAATTAGTACAACTTTTGTATAAAACATTTTCCTCCAAAATGCATTCCTGAGGAGTTATTCAGGGGTTTCCATACTTTTGGACCACCCTGTATATATTTTGCACTTAAACTGTCATAAAACATCATCAGAAAGCCGTACCAAGCAAAAAAACCCAATAAATAATTTTGTCTAGCTAGCTTGTTCTATTCGAACCACTGTGCGACGGTGTAGAGGAGTACATCCGTGGTGGTTTTAACCGGTAGGAGTCCAGCATAGCCAATAGTATTCATGACATCCATGAGGATTTCCCCACGTAAAAAAGGGGCAAAACGAGTAGGTACTCATTTTGCCCTACCCATTTTGCCTTTTAGCTAGAAGTTTACATTATTCGAAAAATAACCTTCAAATATTAACTCTAAATCCGTGTGTTGAGTATGAAAATATACTCGAATAAGTTTATTTCGATACTGAATTAACACTATTAGACAGACATTTAAGCAAAAGCAAAAATCAATGTGAACTCATCTTGCAATTTTTTATCGAAACAGACGAAAAAATATTTTTGGTCACTGCGCTCGTGTTTCTACTAGCTTCGTTTTTTAGTGACTGCCTCAGATGGAGCGGGATGCGAAGCGACTGTTGCACTGTTCGCAGCGAGTCCAGCGTTCAATCTGACGATGTCGCATTGCCTACCCTTTTTAGGCTGGGTACCCGTCTTGGGCTTACTTCCCCTACGCTTAGTTTGGCCAGTTTGTGCTGACACTACCTTGTATGTTCAATGTTCAATTCCCGACGGGGATTTATTTATATTAATATTCCAGTGTTCCTTAAGTCATACAAAACTATAATGCAGTTCGGTGCAACAAAGTCACAACAGCTCATTTTGTAATTTTACAGGAAAGGACTTTTAAGATTTTTTTTCGCATTTATTTCCATATAACTGGATTACTATCAGCTGTAGAAAGTTAAAAATATTATACTATTGATTGTTTATAGTTTTTTCTACAGTTTCACGTAAAATTCTTGTTTTTATAGACAATTTGGCATACTTAATTTTACAGTTTTAGCTATTTGTGAGTTTGTTGCACCGAAGGTGCGATTTACCAAATTAATCAAACTAATGAAATAGAATAATAGAGTTACCTCTATAATCATAAAAACAAGCAAAGTTATAGAAGTCTTATGTTATGTTTTGTTTCTTTTACTCATAGGAAAAACGATAAAGATGAAACATATTATAACAGTGCAATGGCTAAAATAGGTTTAGTATGCGTTTATGAATAAAGTCGTTAGAGTTTGCCTAATATAGTTTACAGTAACGTCATGTTCATTCACATTGAGTATAAGGCTAGTGCTTTTTAGGATCTATCTGGAAAATTATAATCCCATTGTAATAAACAAAATATTTGGAGTCAAGAGTAGGATATTTTTCCGAGAAAAATGAGCTTACGAGACATATTTTACATACGAATAGACATTTTGTGTGAGTCGCCGTATTACTACATAACACATATTAAAGTTACATATTTTCATAAAGATTTCATAAATATTTTTTATCAACAGGGTACTTATTTAGTCCTATATTCATCTATACTAATATTATAAAGAGGAAAGATTTGATTGTTTGTTTGCATTGAATAGGCTCCGAAACTACTAAACCGATTTGAAAAATCTGAAGCTACACTAGCCCCGGGTGACATAGGCTATTATTTATTTTTTTACTATTTTTCCCGAAGCGAAGCGAGGGCAATAATATTTCCAATTCGTACATATTTCAAAATAAAAATATTTGTTCTATAACAAGAATGCAAAATAAAACAAGATGTTTTTGTAATACAAACAATATCAACAAGACAACTTACTTCTGGTTGTTAATAAACAAGAATAAAATTCTGTAACGCTAAATAAATCTGAAAAACTTAACCAATTTCCCAAACTCTTTTTTGCGCCGGACTTGGGCGTATTTAATTAAAAATATCATCAAATTTCCTCAAAGTTCGCCAAAGTCCGAGGCACCAAGTAAACATAAAGGAGGCTGACCTTTCTCTAAACTTTTAATGACAAGCCCAACAGATGACTTATAAGTGCGTGGAGAGCGAGCTAAGAAATTTAAATTTTTCGGTTTTAGCGATAAATAACATAAGGAACAGTTAGAGAAAGATATAAAGGGGAGGTTTAAAATTATTTTAAGCAACACACAAAGACCGAGAACAATCAAATCCAAACTCATAATTTAAATTTTGCTTCACTGGGAATCGAGCCCACGACCATTCGAACGGCGGTTTAGCATGGAAACTATTACGCAACTCGGGTCGTCTTTAGAAACAGACTTTGCATTTTTTTCAGGGTACTTCCCCTACAGGTAATAAACGTGTGGATGATTTATTTTCTCAACTACCCCATAGTGTGGGGTATTGTTTTTCGATTTAGGGGTCCATTTGCGGTATAATAGTAGGTGTTTAACGTGTGAAATAATTAAAGCAGTAGCATATTATGGTTATTTAAAAGGAAAATTGTATGTATGTATATTTTTTTTGACTGTGTAGGACCTCTGCGCAGTGCTTATTTTTAGCAACGTGTTTAAATTGATTTGTTGCACCTACCACAATTTTTCATCATTACCAGGGTTGACTGGTAGAAAATGCCACTTGGCATTAAGTCCGCCCATTGTAATTCAGTGTATGAATGCAATAAAGTTCAAATAAATAAATAAAATTATCACGGCTTAAATAGTTAACGAGTAATCGATGAACTATGGAACCCTACATTGTGCGTGACACGACCCACACTTGGACGGTTCTTTTCATGAAGATTTTAAACCGAGGTGGATCAGTTCATGTCTCCAGAATGCTAGTTTCATAACAAATTGTTCTTATCAGCCTATTGTATGAAGCCTAATATTTCAGATATCCTTTAAGGCTTCAGATTCGCTACTCAGATTACTATAACCCATTATCCCTGGAGCAGCATGGCGAAGGCTCCAACCCCTCAGAATTTCGCGCAAAGATTCATCTTTCAGAAGGCCGCTAATGGATTGTAATGAAATGTCTTAAGAACGTTTCCTTGTAACCAAAATGACTCAAGTCATTACTCTGACTCGCCTCAAGTTCTCTCGTCGCTTCGGGCTCTGTCTGAAAGCCATAATATATTTGTTGAAAAGGGTCTTTGAGGTCGTGAATGTATCGTATCACACGTTTCAAAACTCGTCACGTTTAATACTGTTTGTTATAGAAATAATTATGAATATTATACAAGATGTTATTTCAAGATAATTCGATCTTTATTAGCGACATTATCGAATTGTCTATTAATGGTGTGTTTGTTTTCAAAATCTACGGGTTCGATTCCTGACCAGCAGTACTGATTTTTCAAAAATCCAATATTGCAGATTTAGTTTTGCACAAAATCGTGTCCGAGAGTCCTTTGAGCACATTTCATCATAGTATCAAATTTAGCCATCCACGACCACTTGAAAACTTCACCGAGTATAGTTTGTTATTTTATAGTGATTAAAATGCTAGGCTCAGACGAAAATTTCTTACACCGTGTCCTACGTGGGCGACTCAACGCGAACGCGATCGCGAAGCGATCCGGTGCGATTTCAGTGCGATGCGGTGCGATGCGGCGGCTCTGTCCTACGTGCACGCGAGTCGTCCCTTCACCGCCACTGACATCCGCCGCGCCGCTGAAGTTCGCGCGAAAATATCAAACCAACTGATCGCGTTCGCGTCAAATCGCGCCGCGCCGCAACGCACTCTATGTGCGTTTTGTAACACCGTGTCCTACGTGGGCGACTCAACGCGAACGCGATTGCGAAGCGATCCGGTGCGATTTCAGTGCGATGCGGTGCGATGCGGCGGCTCTGTCCTACGTGCACGCGAATCGTCCCTTCACCGCCACTGACATCCGCCGCGCCGCTGAAGTTCGCGCGAAAATATCAAACCAACTGATCGCGTTCGCGTCAAATCGCGCCGCGCCGCAGCGCACTCTACGTGCGTTTTGTAACGTAGGACATGTAGTGTTCAGAGGATCAATAATACACACGCTTTACTCTGTAATAGGTGAGGTATGAATACGCAGAGAGCACATCTGCACTCGCTCGCAGGTAGCCACAGACTGTCCGCTATGCATAGACACTACATCCCTTCTTTATTGTATAAAATTCAAATATTTTTATTGGTTTGGTTTACAAACACTTTTTGTAAGTCATGCAAGCTACGCCAATGCTTCAACAAGGCCCTACTGTGAGAAGGGCCCGGGAGAAGAAGCAGCAAGAAACTACCGGGGTGTTTTTGTCCTACTCACAGTTACAGATAGCACTTATTAACTACTTACAATCTATATTATAAAACTCATGTCCAAGCAGTCTTGTCATTAAAATAATCATTCATCATAAGTTGTAATACTCTTTCATAAGAATGCTTTTATTATGAGTTATAAATATATAAGTAGTATAGCATTTCCGTCAATTTTAATTGAATTTTATATTATTATTATTTTATTCCAACATCGATATAGATCTGAAAATAATAAATTCTTTGTTAGCCAACGTTTATTTTCTTTGTTGTATAACACGTGTTTCCCGTTTCTGTACATCGCTTTCACCATCAAATACTCACACCGCTATGTGAGGGCAGGGTTAAAGTTTGGTATCAATCTGTTAGCCTGAGTTACTTATTTTTCATTGATATATTTTTCTGTACCCAATTTAGGATCTGTAACTCCCTTTGTACTGTCCACATATTGTTCTCCTCTTTTCTCTAATTGAATTGTAGGCATGTCAACTCCTGTCTCTCACACTACCGTCTAAAGGTTTATATATAGAGTGAAAGCTATTTTATTTGAAGTGTTCGGAAGTTAAAAAAAATATCTTACTAGCATAATAAGTCAAATGAAGATCTTCTCGTATTTCACTAAATACAACTCTTGTAGATCATAATTGTATTTTTAACTTACGTCAAAATGTAGCCTTGAAAATAAATTAACCCAAGCCATGTACCACAGTCGTCTACTTCAAATATTAAAAGCAACAACATAAGTTCTGAAAAAAATCAAAGTCAAAGTCAAAGTCAAAAATAATTTATTGTGGATCATAGGTACAATAACAGTTGATATTTATATACAATGCAGATCGCTATGTCCTACCTGTGATAGGCATACAATATATAATAAAATGTCCAAATAAAATTAATATTAAATACAAATAAAATTCAAATCTAATCTATCCCAACGAACTATAATAACTCAATATTGATCAATGTCGTAGTCAAATCACAATATAATTAAGTAGCAACTGAGCTTGTTAGTGGTTTTCATTTAAATATTCATTGATTGAATAGTAGCTCTTAGTAAGCAAGAATTCTTTTACCTTATTTTTAAAAACGTCATATCCTGAAGCACTCCGTAGCAATCTCGAGTAAATCCCTCTATTGCCACGGCTCTCCCAGCCGATATGCATATCCATTGAGTGAATCATAATTATGTGTTCAATATGCGTCACCCATACACAGATACACCTCCAACTTCACTACAACTTTCTTTCTTGAGTCCCAGTCTCCATCTCGTATCATTCAGTATCATGATCCTGTTTATAGGTGCTCGGCAAATACATGACGCCTCTGAAATGTGAAGCGGCCCAAATCGGCCTTAATAAGTGTTGTGTAAACATCGCGAAATGTGAGAGCACTTAATAAGTGCGCTCAAGCATCGCGCCACATTTAATGTCACTGTGCTTCATAGTCTGTTTCTACCTTTATCAAACTTATGCAAAGTATAGCGAAAAGAACAAGGATGGCAAATAAAAATATTTCAAGTCTATAAGGTAGTTCGAAATTTTCAAACGTAAATCTTGAGAATTTTGATTCATTGAACTAGACATAATGCATGATGTCAATATAATGTCTACAGTTCAAACAACTCGCTCCGCGCATTATGAGAACTCAACTTTAAACAATTTTCGTATCTGATATTATTTTTTCATCTCGTGCCACTAACAAATTCAAACCATTTGCATTGGCCAGCAATTCATTTAATGTTAAACTATTTAATTCTACCAGTATTTACACTGTTAAGGTCACAGGGACATTTAAAATAGTAGCAAAAGAACCTTTATAGTCCATCATAGTCAAGGAAACGAATTCAGATTACCTTTGCTTCCCAGGGGAGATTTCAATCGTTATCAAGCACTCTCTATGAGAATGCTTTGTGAGTTAGTACTCCTGCGTGCACGGTCACTCACACTTGCATGTACATTCGGCTTAGTGATGTGGCCACTCCAACGTCTTGATGGAGATCTAGTGCTTCTAGCTTCCTCAATGTCAACGTCACTGTAAACTTGATAGATCTGTAATACAGAAATATACGAAGAGCCGCGGACTGCATTGCTTTTTAGAGAAAAATCTCTAAAGTTACTTCTCTGCACTGTCATTCAACCTTTGTATACATGGTAACCTTGCCCTTGGTATACATATTGAATACTGTCGTGGAAAAGTATGGAAACTGATAAAAATAACCTTTTGGTCATTAGCCGTCACTTGACGCTAGTAAAAGTGTTGATGTCGATTTTACACGAATACAGCCTGCGCTCTTTTCTGCAGAACTTTTCTGCGGAAGTCAGTGCCTCGTTGTCTCTTTACTATGGAGACAAAATCATAATCTTCACATATTTTCCTTTATTTTTCGGCAGCTCAAAAAGATTACCATTTACATTGCAAGTAGATTAGATGTAAATACTAGATGTAGAGACTAGTAGTATTAGATGAAAATACTACTATCTTCTGAGTCTGCAAGTGCTTATTTCTGTATGGATGAATCGTTATATTATTTCAATAAGAATAATAAAACATCCAATAAATTATTATGGATTATATTATATGGTGATAAAAATGAATATAATTATCACAAAAGTCGAATCTGTTACCATGAACTCATAACTACTTGTACTAATTTGTCATAATCTGACTCAAATATGTGAATATATTATAACGTTTTTGATTCCTTACATAATACTTGCATCATTTCTGTACTTGATATTTGTCATTCATTGTGATTGGGGTAGCTTTCTGAAAACCTGCAATTTGTTATTTCAGTTTGCGGTTTGCGGGGAAATGCGGCCGGCCGATTATGATAGAATCATCTCCATCAGACATTTCGAATAGGTGTCACATGACTCATATCCAACAGACATGTTTGGCTTTCAATAATCTTCATAACGCCATAGCTTCAACACATTAATTTGTAAATATATGCAGCTACCGTGCATGCATGGCTTTTTAACAGTTTACTGTAACAGTAACATGACTGCGTAGCCTTAGAACATTGATTTATGAATATTGGCGGGCATCGTATATGCATGGCTTTTTTCTTATGAAACAGTAACATGACTGCGTAGCCTTAAAACATTGAATTATAAATCTTTACGGGCACCGTGTATGCGTGGCTTTTTGTTTATATAACCGCAACATGGCTGTGTAGCCTTAGAATATTTATCTATTATATAAATATTTGTGAAGTTCTTGTATGCGTGGCTTTTTACTTAAGTAACAGCAACGTGGCTGCATAGCCTTATATTAATTTCATTTATAAATATGCGTGAACTTCTAGTATGCGTGGATTTTACTTATGTAATAGTAATATGACTGTGTAACCTTAGAATATTTATCTATTATATAAATATTTCTGAAGTCCTTGTATGCGTAGCTTTTTACTTAAGTAACAGCAACGTGGCTGCATAGCCTTAGATTAATTTAATTTATAATATGCGTGAACTTCTAGTATGCATGGCTTTTACTTATGTAACAGTAATATGACTGTATAGCCTTAGAATATTTATTTATTATATAAATATTTCTGAGTCCTTGTATGCGTGGCTTTTTACTTAAGTAACAGCAACGTGGCTGCATAGCCTTAGATTATAATTTAATTTATAAATATGCGTGAACTTCTAGTATGCGTGGCTTTTTACTTAAGTAACAGCAACGTGGCTGCATAGCCTTAGATTAATTTAATTTATAATATGCGTGAACTTCTAGTATGCATGGCTTTTACTTATGTAACAGTAATATGACTGTATAGCCTTAGAATATTTATTTATTATATAAATATTTCTGAGTCCTTGTATGCGTGGCTTTTTACTTAAGTAACAGCAACGTGGCTGCATAGCCTTAGATTATAATTTAATTTATAAATATGCGTGAACTTCTAGTATGCGTGGCTTTTACTTATGTAACAGTAATATGACTGTGTAGCCTTAGAATATTTATCTATTATATAAATATTTCTGAGGTCCTTGTATGCGTGGCTTTTTACTTAAGTAACAGCAACGTGGCTGCATAGCCTTAGATTAATTTAATTTATAATATGCGTGAACTTCTAGTATGCATGGCTTTTACTTATGTAACAGTAATATGACTGTATAGCCTTAGAATATTTATCTTTTATATAAATATTTCTGAAGTCCTTGTATGCGTGGCTTTTTACTTAAGTTTGTTTTGATTTTTAATTGACAGTAAATGTTATGGTATATTATATACCACTTGTACATACCATACAGAATACATTATAGTATGTATAATCCTCATCACCTCGAATGACTTGCCATAGCAGCAATTCAATATATCGCTTACATAATTATGTATAGTTTGGCTTATTCCTTGCAACTCTAAATCAAGTGCCTACTCCGTACCTTAATTAATTATGATACTTAATTATGGTAAATACCCCATAAGTTGAATACATTTTTAACCAACTTCAAAAAAAAGGAGGAGGTTCTCAATTCGACTGTATCTTTTTTTTATTTTTTTATGTTTGTTACCTCAGAACTCCGGACTGAGTGAACCGATTTTGATAATTCTTTCTTTAATCGAAAGCTGGTACTTGCCGTGTGGTTTCACATAAATTTGATCAAGATCCGAAAATTGCATCCTTGTCAAAAGCATATAAGTCTTAAGTTTGCATTAAGCGTTTCAGTATTTTTGACATTTAGACTGAAGTTTAGTATTCTCCATCTTTCGATTTTAATAGACTTTTAATAGGAAATACACATCACATCGAATAACTTTCGCAAATACTATATTTCGATATCTTTAATAGTTTGGCGGAACATAAAAATATTCCACGTCACTTTACAAAGAACTTTGTTTTTCTTCCCAAAACAGCCATCCTTGAGCCATCACGAACATTTTTTAATCAAACATAGTCAAATCGGTTAAGCTACCGAGAAATACTAAGGTTCATTTTTATTTATACCAGCAAGAAGATATGTATATGACAATAATAATATGCCTAATTTGGGCTTTTTTTTTACACAAGGTACAGTAGCATTCTCCTTACGAGCCTTGTTTAAATTTGCGTGCCTTTGCGGCCTTTTTGTACACAGAGTACATTTGCATGCTCCTTACGAGCCGTATAAAAGTTTGCGTGTCCAACCAACGGACCTTGTAACGGGACTAGTGGGATAGACCCAACAACCTGCGTGAAACTTGACGTAGCTATCGATTGACGTAATTATCAATATATTTCATAAAGATATTAACCAATTGATGCTTCAATATTACTACGTAATAAGGGTTGTAAGGTATAATAAACTTTTTAACCATTATGTTCATATCCTAACACACTGTTCGTAGCTATTTTCCAGGTTCTTCATTAGAATGATTATATAGGCGTGATCTTCAAGTGAACTGTAGTGGCGTGAACATAATAATATTTCTATTGAACTGCCAGCTAATAAGCAAAATTACAAATGAAACTTGTTTAGATAATAATTATCAACATAAAATCTTTGGATTCATTGCAGAACGGTATTTGAATTATGAAAATATTAACCACAGCATTATATTAATACGTGGGGTAGATTCTGAATCGTTTCTTTCCAAGTCATTCCAAGGGTAACGTGAAGTTTCACGCTTTTATTAATTATCCACCAAATACAACAAAACTTAGGATATTGTTATTGTGATTCGATAGCTTTATTTGAAATAAGAAACGAAATAAATTACTCTTCCACATGCTACTATATATAATATTACCGACAGCAATATCGTAACCAGTTGCAATAAATTCATGGTCTATTTGAAATAGTTACTTGATGCATGGCCCTTTGTAACAAGGTGATTTGCGTGGCCTTCGAAATTATTTAATTAGTTTTGATGTTTAGACAACCATTTTGTGTACAAATCTGGCAGTGGTACTTTCGTTGCCGAGTTCTTAAAACGTTAATACTTAAATAATTGTTATTTAAGTACACGCAGTTAGGCGTACCCACATGTAAATTATGTGGTTGTAATGTAATTATACACTTTACTTACTTGAATACGTACATAATAGAATATATTCGTAACGAATTTGCCTGCCCACGCGTATGCAAGCAAGGGCATTAATCCTTCTTTTTTTCCAACAATTTTTTTGTAATTACTTATTATTTTTTACCGTCGTCGCCACTTGTAGTGTTCAGAGGATCAATAATACACACGCTTTACTCTGTAATAGGTGAGGTATGAATACGCAGAGAGCACATCTGCACTCGCTCGCAGGTAGCCACAGACTGTCCGCTATGCATAGACACTACAGGACACTTCAACACATTTCAACTGTTTGTTGTTTTCGCATCGCGCCGCGTCGCTTCGCGTTCGCGTTGAGTCGCCCACGTAGGACACCGCGTTAGAATTGACTATTCCAAATTCAAAAGTCATTTTTCAGGTTTCATCATTCGTCTTTCATCGTTCAACGTTGAACTTTTGTCGTTCAATGTTCATTATATTTTATACACAGTTCTTCTTTTTATTACATACCTAAATTCTTACAGAATATTATTTATTTATTATTACAGGAAACTTACGGCTAAATACAGAAAGAAAAATTAATGAGTAGTTCCTTGAAGGCCAATTACAAGTTTCCACAGATAGTTTGAAAAGAAAAAAGTAATAAAACAGACACATGCACAGATAGCTACACATACTTAAAAAGAATACAGAATGAAAATATAAAGTTAGGCTTACAACATTTACTTACAATAACTGAAATAACTACATAAGGATTCAATAAGGTAGATTCAACACAATACATTATCTTTACGGCCGGGAATAGAACTTCTAGATCTTTTTTTATATAACTGCAGGGTTGCCTATGATGGGTTCCTATAACATAGTACGAGTATAATATTAAATTGAATATAAAAGATATAAATCCCTTGTAAAGCAACTTGATATAGAAACGTCAAACGACCCTATTATTGATGTCCGAGCCAGATGTATTCTTCCGGGTTTTCTTCAACTCAATTTAAAAAGAAAATAGCAGCAATTTGTTATATGCCGAATAGTTATACGCTCGGAGGGATAATATTATACAGTCATGTTTACTACCATTTTCCGGCTACTTCCATAAAAAAAAAAAAAAAAAAAAATGTTTCCTTTGTATCTAGCGAGATGAATAATTCTCGTGTTTGTTTATTGTTTGTGCATGACTTACTAATAATGTACTGCTACAAGAGACAAGGTTATTGTCTTTATTAATAACTAGGAAATCGCCCTCGCTTCGCTTTTGGAAAATAGTAAAAAAATATAGCCTATGTCACCCGGCGATACAGTGAAAGAATTTTTCAAATCGTTTGGGAGCCTATTTAATGCAAACAAACAATCAAAAATCTTTCCTCTTTATAATATTAGTATAGATAAAACTAGAATACTTGGCTGAAACACTCTATGGGCACTCTTATAAGCTTTGGTGTAAACCAGCCCTAAACGTTACCAGAGTTTGCCTAGCCGTCGAAATTCTATCGCAATGGCGATTATTTGGTGATGAATAATCACAATGTGATGTAATCGCCATCATCACTGATGATTAACAAACTGTTTTAAACATAATCACTCATCAATCTCCCCATAAATCTGTATGTAAATTGTTGGTGTACATTATATTTCTTTGTTTCCTGGTAGTGCACATTAAAGCATATATACTCTTTAGTTTAGTTTTCAATATATTGAAAACAAAACATTGTTTCGTTAGGCAAAGCGAGGGCTAGTTTGAAATAAATTCCAATTCCAACTTTAAGGCCTACCGTAAAAAGGTCAAATGAAATTTAATATTTACTGAATTGTTTTGTTTGATATCACATTTTGAGTGTTTGGCCTTCCCGATTGATTAAACATGTATAATAGAATAGAACCTTTTCAATTATTCATTCAGGATCAAAAGTTACTCAAGTCAATTCAATTCAGTTATATTCAGTGACGTTTGAATTGCACACATCGTTTTTTTCTTAAATGGCCATTTATATTCTACATGGAAGCCAAATAGGCTTCAAACCATTAATGATCCTCTACTGAGCAAGGGTCTCTCCTCGTAAGGAGGCGTAGACCATACCCCACCACGCTGCTCCAGTGCGGATTGGTGGAGGGGTTAGTGGCTAACCCAAGTGTCGAAAGTTTTCATGCCGCCCAAGAGCCTCGGACATTATTATTTATATTTTGTTAATTTCTTCGTTTATCGTTAGTCGCTTGTAGTAAAAGTTTGTAAATGTGGTAAGTATCTACCCTCTTACAAATAGGATTGGGAGATGGAAATAAACCCTTTTCAGCCCTTTACACAGAAAGATACTGTGCATGTCTGACCCTCTTAAGGGCTTTAAGGCTTTTATAGTGTCGTAAGTGATTTCTGAATTAAAATTAACTAAATACTGAGTTAATTTAATTTCGTTTTAATCGTAAAAGTTTTATAAATTAACTGATGCCTGATGGTAAATAAATAGTCATCGTCGCCCATGGACATTAGCAGCACCAAATTAATATAACCAATGCGTTGCTGCTGTTGCTAAAAAAGAGAAAGTTTTACAACTCTCGAGTCGAATGTTTGCGAACCAGGCTGACTTCACAGAAAGATAAACAATATTAATTAGTTTACAAACTAACAGCTAACGTTCAGTAATTAAAAAATGGCGAAGACAAACGTCCTTCAAACATCAAAATAAACGCGCTAAAGAATCATCGCACAGTTATTCTCGTTACATCTAGATCGTCTGGTAAAAATAATATTTATGTTGTCCGAATATCAAAAGCGATACGTAGCGATCATAAAAAATAGCCGGGATTGAACCGGATGTATCGTTTTGACTTCGTGCCTGTAACTACAGCGCCGGATAACAGATAAAAAAGGTGTTAGATTTTATAAGCGATAGCCACAGATTACCCCTGCGATAGCCTATCGGCCTTATTCGTAAACTTAAAAATCTATCTTAGCTATTGCACTGTTGTATTATTTTTTATCTTTATCGTTTTTAGGTTCCGAAGTAGAATCGAAACCCTTATAGTTTCGTCATGTCCGTCCGTCCGTCCGTCTGTCCGTCCGTCCATCCATCCGTCTATCCATCCGTCTGTCCGTCCGTCTGTCCGTCTGTCCTTCTATCCGAATCAAAGCGCTGAGACCCTAATGGCCTGGCCGCGACCAGATAGGGCAAGAGCGAAATGTCATTACCAAAGTTATCTCGATATTTCTTGAAAGATAAGTTTTTTTTGCTAAAGACATTATATTATGTATTTGGAAGGTAAGTACTATGGAGAACATGATATAATAATTATTATGAAAATGATAGGTTGATCCGTTCACAGCACCCTTTTGAGTATGATTATTTTTAATTCTTTAGTTACACCTTCAAACAAATGAGAACAAGAAATCTCACTGTTTCGACGATGGAAATATTACATCGAACTAATCTCTTTACTACATGTTTAATATACGTATATGCTGTAGGTGGCCAGACTTCAAAATAGTACTTCATAACATCAGTCATTTTATAAAGTTATTCAACATTTTAATTCTGATAAAAACTGGCCAAGTCAAGTCTAACCTACTTTAAGATCTTACATTTTTAAATAACAGCGATTGTTATAGGTATCCAATAAAGCAAAGAAATAGAGTTTAATACTTGTTCATAATGTTATTTTGTTCCTATAAATACATATTTAGATTTTGCATAGAACTTGGCACTCATTTAGATCTCCATTCTTTTTGCGTCGAAGCCAACAGCCAAGCATAATTTTTGTATTGAACTTGGCTCTCCTTTTTTACATTTATGTTTTTGGTGGGATATATTTTTACATATTTATTAAATCTTCAGAATCATAGAATAAAATATTGAAAAAATTTTTTTTCAGGGTGCCTACATAATTATAACGTGTTGACGATTTTTTTATTCGTCGCGTAAAGGACATTTTTAGAATAAGGAGTCCGTTTGCGTTTCCGTGGCCTGACACGCACTTGCCGGGTTTTTTATAAGATTGAAAGAAACAAAACACTTTTTAAGCCTTCTGTAACTATTTAAGTTTCTTTATTAATACTGCGATGGTGGCAAAGGGTCACTCGGAAAGTCATATTATAATATTTAATTATTGACTTATGGATATTTTATTATACAATAATTTTATTTGTGACAATATTGCTATTTGTAATATTACAGTAAATGAAGATACATTATTAAATTATGTGCAATAAAATAAAGAGATATTTATCACGTAATAACTCAATTATATATTATGTTACGACCATTCGCGTGCGAAGGATTCATATAGGTATCTATATTACTTTATTTACCTATCCTTCGCAATTTTTGACATGCCATAATTAATTAGGGAGTTAAGTTACACTTTTTTACTTATTTACTTTCCATTATACTTGTTACACAAAGAAATGTTATATTTCCTAATTTCATCAACTTTAGAAGCAGCCCCTGTGGCCTAATGGATAAGGCATCGGCCTCCTAAGCCGGGGATTGTGGGTTCGAGTCCCACCAGGGGTAGTGTATTCGATTATAACTTGGATTTTTGTTTAAGCTGTACGAACTTTTTATTTTTCAATCTCAACGATTTATTTAGCAATTTTTTTTGTATCGCAGTAATTTAATAACTAAAAATTGTAGTTTTGAAACATTGAAGTATTATTACTAGCGTAATAGAACCGACATCGCGAACACCATGTACCTATGTCCCAATGTGTTCGCGCCACATGGCTTCAATCTTCAATGGATTCGTTCCATTTTGAAAGGAGAACGGAGGCTCAATTTTGAAAATCGAACCTCCCGGGCGGGACACATTTTGTTCGAGATGTCTGTTCTATGAAATTATACTTCAATGTTTTGAAACACAGTTGTACACAAAAATTATAATGAATAAGTATACTAATTTTTTTAAAGAGTTTTTTAGTCAAAGCGCAAAGTTTAGTAAAAAATATTTTGTTGGCATTAGTACTTTTTATTGGAATTTTTATACTACACTCCACCACACGCTATACCTATTCCCATAAATGCATCGAAAAAAGCACAAAGTTGGATCTAATCAGGTAAAAAATGTCATAATAATCGAGTTTTAATCACTTCTAGATAATAAAAAATACCACAGTATAGGTCGCATTGTAACCGAGGGGAATACCGGATCATAATTTAAAATTTTGAAAAATCACCTTTTCAATTAATATTTTTCTGTATCCTGTAATTGTAAGCGACGCGACGCGGTGACACCACAAAATTCTGAATAATAAAATGTGAAAGTTAGTGAAGATGTATGGATGTTTGTCTTTTCAAAATGAGCTGTTCGTTGCACAGATTAAGATGAATCTTGGCACGACGCACGGACCATATTATTATGACGTTTGTAAGTTTGTGAGACCACTCCTCGTTGGGCGAAGCCGCTGGCGGAAATTAGATAAATAAAATGATTACTTTTTACAAAAGTATAATAATTTTGTACTTCATATTTTAAAGTAATTCATAGGTATAGTTGAATATATAAGATATTTTGGTTTCGTTATGTATTTGAGTGGGAAATAAGCGGAAAATTAATGAAGTTTTTATTACATTTTCCGTGTGAGTTACAATAAAAGCTACCTATTTTACTACCCTTAATATAGTTTTTACTCGTGACCTACTACGAAATATAACTTATCGGGTCTCAGTTATTGCGACTGCGAGCATTCAAGTGTAATAAAGATGCTAGTTTCAAGAAATAGTGGAGTTATAAAGAAATTTGGTAGATCGGCGGTAAAGATTAGAGCCCCGAGATTTATGACTCATCATTGCTGGCGAATAGAGGCAAGTTATGAAATATTGTGACCATTTTCTTTTACTTTGGAAAATACTCAACTGGGAGTGTTATGCGTTTACAGTGTGGAAATTTGATTACAAATTGCTTTGCTTTATCTTATTTTGTAGATCATAAATATTAACAAATCTCTTTTACTTTTATTTTTTAACCTTATTATGAACAACGGTATGGTTTTTGAAATAATTAAAGGAGAAAAAAGAATAATTAGGTATAGATAATTAGGGTGGCTAAAATACTGACCCTTTTCCATGGCACTATGGTATTGTAAGGCAAAATCCGGTTTACTTGGTTAGCTGATTAGGTACATAATAATGGAGTAAAATTAACAAAAACATAGAAGTCGGACATTTTATTTAATCATGACTGTCGTGAGAAAACAACGGTTGACTTTTAAGCGTGACCACGTTTCACGGTCAAACATTACCGTATTAGTAAACTCAAAACTCGGACTCAAATTATTTATTTCGTCATAGGAACAAACGGGTCACTTAAAGAAAATCAAAAGTTACAAATTAAATTCTAAATACATAATAATTATTGATCAATACATTTACAACAGTAAGTACATTAGAACTAATTTATTACTTTATATTACACTTCTTAAAATTAGCTACTGATCTAGAAATCAATAGCTAATCTTATGATAATGCCTAATGTCTCGATAGACCTAACTTATCATCGACTTCATGAGAAAAAATACATTATACTTAGCTTAGATATAACAACAACAAAGGATTATGCCTAATGTAAGCTAACTAGCACCTACTTTTCGGGTTTTAAGTAAAAATTAAAGTTAAATTTATACGTAAACCCGTTTAAAGTTAAGAGGTTAGTTTGATCAACGGATGAAGCAAGCTTCTGTCTTATATCTCTCTTATCTGTCACCCAATTAGAGAAACAACAACGGAAACGTCAAACCACGCTCCCCAAAACAAATTGGGTTCTACAATAACGGTTAGTTAACTCCACGGCTTTTGGGTTGAATCCATTTGCCAATTAGATAAGTAAATCTATAGCAAAAGTGGTTGGAAGTGATTGTTTACTGTTGAACTAAAATTGCGTGTACTCAATGATGTTTAATAAAAACTGTAGATACGTCATGCCCTTACAAATCAAACAAAAAATCTGTTCCGAAAAGAGCTACAACACACACACGTTTATCTTTTGTTTCACTACACCAATTACACTAAAATAATACTCGAAGGCATTTTAACGTTGTATGTCAAATCTCAAGCACTTCTGACATCAAAAGCTTGCGTGATATTATCGTCTTGTATTGACAGAGCGACTACGAGGTTTACGAGGAGACAGAGGTCAATTGACCACCCTTACGATCTGAATCTTCGGCGCGCTAGTGACATATCTACCTCTTTTTTACTTATAATATCATTGCGTGTACTTGTTAAAATTAGAAATCACACTTATCACAATGCTTAATCTTAATCCTTAACACAATGTTAGGCTAGAAGCGGTTAATTTAACACATACTACATCTACTATTATTACATGGTATACATTATTTTTAATTTTGCTTCTAAAATTGAAGCTCACTGAGTTATAAAGTCGAAACACTTGTATTAAACAAAACCCTAGAGTCTGTTCTACGAGATTGTGCAATTAATATCAGCCAAGTAATTTCCTCCAACTGAGTAGGTATTATGAAGTAACATTCGCTGTCCCAGGAGAATTAACGTTAACGGATACAAGGTTATGATATCAGGTGGAAGAACATCATCTCGTATGGGTCGTCTGGGGTCAAATGGCCTCATGATTTGGTTGATTTGTCATGCCCTTACAAATCAACCAAAAAATCTGTTCCGAAAAGAGCTACAACACACACACGTTTATCTTTTGTTTCACTACACCAATCACACTACAATAATATAATACACGAAGGCATTTTAACGTTGTATGGCAAATCTCAAGCACTTCTGACAACAACGAAACTGTCTATCGTCTTGTATTGACAGAGCTACTACGAGCAGACGAAGTCAATTGACCTCTCTTACGATCTTCATCTTCGGCGCGCTAGTGACATATCTACTCTTTATTACTTATAATATCATTGTCAACTAGAGCATCGAAGCTCGGTTCAATTTTGAAAACCCGGGTTTTCGGGTTTAAGAATATCAAAACCCGGGTAGATCGGTTTTTTCGAGCTTTTCGAGCCTTTTATTGTATTTTTTTAAAATACACTAATCTGCGTTTATATATCGATTTCCTGCAATGAGTACAAATTATAAAGGATGAGGAAGAATTTAAATAAATGAAATAGTACTTTACAAATTACAAAAACAGTTAAAAATGTTTAAAAAAGTGATAAAGATTTATTTTTTCTACAGAATATCTTAAAACTTAGTAAGTAATCTCCATCCATCCATCCACTGCTGAACATAGGCCTCCCCTATCTTGCGCCACTCTGACCGGTCCTGAGCCTTCTGAATCCAGCGGATGCCCGCTGTCTTCTTCAGGTCGTCGGTCCATCTTGTCGGGGGGCGTCCTGTACTTCGTTTTCCGAGACGCGGGCGCCATTCGAGGACCTTTCTTCCCCAACGGTTATCGGTCCTTCGCACTATGTAGCCCGGCTCGGCGGTGATACCGCGTCATCTCCCGGTGCCTTGTTGTTTTTAAGCTGTTTGAGAGCCTTTCTAATCTCATACAGGCTGACGTCCGGGATATCCTCTGTGTAGTGTCGGGTTAATTTAGCTCTCTTGTCGCTCTCCTCACTGGGAGGTGGAACTTGAGAGGAGGTATACAACCGTCCGTAGTATCTCTCAGTTTCTCTTAGAACTTAAGGTTTCGACGTAACTATGGTGCCGGACTCGGTCTTCAACCTTGTGAGCTGACTTTGCCCAATAGACAGGTCTCTGGCGAACACTTTGGAGCCCTGGTTTCGCTCTATTATATTTTTTACAGGATTTGCGTTGTGTTTGCGCAAATTGCGTCGCCTACACTTGGAGATCTGTTCATTGAGCCGTCGGTATTCCGTCATAGAGGTTGGAGACTGCACACATAGTTCTCGTCGATATCTCATAAGACCGAGACTTTGTTCTGAGAGAACTTGAGATCTACCACTGGGGTGGGTCTTGAAATACTTCGACCTTACCTCGTGGACAGTCGCTACCATCCTGGTATTCCTGGTGTTAAACTCCTCCACCGAAGTGCATGATTCTAGGTACGCAAAACTATTTTGCAGTTCAAGTTGAAAGTTTTCGGATCCCTGGATTTGGACAGGTGTTGGACGAAGCATAGACTTCATCAGGCATGACCGTTCCAGCTTCACGTCGATATTTAATGTGTAAGAGGTACAAGACGGTGATCGCTTCCGGTTTTGAACCTGCTGATCACAGAGACATCATTAAATATGTGCTGTTTGTCTGCCAGAATGAAGTCTATCTCGCTTTTTGTGGAACCATCAGGACTTATCCAAGTCCACCTGCGTTGAGGCTTCTTTATGAAGAAGGAGTTCATCATAAAGAGATCTTCCTTCTCCAAAAAGTTAGCCAACAAGTGTCCTCGGTGGTTCCGTCGTCCAATTCCGAAGGGATCCACTTTCTTCTCTCTTGTGGCTTAAACTTAATAAATAATAAAACAAAAGTATTTAAAAAAAACCGAAAAACCCGGGTTTGATTTTTAAAACCCGGGTTTTTTTGTAATCCTCAGAACCGGGAAAACCCGGGTTTTTCGGTCCGGGTAAACCCGGGCTCGATGCTCTATTGTCAACACATTAATGAACTTAACGTCTGTCAACTTCAGATAACAACCAAAACCTACGGCTTCACGTGCCCTCCAAAGCACGGAAGTGCTCACGATTCTTTTTTTCACTAGTGGTTACCCATCCAACTACCGAACGCGCCCGCTGTTGCTTAACTTTATCGATTACTTAGGTTCGACACAAGCCGCCGGGCTATGAGCGCTTCACGTATGAGCGTTTCATGAATTATTCAGTCGTGTATTAGAGGTTATTTATCACTTCCTTCAGTCCTGTCAGGTTACTCTACACCACAGCAACCCATTACTACCGTGTAATGTAATCATATCGCTTAGCATGAAAGAAACCGTGAAGAAAGAAAAAAAAACATGAGAGGTGTCAAGGGACACCCGGATAGAACGAAGTTCCTTTCGATTTAAGTTTTGTTGTACAGCGCCATCTCTGTACAACTTTCTGAATCTCGCTAGCGCCATGTATACATTATTCAGAGCATACAGTACAGCGCCATGAGTTTTACAGAGATGGCGCTGTACTGTAAAACTCTCTGAATCACGCTAGCGTGATTCAGTCGAACCTCCTCGTCGCTCATGATATCCTAGTACTTCATTAAAAATTTGTGTGAAGTTAAAATTCTTCACAAAAATTTTAAATAAGTTACTAGGACATCACGAGCGACTAGGAGGTTCGACTAAATGCGACTGTGTTCAGTGAATACGTTCAGTCGAACCTCCTAGTCGCTTATGATGTCCTAGTACTTCATTAAAAATTTGTGTAAAGTTAAAATTCTTCACAAAAAAATAGCGTGATTCAGAAAGTTGTACAGTACAGCGCCATCTCTGTAAAACTAACTGAATCACTTCCAAAAAAGTGTCGTCATTCGCAAAATCAAAAAGTGTCGAAATTTTCCGTCTAGCCCCCTTTCACAACGCGCGATAAGGAACTTCGTTCCAAAAGGACATTCTCGAAATAGAAGAGATTCCGAAACTAAGTCATTCAGTCTATTCCCGCATTCCCCTCCACTTGCTTCACCAAATATTTATATTACAATATAGATATTACGGGCTCGTCTTGAAATACCCAGTTAAATCAAAACCCTTCTCTTAGAAGTGTAGGTATGCTTAAATTATTCCATTTTAATGACTCTATCTAGATGGAGGTTCCCAACTACTGCCCAATTTTACGTGACATTGACAAGCCTGTCCGCAGGCGATTTAATTGAAGCGTTAATATAAATAGTATTTAATATGGTACAGGCTTGATAGTTGGAGTTTAATTGCCTTGTTGTCAGGCCAGGAAAAATGCCTATATTGACGTTATAGTACAAATAATTAGGATGTTAGGATGTTCGCAATCCCTATTGATGAGACCGCGTAAAGCTGTAAAAGCACGAAAGCCACTAGCGCCAATAGCATTATCAATGGAGTTAATAATTTCGTGAATGTTTGTTGACATAATTATGTATATTTGTATTGTGTTGTATTGTATTGTATTGTAGGTTTCGAGAATAGAGACTAGTGTCAAAACAACAATAATGTTGAAAGTGTTCTTTGGCGCCAAGACACTAAGGCTGAGGGCACGGGATTTGCGGCGAGCGGCGCGATGGCGGTTGCGGGGCGGCGGCGATTTGAAGCGATGGAATCAACAGTATGGCGTACTATGGGACCGGGCACGAGACCCGCGATTTCGAGCGGCGCGATGCGCGATGCACGGGCGGTGCGGGGCGATGCGCGGCGGCGCGGAAGAGATGGGAACAAACTAGATTGATAGTACGGTCACCTGCAAAGAAAAGTAACCCATCTGTTTAAACAGTTTTAATAAACAGATGGGTTACTTTTCTCTGCAGGTGACTGTACATAGAATTGTATTGAATTACAATTTTAAAATAATGGAAATTTATAATGAAGAACTTATTTCGTGTATTTCATCAAAAGCTGCTATATGGGACAGTGAAAACTTGCACCATATAAATATTCTCTAAATATTCTCCAAAATATAATCAAAATGTACTCATTCTCGTATAGTTTTAATATTTTTTGAATGAAAACTTAGTTATAAAGAGTAGAAAATTCTCCTAAATTACTTCTTCCTTTATTTATTGGATGAACACCATTTCTTGGAAATAATAATTCAGCTCTCATCAGGATACTAGGCTCCAATAATTCTCTTCAACGTAAACTCATATTTTTCACAACCGAATAGATGAAACATGTACCTTCATCTGTATGAAAACCAAGCGTCACTTTTTTCCGAAAGTCACTTTACAGCATCGCTTCAACAATAAAAGTATAAATAAACAGATTATAATATTATCATTCTTCACAACACTACTTTAGCGCGATTGACCGATCGTTTTTCGTGCCCCGCAAGACACCGCTGCTAATCGCCCCGCGCCGCGCCGCGCCGCAACCGCTATCGCGCCGCTCGTCGCAGATCTCGTGCCCGCAGCCTAATGTGTCTCTTGAGGTCTTGGTGTCTCTCGCAAAAAAAATCAATTAATTAACCAATCAAGTCTCACTTTTTTCTCGAAAACTATCTTTATGTGTACAAATGTTAAACTACCCACTATTTGTAAGTACGCTTAAGTTGTTATTTAAATGTAATTATTGTTTCTCAGTAAGTGATTTGTAATCTTTTGAGAAATAAATGATCTTAAACCTTATAATCTAAACTCAGCTGCAATGCAAATTTCCATAGTTAGATCTAATCTTCACATTTTTTCTCGAGTTTCTGGAATATGGTAGAAATGTAGCTGCAGAGGGTCCTCCGGAACCAGCAAAATTTTGAATTTGGTCTATGAGAAAAAATGTCTGGGAACCTCTGGTTTAGGATGACATAAAACTCGGTAAGGTCGAGCGTGACCCTAACAAGCAGTTGACTGTGTTGGTACACCAGAGTCTTGTGCGTGACGTGTAATATAAATGGAACTCATTTACTTTTACAATGTTCTACATTGTAGTTGCTTCTTTAAATAAAATTTTACGGTTACTTGGTCATGACATTTGATGTATGGACAATTTTTTTCGGTATTGTTTTGTATTCGACTAACTTAGGTTCTAGGCTTTGATAAAAATATTATGTCGTAGTTTTTTTATAATAACATTGTCACTAGCACAATAAGTTGCCAGAGCGATTTTTTGTACAAAATTCTAATTTCTATTTTTATTCGACGATAATATTGTATGTTAACTTCATACAATATTATCGTCGAATAAAAATTGACTTTATTAGAAACTGGACACAAATGAAGCCGCCTGTTAGTCTGCCTGTTCATAAATACATATTTTAGTATCTTAAACTATCTTACTAATGTTATAAATATGAAAGATTGTGAAGATGTTTGTATGTTTGAAATGCTGGTATGAATATGTCGCGCTAACCGAGAGGTTGGTGGTTTAAGTGCACCCAGAGAGTGAAATGGTGAACGCTCAAACTTAGTAAATATGTATGTAAAACCTATTGACTTTTCTCTTCAGGACGCCTACATCAAAAACACTGACGCGAGCTATTCCAGTCCTCGGCGCGTATAACGAAAGACGAGGCGAACCACGTCGTTCGTATTGGTATGTTCACAACGTAAGGATATTGCTGTATATTGGGTTTTTCGATGGGAACAGGGATGTGGGAATTCTGTCGTACCAATGCTACGTAAAACGTAGTATTACGTAGATTTTTTGCTACGTAAAACGTAGTATTGGTGTTTAAAAAACACTTTTCCAAACATCAAACTTCATTAATTTAAAACACAAAAAGAGTCGGTGTTGCTTTATCGATTCCGCTGGTGTAGGACTTTGAGAGAGGAGGAGAGAGTAAAAAAGGTCGTAAGTCCATCACAGAATCTGTCCAAATAATGGATTAGTAGCACCCTATACAGTGTGACATTAACTTTAGATCTGAAGTTCAATGTACTTGCCCTACCAAGGATATTTCATTTCACACGTATTGGTAAGGTTTTTGGATTAGCGCGATTACATGCGGGTCTCAAGCCAATCCTTTGAGGTAAAGGACTGCTGACATTATATTAATGGATCTTGTGATTGAATATTAAAATTTAATCGCATTAACTCATACTGAGTGAACAGTTTAATAATCTTTCAAGCAAGAACCACGCTAAGCCTAGATTTCTAGATTTATACTGAAAAAGCCATGTGTATTTACGATATCTGTATTTTATGACCTCCGGTATTTAATTATCTAATACTGATAATATGGATCCTAAATCCTAATCCATCATTCTACTTATAGGTGCACTTTATTTTTATGTGGTTAATTAATTAAATATTCCTTTCGAAACCCCTCTACCGCCAGTGAAACCGCGGGCAAAATCTAGTAATTCATAAACAAAAGACATAAATCATCTGAACAAACCATCTTAATTATTAATTACGCTTTCTATTCTTATCGAGGGTATTTGCCCGAATGCTCAAAGAATTTAAGAAAACCGTGCAAATAATGTACTTTGAATTACTGTATTATCTCAGAATATTTTAAAGCTGGAGAGTTTTTTGTTTGTTGGTTAGTTTTAACAATAATTTATTTTATTTATTTAAACTTTTTTGAACCAAAAAAAATGTATTATTACAAAAGGCGGACTTAATGCTAAAAGCATTCTCAACAGCAAGTATTATAATTACGAGTATATTATAATATGTTTGTGTATTATAGCCACATTCATGAGGAAGGCTGTAGTCTGCTTTTTAGCCTGTAGATATGTGTGTAGATATGTCACTAGCGCGCCGAAGATGAAGATCGTAAGAGCAGTCAATTGACCTCGTCTGCTCGTGGTCGCTCGGTATATATATATATATACACCGATACATATATATATATATATATATATAAAGCAGAAGGAGGTATTCTATGGTATTGGTTATGAAATGATATTTCTTTTACTTTGCACCATGATATATTTCCAGTTCTCTTAACGTTCACATCAATATTCCAAAGTACTTCAACACTACGCCATCAATATTAATCTGACCTACATTATTGACAATTTCCTAATCTAAATATGACATGACATTATATGCCAGCCTCTGCATCAGACAAGCGCTGTAGAATAAAGAGGTCCGTCTCTGGACCTTCACTGAAGATTCATGGCCTCACCGATATATATAATATTCTTTATTACCTGATATCTTCCAAACCACTGAATGGATTCATATAATTAAGATATAGTTAATTCGTCTTGATAACCCAAGTGTTCTTAGATAAGTGAAATAAAAAAAACAAATATGGTGGCTGTGAGATGTCATTGTTTGAAGTATCACAAAATAAAAATAAATCTAATAATTAATCATATTATATTTATTTTAAATTAATAATAATATATTAATCTATTAATATGGATACAAAATTAAAGAACTCACCAAGGATTTCAAAAAGGTATATAATGATAGCTTTTTTTGAAAGCAGGCGGGATTATTTTTTAATTTTTAAATATATTACACCTTTTTTGAAGAACCCCATATCCGCTCCGGAAATACCTGAGAAGGAAGCTCATTCCACAGTTTGGCCCGTGCGTGACAAAAAGGCTATATTATTATGATAATATTATCTTACAAAATAAGTTGCTTCTCAGATATGGGTATTAAGACTCAGTCAGATATGGGTAGGTACTCGAAGAGAGTTACAAGTAATCTGATACATACTGATAGCCTATAAGGGTCCGATTTCGAATCCAACATACCTACACCTTTTCACACCTTTAATTTTTATGTTATGACAGAGTTCCGCTAAAAAGGAGACTTCAATTCAAGACAGGGTTATACTAAATTAGTGTGCTTTACTTATCATCGTGCAGTTTTTAATGGTAATGTGTCGACCATTACCATTAAAAACAACGAGCTGACGACCCACCTGATTATTTCAAGCATTGAATGGATTGAAATTATTTTTGAGATACTTATGACATGTACCTATCTTTCTTTGGATTATGTTTGCTTTACGTCTGGCCTTCAGACTAAAAATACAGCATACAGTTTTATAACCAAAATATATACGTTTATAAATGTTTCAAAAGGAATCAATTATAATGATATGTATAATCACGTCATTTGAAAACAAAGAAGCGGTAATGACAATCTTATTATTTCTCCCTTAATTATTCAAACATTCACGTTCCTTATACTACGTTGTCTTGAATTCTTAATGCGGCTTCAGCGATGTGATAAAAATGACGCCTCTGAAAACGTGGGTCGGAATGTCTTGAATTCTTTGAAACAGTCAAATATTTTTAACTCATGATCATTGCTCTAAGTTGCAAGACTGGTGACTGGTTAGTTTATAAACTACTAGGAAATCGCCCTCGCTTCGCTTCGGGAAAAATAGTAATAATAATAATAATAATATAGCTTATGTCACCCGGGGATAGTGTAGCTTCCCAACAGTGAAAGAATTTTTCAAATCGGTTCGGTAGTTTCGGAGTCTATTCAATGCAAACAATCGAATCTTTCCTCTTTATAATATTAGTATAGATAATACTTGCACCCATCTTTTAATGGATGAAAAGTGTTTTAAATTCAGTTTAGGACCTATATACTTAGTAAAATTTTTAGCATAATTAGCGTATATAGTGCTTTATGATTATTTTGTTTGATTTGCTTGAGAAAGCTTGCTTAAAGGCTTATAAACAATCTGAAGTCTATCATGTTAGAACAGATTGTTACATGTCTTTTGAAGTGAAACTTCTTTAGAATCGTTAGTGATTTGAAACCGGATGCAACGACAGGTAAGATAATATAACCGCTAATTTCGTCTTTCAATTTAACTTCTCCGTAGCTCAATGGTCAGGACGTAGATACACAATACCTGATGCGCAGGTTCGCGTCTCCCAGTATTTCTTTTTTTTAGTTTTATTTTTTTTTAGTTTTATTTTTATACTGTTTTTAAATACTTTCAAATGCTCTTTTAAATATTTTCAAAGAATTTATCAACAAAAAATAAGAATTTCATTCTTTCATTCTGTCGATCGACCGACCGATTATACAGACAGTAAAAATGCTAAGTTGTATTCATAGATGGCGCGAGGAATAAGATAGAACATTCGTTTTATTGCTAGATAGATTTTTAAAAAGTGCTAAGTTGTATTCACAGATGGCGCTTCGTATTTATTGCTTTAAGATTCGATTTATTGCTTTTTCATCTCATTATCTTGAAACCAAAATTTTGGAAAGTTTCACTTCTACCACGTGTGAATTGCACACATTTTCTTTTTGTTATTTTTTGAAAGCATTAAAATTTATTCGACAATAGCGGATATAAAAATAGTTTTGATACATTAATTACTTTGACAAATTATTAAGGATGGCCATGCCTCATAAAATTACCTTTGTTTTAATTATCTATTGTTACATCTATATAATTAATAATACACATGCAAAAAGTACATAAAATGAAATCACAGGTCCTTATCACCATCATCCGAAACGATTCTTACTCTATGAAGTCGAAAACAAAATGACAAAAATTAAACTTGCGAGTACTTTTAAATATCAACCTCAATACTGTGTATTAAAGCCACAAATTGTCTGAAGGACTAATCTAACACTTTTTCTTATAATTTTTAGAAAAACAAGCTATAATTAATTTGGGGCTTTGGCTCCTTTCTTTTTCGAGTACAGTTCAAATCTCCAGTTTTTGCAAACAACTTTTTAATCCTTATTTTATCTCGTCTAATTTCCTAATTATGTTGGTATTCACGTTAAGTCAATGTGAGCATCTTCAAAGCAATACTGAACAGACTCTTCCTATGCTAGTGCTCTTAACCACCTCGAATGGCATCTCTAGTTGGCAACAGGCGGTTCGAAACAGTAATTTATATAAGTAGTTATAAACCTTCTAGAAAAGACTTTCTTTTTAATTTGTGGAACATTGTAAAATAGAATGAAATTTAATTTACCTTTGAAAACACGGAAGACATAGAACGTAACCGTTCAAAGATGGAAATGAAAAAAAAGACGCAAAAATACCTCATTGTAGTTGGTGAATATGGAACTTGCAAATCTTGTAATATATTTTTCTGGTTTCATGCTAGTTTAAATTTTCATTCATTCATGCTATTTATTTTATACACTAAAACAACATCGTTTACTAAGCATGAGTTTGCTGAGAATTTTACCTCTCTATAGTAAATTTTTTAGAATTTCATTAAACTCCTTTCAGTAGGTAGTATTTGCGTGAAAGAGTCATCCATACATCCTCAATAGCGAAGATATTTTAAAAGAAACACTTCTCTCGGCCAATTTACACGCAGTTCAGTAACTACAGTATCATTATCACACTGTGAAAAAAACTGCACATCAGAGGAACAAGATATCTCCTGGAACCGCCAGTTATCTAGCCACAGATGCGGACCGCTCATAAAACGCCACAGCTATACGTGTGACCGAAAGCAAAAACTGAAGCGGTTAGTGGTTTTTCTCTTTACTTTAATATCGATAATATTTTTATAGTGAATCTATTATATTGAGTAAGTTGATTTTTTTCTTGTAATTATTAATCATTTCCATTCCTAATATCCGTAGTGATAGATTTTGCTCGGATATCATAAGAAGCGACTATATCCGGCCTGCCGTGATAGGGCCCCACGGAGGGATTAGTTGGGATTTGTAATGTTGCTTTTAATAGTTCTTAATTTAATAGCTTTTATTATTTCGCAGTGGGATTCGACTAGATAGCTTACACCCAGCCACGCCAAATGAATCGTCGTGTTCCTTCTGGGAGATTGACAACCAGTTGTTGGTTCTTTTTCTTTCTTGTTGTTCCTTTGTTCCATTGTTCTTTCTTTCTTGGCCGGCAACACATAAGTGATGCCTTTCAAGCCGCTGATGTCCAGGGGCGATGATAGTCACTTACCATCCGGTGGATCATCAGCTTATTGTCGGATATTTCCATTAAAAAATCGAATAATTACATGATTAGAATCATGGTCTCCAAATAACAGAAACATTTCATAACATTTACATAATAGTTAAGATTTGTAACGAGAAAAAAAAACAGCGGGTTTGCGCATCACCTAAATCGCCTCAGTCTATAACTTGGAAGTTGAATTACGGCTTAAGAGTTTTATTGGCCTGATGTTGGACGTCTTACGAAGAATTTAGTCAGGATTTAGATAGAGCCTCTGGGATTCTGGCCTTCTATCTAAACATATAAATACGTATGGGCGGAAAATTGATAGTTAATAAGATTGGAATATTATATTTATATAGTCTCGCACACAGGCGCAGAATAGCCAGCCTCTCGGCATCCTACAGTATGCATTTGGGAGAGTGTGCTCAGGAATTGCAAGAATTAATTCCCCCATCCCCGTTCCTCCATCGAACAATCCGACGTACGGCAAGTATCCCCATATGTCATGAATATCCCATCGCTGCGAACGACGCGACGCGATTCGCTTCATCTTTCATAGTGCGTGCCGCGAAGGACTGGAATAGCTTGCCCGCGTGGGTGATTTCCGTCCACATACAATGTGGGTGTCTTAAAGAGAATAAGCATTTATTAAGTTTGTGAGTTCTCCATTTTGGACTTATTCGTCACTTACCATTAGGTGGGATTGTTGTCAAGCAACTTGTTTCATGTTAAAACAAAATTAACCCTTTGAATTGAAAGATAATCTTTGAATTAAAAAGGATTTATTCCTAATCAAAAGAATTTAGACTCAACGACCGCTCAGCCCCACCCTAGCAACCGTATGAGTATAATGGGCTTAATGTAAACCCAGAATAACGAGGATGTATATCCTTTATCGAAAGGATTAAGCTGTTACGATGGTTACCGAAATTTTTTTTTTCACTTTTGGCTTCTATGAGTCAATATACACCTGCTAAATAATATTTAGATTTTTATCTTTGAATTTCATAAAATTTGAGCCATTTTATTTTTTTTCTTTGGAAGTCATGTACAAATTATAGCCCATAATAAAGTCGTAATCATATATTACTGAACAACTACTAGTCTCTTTAGATCAGTAAGACGTTTATACCATTTTATTCTTCCCTAAATAAAATCGTTACATTTCAATACTTCAAAGATGAATATTAACTTTGACCGGAAGAAAATTGTAATAGTTTAATACATTTACAATTAATTCATAAAAGTACAATAAAAGTGTATCGTAAGCATAACTGATGAAAACTGTCGATAGCATGATAAAGTTTTACGGGAATAAAATTGTTATATAAACTTACTTGCTACACAATTCCATATAATACATTATTATTGTTTTTTGGTATTAATTAAAAATATATATATTCTTTTATTATTTTTCTTAAGGAATGTAATTCCGGAAAAAATAACGCACGTTGTGATGTATAATTCAAAGATAAGCAATCATTATTCTGTATAGGATAAAACAAAGCTGGTTTTTTGCTTCTCCTGTAAAACTTACTTTTCTCTATTACCATTGTATTCCCCGGAAGGGTCGATTTATATCCTTCAAACATTTATCAAAAACAACGACTGGTTTGCGAATCATCGATTGTAATTAGCTTGAAACGTCGTTAGTAAGTAAAGTAACAAACTCTAGTTAGGTGACATGTAGCGTTTGTTTTATAATACTTAATCGGTTAATAATAAAATATATCTTAATCAAAAGTTTTCCGATGCGAAAGGAGGGCAGTTACCTAATAGTTGTAAATGAACGATCAACAAAGCTCACACACTCAAACTTGAATACAATCCCTTCCAGTACGCGTTAACTTAGCATAAGCCTTTTCGTTTGACTAGAAGATATGCACACTGAAACCAAAGTGAAAAAAATGTATGTAAATATTAAACGTACTATCTGATATCTCAATATTATTATCTAATAACAACAGGGACAACAACATAATTTATTTCCTTTTTATTTTGTTTTTAATTACATAGCATACATTGTAATTTTAGTTTAATTTTGTTGTGAAAACTGGCGAAATGAACTTTTTCTATTCTAATCTAATATCTTAATATTACTATCTAAATAAAACTTACTTAATACATATTACTTTCCTTCATCTTGTAACAATAATTCAATAAAAGGAAAATTGTCGACTGATTCGTTTAACAAGCCCGAGAGTATTGAAAAGCTGCTTTCGTGTTTAACGTGTGGATAGAATGCATTTTAGTACTTTGAGATTAGACACGTTATAAATTTTTGTTTAGTTTATAAAAAGTTACTTTTCTCGTGAGTTACGCACAGCAGAAAAGGTACCAGGGGACTCACTTCCTTCCCCACTTTGGTAAAGTTAACCCATTTTTATTTATTTGTAACTTTTTGTCAGCGCGATAAATATACGAATATATTATACCCATTCCAAGTAAGAGCTTTTCCTAAAACTTTTTGAGCTAAGCCGGGTACGAATGAAAATAATGAAATTATAAGGGTTTCTAAATACCTAATGTAACAGAAATAATCACCACCATTTTTTACATTTGCTTTGTAATGTTTAAGACACTTGTTGTTGATCTAGGAAAACATTACCACTTGTCCGATAAATCAATCTGTCCTATAAAAAAACTTGCACGCAAATTTTAATAATCATTAAAAAATTAAATAGGACATCACTCTTAGGCTTAACACGCATTACGATTTTTCACCGCGCGTTTTTTTTTCTGACTATTTTTAAATCGCGTACTGAATCATAATCAACACGATTTTTTTCGCAAGTGCGTGCAGCTACATACAATTTCCATATTTCACAGAATTTTGCGGAAAAAATCGCGCGGTGAAAAATCGTAATAAGTCGTGGCAAAATATGACAGATAAGAGAAATACAAATACTACTGCAAACGCCTTATCACACCCATATGTATATCACATAATAATATTGTGCCTTACTCTATTTCAGAACAGTATTGCCCTATCTGGGTTTGAAATTTTATTATTTGATGTCTTCACAGTTTTCCAACAAACTATACGATTATATCGGAACTATCGAATCATTCTCCAAACAAGAGTAATTTATCTACACAACGACATTCGCCAATATGTCAAACTATTATTGATTCGGGCCCAACTTTGTCGAGCGTACAATTATAATTCTGACACCGGATTCCTATCATTGGTAAGCAAATATGTACGTCTGTAGATACATTCCGAACAAATACGAAGGACCTTTGTAACTCCCGCACATTGTTTAATATTTACACACATTTAATCCATCTAGGCCTCCAGTACCGTCCTGTGTCAACATGACATACAATTGTTGGAGAAACTTCGCTTGTAATGTCATGTATGTTACCATACAAATGAATGGTAACAATATATTCTATTATATAAAATGTGAGTAGAGAACAAACGTTTTGTTGTAAAGAGGCAAAGAGTCGATATAAAAAATCCCATACAAACTTCCATCCTGTTCCCCTTGGGAACCTTAATATTTTCGGAAAGTTTTCTAAACTATGACGCGAAGGTAATAAATAGGTAGTTATCCCAATTTAACATCGAAAACCGTTTACGGGTTTATGTGATTGACGGTCGACTCACTTATAACTTGCGAATAAAATGTTTTTCAGATTACATTATATCGTTTGGACTCATTATTAACGATTTACATCCCTATAATCTAATACCTTTAAACGAGCGATTATTGTATATATGTACGTATATATGTATATACAGAATCTCGGAAACAGGGGGTTTAGGGGGCGATAAATCGATCTAGCTAGGATTCATTTTTAGAAAATGTCATTTCATCCGTGTTTTCAGGCAATGAGAAACTGCTAAATAGACTCTTCCTGACATCTATTGGCGAGTAGCAACACTAAAGCTACTTCAGTAGATGGCGTTGTTAAGTAATATTAAACCGAATAGCTCGGTCATCCGGGTACTCCAGAATTAAGTGCACATTAAATCGTTGCGCTATAAAAAATTGTACCTATTTAATTTTATTTGGCATACATGTTCATTCATCATTCATTCGTCACATATACGGGATGATGACTACATCATCACATCAACATAACAATATTTGGTCGAGTGCTGAATAACAGTTCAATTTGTACTTCTTTTTTTCACACGTTAGCATCAACTTAATGTAAACCAATTTATTTTACAAATATAGAACGTGTTAATGATTCGGCCAATGCGCCACATGACGACAAACATGTAATGTCGTTAGTATAGATAAGTGATTTGAGCATTTCAAAGTATTTTAAGCGGTTTGTTTAGTTTATCTAACCTATTACAAACTGCATTAATTTTAATATTTTTAACATTTTAATATTATAGTGTTTTTATTTTGGATAGCGATTAAATTTACCTAAAGTTTAATTGCAATTTAGCATTGTAAGTATCTATTTTGTATTATGTTGTTTATTAACATACTGTTGGTAGTTGCATTGATCGAAATTGCAGTTCAGGAAAATTTTAAGGATATACTGCTGCGCCACTCGCCGATCTACACGCGACTAACGGGCGCACTGAAAATCAGAGGCGTAGTAGGTTTATACCTTCGACTTGCTGCGCCATATTCTGAGTACGACCCTTTTCTGTTGGCGGCTGCAACTCCAAATTCAATAAATCTAATTTTAATTTATAATATATCCTACCATAGACCTTAATATTGTTGCATGCTTGCGACGGAATAAATTTTTCTTTCTTTCTTCTTTCATTAGCTCTGATGACAATGCATTTTTTGATAAGCATGTCCTGATTAACTCAGGTTGAGCTCCAGGCCAGAGAATTCCTTAACGGGTAACACCACAGTCACAATTATATTTGTACTTACTAGCTGTGCCCCGCGGTTTCACTTGCGTTAATTTGTGAAAAAACTAACTACTAAAATATATGAGACATTACAAATATAGGCTAAAGCCTTCCTCGATAAATGGACTATTAAACACAAAAATAATTTTTCAATTCGAACCAGTAGTTCCTGAGATTAGCGCGTTCAGCCAAACAAACTCTTTAGCTTTATAATATTAGTATACATCACAGACATATTCGTGGTATACATTATGTTTTCTATGTTAGTACTTCAATGCACTGACACTATACAACCGTGTATTTAGTTATTAATCGGTGAAAGAAATCGCGAGGAAACTTGCAGAGGTTTCCATAATGTTCTAAATGGTCAATCTGGACTATAATACCGTACTTCTCTCATTGTGAGAGATCCGAGTCTATCAATGGAGAAGCTATAATACAAAACAGGACCTTCCCTTAAAGACACAGAACGCTGCCAACAGCGATACACATGCAAATTATTATCAAATCGTCTATTGAATTGTATTCCTTAGCTAAGCTAAGAAATCCTAAAGAAGTCTTGCGTTGACACGCGGAAATGGGATTATACAACGTGAAAGATTTATCTACCAGAAATAATAAATAATGCCCTCTGAAGTGCACGAGAGGAGCTTGGAAAGTCAATCACTGTGATGGATCTCCGACTGTTTGAAATCGTGATTTGTGACACACACGAACCATCTTTATATGTAAGTACGTTTTATTTTAACATCTTTTTTGGTACTTTTCAATAGCCATATATGTAATGAAGTGGGTCAAAATCAAGTCCAAAGAGAAGTTACAAACAAACAAACAGACAAACAGACAAACAAACAAACATACAGGTGAAGCTAATATAAAGCGTGTAAAAATGACGATAAAAGGTGGCAATTTATGACGATTTTGAAGTTAATAGGACAATGAACATAGGAAAAATAATCAAATTATTTTTAAGAAAAAATTGCCGTACTTGGCAATTACTGATGCGCAGTCCATCTCAGTTGAAGTTCGATTTTATCGATTTTACTTTGCTAACATCGAGATTAAGGGAAGTTAGAAAAATGGAATGTTAAAAATGAAAACTGCGAATAAGATAAAGGAATGGAAAATGAAATGCAAGTTTTCATAATAGATTTTATGTAAATATGTGCAGCGATACCGACGGACATACACAATATTATGAAGTGAAATGTGAGTGTTTGTGTAAATTATTATAAATTAATTAAGAACTAACTATAACTAATTAAGAATCTATTCTTACCGTGTAATGTTCTTATTTGAAGTCTACCGTAATATTTACCTGAAACAGAAACGAAGATTATTAGTTGGAATAGTTTGGGTAATAATTGAAGAAAACTTAATTTTTTGGCTTTATTTTTCTTGGAAATAACAATACAATATACCTACGTCCCTAATTCTTACACTAGTATAACCTGTATTATTATTACGGATTACATTGAATAAGATATACCAAACAATAAAGAGATAACAAAGACAAATGAGTGGATATTATAAGACAAGAGAATGTCTAACAAACCAGATCCTTATTTTTCTGTAGTTCAATTTATGTATATTAATAATTCTTAATTTTTCTCTTCCATAAAAGGCTGTCAAGCCAAAACTGGCTCTTAAGCCAAACTTCCTCGGATCTTAAAACCCCCAATATTATAATGTCTTCAGTTGCTTTCTCATGTCCGTTAGGGGAACAACCGTTGAAAACTTTTAAAACCTCTAATGATAAATTATGCGATGACTGCAGAGGAAAAGTTTTTTGTTACGTCACACTTAACGCGGGAAATCCTCATAACGTCAGAAAAACAGGTAGTTTTGTAACTATACAAGTGTATAAGTACAAGCGTACGGGATATCTTAAACAGATTTTATGCGAATATATCTAAGGATCCACTAATTGTAACTTATTATAAATTGCGTGCGGTGACAAAGGTACAATGAATTTGTTGGTGAATGTAAGTTGTGTTTACAATTTAATGACGCGTTTTATTATGAAATTTCTCATGGATAGAACTTGTTTCTGAGATTTAATTTATGCGTCTTTTATGGTTCGATGCTACAACCATTAAACGTCCAAGCCAAACTCCTCGGCCCCTGGTGAAGCCTGTTGAGCTGAACATCTTAAGAGGCTATGGAGAAAAACATTTTCTTGTTGTCTTGAGAGTTTCTCTTGTTGTAGATAACTGGACTCTGTACTTTCTTTTTCTTCTTTCTTTCTTTTTTTCTCTTTCTTGGCCAACAACACATAATAAATAATTAATGCCTTTGCTGTTGCTGATATCAATGGGTGATGATAGTCACTTAACATCAGGTGAATCGTCAGCTCGTTTTACGGCTGTTTGCATAAAAAAACACCTGGTTTAATCCCGCTCATGTTCATCCATGGTACCTACTTTTTCCACCTGGCTAGTTACCGCGACAGATTCGACGATGAAACGTTTTTACGTATCGTTGCAGTGTCGAACAGCAAAATGAATACTTGAAATATAAAATGTGACTTATATGCCTTATTCTTAAAAACATGAAAAGAAGTTTTATCTTCATTATTATAGATATAGCTGTGTTGCAATGTAATGTTTAAATTCAAAGACTATTATTATTCCTTGTGAAGCGCAGCGATAACAGGCTTATCCATACCATAAATTTTGTTACTTTTGTTTCTTCTAAGGAGGATATATCACGGTATTTTAATTCATGTTACGTTATGATCAGGGGATCTGGAAACGAAAACTTTTCCTTTGTGCAACTGTAACGTGAGATTTATCGCCAGATGTAATCTTGGAAGTATTTTCGCATTAAAGACATTGTTTTCGGACAATGCCGAGAGTTTATCTTGTTGGTACGGCGCAGCAATTAATTGAAGGAGACAGACACACACTGACAAACACCTGAAAAGGTGGTGTCTTATATGTAAATTGTAGTGTGGATTTTGGGTTGACATATTAGTTAATACTATCGTCTTATTTGTAGTGTAAACTTTGGGTTACAAGTGGGTTACAATACCTGTTTGTCTCTATAGTATGAGTTTGCTATAAAAAATAAAACCTTGACAGAAAGTATGAAGTATGAAGGATTTATCGAACCTCAATGTTTCAAGCCCCTCTTGCACTGTAATTGCCACAATTAATACGGTGTTTGTTTTATCCTCGGACCTTCGTAATTTATATTTCTAACGTTATGATTCTGCGGTGATCAAAAACAGAATGCAATTATTTCGTTGTAACGAATAGCACACTTCCACAAAACATACCAATTTCGCTACGACTACTCTACGGACATTCGGTTCGTCGAAATGTCAGCCTGCAATAAATTCAATGACTGAAATACCAAATTTTGCATAGTGACGTGCTACTTTAGGCGGAATAAGTTGTCGTCTAGAAGATTTCATAATTTTGGTTCCGTAAAAGTTTTGTTCGCCATTAAATATTAACGACGATAAAAGCTATTGTTACAGAGTGGCAAGAAGCAGTACCAAAGATTTCTTATTAATGCCAAACATTTTCAATTCAATGACTGCCAGCCGCGTAATATTAAAGATACTCCTTTTCAAATTAAATATGAAAACATTTTACAAATGATACGAATATTCGCTTTGGTATTCATGCAGGGAGATTCATTTACAAATTTATTCTTTCCATATGAAAATGTTTACACATGTAAATATTCTGTTTTCTTTCGAGAACTTATTCTAATATTAAATTCCTGATTTCTGATACCTATATCGAAGTCGAAGTATACTACGTGACTATATAAATAAATGGAGGCTTTCGGAATATGTTTGGTGGGTAAGGTCAGCAAATATGTACCAAAAGTACTCTGTGATATGTACCTATAGGATACTTTTATAACACAATACTATAATCATCCATTATAGAAGTTAGAGTCGCCCTTGTACGAACCTATTTATTTGATCTTTTCTTTTTTATGTACCGTTTGTGTAGGTTTATCTTACAAGTGTAATTAGACCTACTTCCTCTTCTCCTCAGGACTTGAAATTGTTTAATTAATTGAATTGCTTTAGTTCTGATGACAGATTGGGTTTTAGATATGGGAACTCCTTAACTGTTAATACGACAGTAACAATTTACATTTAAGTACCTACATTCAAATCAAATAAAAACAAAAGTTTGTTTATTTCTCTCCACACACATACATACATATCATGTCACTGGGTATACATAAAAATAACTTATTTCGTAAAACATAGTGTAATTAATTTTTAAACTAATAACTTGTTAGTTCGATCGTTGGGCTCATAACTTTAGTAATGAATATAATAATTCTAATATCAAACAATTCACGTAGAGCCTTTAAATTTATAATATTGAGTCCCGATTATTATAAAAGGAATTCGCCCTCGAAAGTCGAAAAGTTCAATAGGAGAGAATCTTGGTAGAAGAAGCAATGAAGCACAATAACCATGACCTCATACCATCATGTGAGTCAAAATACTTCAATAATAAGCAATAAAAAAATTGCCATGAAAAAAACGTGTTATCGAGCGATGCTTAACCAAATAGGAACATTCATTTTCATATGGATCTTATCTTTCGAAGATAAGAATTCCAGTGAGACGTAAGGGGATCGACTCACATAAATCTCGCGAAAATTCTCTCGCATAAAAGATTTTCCAATCAATCCCTGTATGTAATGATACGAGTATTACGTACGCGAGCATCTTTGTTTTCTTTCTTCTTACCTTTCAATTTTTTTCATTACCTTTTTACGTAATTCACCTTAGCCGTTTAATTTATATTTCCAATGTTGCAAAAAGCTATCAGCCTAATGTTTGAACTTTGGTCTTCTATACCTACTGGGCGGCTTAGGTTCAAATCAAAATTGTGTACTACTAACCAGTATGAGACGAATTACTCTAAGATCCAAACTAGGTTCGACATTCATAATGTTCATTGGGATATATAAAGTTAAAAAACTACAAACTAATAAAATAATCTTCCTAAAGCTGGAATCGAAAACCGATTTAGCTATTTGAACGTAATATATTGACCAAATGGCGCTCAATTGAAGTTATCTGAATCATTTAGTCTCTTTGCTCTTCGCTTGTGTGGATAGTTACTTGATAGAGGATTTATTCGGTTAAAAATGGAGCTGAGAGCTTGAAAAATAGTTCCATTAAGTTTTTTTGTGAAGTTTCAACACTACGTGAACGTAAATGAGATTTTATTCTCCCGATTCTTTGTATTACCGTGTTCTCGACAATAGTAATCAGAAATCTACAACATTAAGCATCCAGTATATTCATTACTAGCACTCTTACCCTATATGTTATTCCAGGTAATGGTCTATCTGTGGGCAAAATTTCATCAAAATTCGTTCAGTAGTTTTTCGTAAAAAAGTAACAAATATCCATACATGATCACAAATTTAACATTAATTTATAATATTAGCAGAATTACCTTAATAACAACATCAGGATATAACAATAATAATTTTATTGTTATTGTTGTTATTTATCAAGTTTAGGTGACGTAACACAAACAGTTCCCCAATTAACGAACAAGGCGAAACATGTCAACAACACGACCAAACAAGAACAGCCCTCACTTAATTAAATTACAAGATGTAAAGTCGATAAACATCCGCTGTTAGGGGATGGAGAGAGGGGGGTGTATCGGGAGTGTCATGACGTAACTGTAAATCAGTGTTTTAGTTCTGGCCACGTGATGGTAGATAGTTACATATAATACATATAATATATATAACATGTATATAATATAATATGTATAACGTTTGAATATATTAATATAATCTTATATGTAGGTCGTTAAAAAATTCTCGTGTCACAATTAGTTACCATAACTCCTCCGAAACGGCTTGACCAATTTTTATGTTTTTTTTTTTTATTACATAGGTCTGAGAAATCTGAGAATCGGCTACTATCTATTTTTCATATCACTAAGTGATAAAGGTTGTCCACCCCTAACATTTTATTTTTTATTTTTTGGAGAAATTTTTAATTTTTATTTTTTTTTATAATGTGGCAGATAAAAAATTCAAACAACCCTAAATTTTCACCCTTATAACACCAACCCCTATTTTTTAATATGATTACTAGGCGATTCAAAGTTCACCAGGTCAGCTAGTATTATATAATATTATCAGAGACCAGGCCAGACCAGGCTTCAAAGAGGTACTGAAAAACGTGATATTTAATTAACAATTTCGACCAATCGTAGGCATGATTGACGTTGGTCTTAACTCGTAGCCACTTGTAGGGTTTCGGAGTATTTTTGACCAATAGGGCGGAGATCATCCAATATCACGTAAGCCGTTTTCCACTTGCCAGCATGGCCTGTATATCTTTCCTACTTAAGTCTCGTATTAATGATCACAAAGCAAGCAGTTTGAAGAAGTAACTTAATTGAAAAATAAAAAATTAGAAAATATTCTATTTTAGATAACTCGCCCAATTGCGTCCCAAATCCGAAAATTGATTAGTCTGGAATCTGGATTGTTTTAATTGATTGACATAATAATTCATAACAAAAAGCAAAACTTTGTTGGAGCTTGCTGTTATACAGAGTAATAATTTGAAAACAGAACCTATTTTCAATAGAATAAATAAACATTCAATAAATGCTTTTTCATAATGTTTTTTTAACGATAGATATGTCAAGTCAAGGCCGACCATTTAATATTACGTCATAACAACGTCTGCCGGGAATCAAACTTGGGACTCATCACCGTACAGGCTATTACTAACTTAACCGGGCTCTTAGAAGTTGACTAGGTAAATTACATAGACAAAGATCATTTGATTTTTTCATGGATGACGGATGAAAGTTGTCACAGATATGCATTTAATCTAAAATTTTAACAAATAAACCCGACTTCAAATGAAGTACATCCTTTCCAATAACAATAAAAAAGAATCATTGAAATCGGTTGGCGTGATATTGAGTTATTCGTCCATTTGTCGCGCACATACTTAATGAAAATTTAAGACTTATATTGTTTTCTCATGGAATCTATTATCAGATCTCGATAAAATTTAAGTGGGACCACACGAAAAGCACCAACTTTCGATTAAAACAAGAATCATAAAAATCGGTACACCCACTCTAAAGTTCTAAGGTAACAAACATAAAAAGAAAATACAGACGAATTGAGAACCTCCTCCTTTTTTTGAAGTCGGTTAAAAATCCGTTAATTGATTTTGTTATAATACATTTACACTATTATACATTTAAATACATACATTACATAATACATATTATATATTTAAATACATTTTATAATAAAATGGATTTTAACGATCACCGTGAAGGAGTCTAAACAAACAGCTGGTCGGTGCTAGACTGACAACCGGAATGAGGCCAATTACAAGCCAGTGGGCAATCAGTGAGTCGATTAGGTGCCTAATATGTTTCCAATCGGAAACCGTTTGTATTAGTTGGCCATAAACGATGCAGCTGCGGTGTACCATGTATGGGTTGAACTCTATTTGCACTATGTTCTATTGACAGGTGAATTGTGCGCAATTTTTTTTATCGAAATAGCCGGCAAACGAGCTGGCGATCCACCGGATGATAAGTGGCTATTGTCGCCCATGGACATCAGAAACACCAAAGGCATCTTTGACAGCCGGCCAAGAAAGAGAGAAGAAAAAGAAAGAAAGAACTGTCTCTCAAGCCCCCAGCCGGAACACGACGAGTCGTTTGGCGGCTGACTTATGCTCGAGGGTGGTAGCTATCCAGGCGAACCCCTGGAGAAATAATAATAGTAATAATGGTATTAATTAACAATTAAAATCAATAGTACCAATATAATCCCTCCGAGGGCTCTACCACCAGCGAGCCGGATTTAGTCGCCTTTTACGACACCCTTCCAGCGTGGGATCGGGGTTAATATTCTAAGCCGCCCCAATACGGCTACAACTGAACCGGGAATTGTGCAAAAATTGATAAATAAGTTTTTGAAACACATAGTTTTGTCTTTATCAAAAGCTCTTTCGTTCAAGTCGGTAAATTTTTTGGTAAAATTTTGATTATTTTTATTAAAAGTTTTAAGTTTCCAAAAGTATTCAAGTATAAAATAATAATATAAAATCCCCTACTATAGTGCCCATCCAATCGTCTCTTAAGTACGAAGGTATTTTATGACTCTTTGAACGGGATAAGAATCTTTTTTCCTACACTACAAGATAAATGCTATGATTTTCCTCTTCAATGAATCGACATTTTTATTTCCATAAAATATTCTATCCAATACACTTAAGTCACCTGTTAAATCACCTGAAGGAATGAAATTCATGTAACCCAAATGAATTGAAATTGGAAGATGGTTTGAAAATGGTGATGGAAAACTTTGAGACCCAAGATTTTAAAATAGACTTGTATTAAACCGATTATTCCGATAAATTAGTGCGTTATATAGGAATTTAATTTGCCCGAGCAGCAGTATTTTTGATTTAATAAAACAAAGAGCGCTAATAATTCTAGAATTCCATTCTTATAATATAACATTGTGTTACTACGTATGTACGTACGTAACGTAGTAGTGTCGCCAATGGGTCCTGACGAGGTGTGGCTCTAACGGCCGTCCATAAAACTTCCGATTACACCCGAAGCAAATCGGTCGATCAATTGACACAAGCCGACGCTTACTATAAACTTCACGCCTAGGCAATAGTGTTTCAGGGCAAATCAGGCGTATCATGCTATATGACTATAATAGGAGATAGAAGCAGCATAATAATTTACTTGGTATAACTATGTAAACTAAGTAATCTAAAAACTCCGCTGGAAAATTCTTTATTTTTTCGAAAGGATTACTTCCAAACTAGTCCCATATTTAATGAAATTAAGCTCTGATGAAGGAATTGAGACAACTACTGAAATATATTTTATATATGTGATTATTGTATAATGTTTAATAAAAAGTATAATTTTTGATAAATTTTGTGTTCTTTATCCGACGCAATTTCTTTTGTTCTTTTTTGGTAAAATTTTTGATTATCTATACTAATATTATAAAGCTGAAGAGTTTGTTTGGTTGAACGCGCTAATCTCAGGAACTACTGGTTCGAATTGAAAAATTATTTTTGTGTTTGATAGTCCATTTATCGAGGAAGGCTATATAACATATTTTAGTAGTTTGTTTTTCCACAAATTAACGCGGGTGAAACCGCGGGGTACAGCTAGTATATTATATTCAGTATAACTCTATAGTACTGCTATTCAAAGGTTTCTGTGAACCAATAATATGAATTATAAGAGGGAGCGCTTTTTCAGATAGGTATTTGATTGTTAGAGAATATTCAGAAATGTAGAATTGATATCGAATATGTGAATAGAGAAATAATGAACAGTTGGGTATAGAGTACGTCAATTAAATTACATATTCTATGTAACAGCAGTTAAAAATATCGAAAACTATACCTGTGCCAATGAAGAAGTAAAAATGTATGAACATCAAATATTTATTTACACTTTATTGTCAAATAATGTAACAGGGAGCGAACTTTATGTCTAGTGACAATCTGGTTATGAAGATCTAGCTAACTTACTACTAATTACATGGATCCGTCCAGCGGCAGTTTGAAAGATACAAGGTATTAAAGAATATTACATACAAGATACACGCCAAAAATTATCACCTTTCCTCGCAGTTAGGAAAAATTGAATATCGTTGTCTTTCGCAATTTCCGTATCCTCTGCCTATTTGAATATCTTAGCTTTGTATATTTTCTTAAATCCAGTAATACCTATTAACCCGACCGCCATTTAAACGCTTAGTATTCAAGAAACGTTCTAATTTTCTTTAATGCGATTGCTTGATATTTGCAGAGATAAAGGTGGTACACGCACCGATTTCAAATCTCTAATAATCCCGGAATGCTGCGACATTCCTGTGTAATTGAGCATAAACTAAATATCCTCGGTTTATTCTAGACTCGGATTAATCTAGAGGAATATTTCTGTCAGCAGAATGGCATTATTTTCAATACTTCACAATAAAAAAAGGATAAAATGAATTGTAATTGGCCACATTCCATAACTGGCTACTTGTATATTTCGTTTTACAATATAAGAATGTTTTCCAGTACACTGATAATACATCTACCTTTTCGTATCATATCGTAACTAGTTATAAAATAAATGTAATGTAAATAATTTGCAAAATAAGTGAGCTCGTTGAATAACAAAGAACATCAAAGATCGTTATTTAACATTTTATAAACAACGGATGGATAACTTTACATAAACCTTCTGCGAAGTTAAACAATGCTTGAACTGTTTTTCATCAACTGACTTGTTACCGAAAAACAAAAACACATACGTTATTTCTACACATACCTACGTTATTTATTTCTACTGCGAAATCCTATTAAATTAATCCTACTAATCTTTATCTATGAATTTGGAGATTTGCATGAAAATTGTAAGATATAAAAATTTTGGTATTTTTTTATTTTAGTTAATCAAAGTACTGGCCCAAATTATATCTATATAATTTTGCCATTTTGATAGCAGTTTGTACCTATATCCCTTTACTGTGGCAATCTACTGGACGGGAGGCAATGAAGCCAGAGAAAGCGTTTTGTACTGCCTCTCGGGTGTTGAACTTTTTCCCATTTTGAATAAAGTACAAATCTGTTGGAGAAAGGTCCAGTGTGTATATACTCTTAGCTTTGCAATGTTCTATCGTGAAGAGTGAGCTCGTGCGTTGTTGTGGAGAAGCAATGGGGTAGAACGATTGACCAGTTTTAGTTGTTGAATTGCGAGCTTCTCCATCATTGGCAATAGACATCTGACGTCACTGTTGTGCCATCCGGTAAAAAGCTGTTATGTACAAGTCCGGCACTGGTCCACCAGACAACCATGATCGTCCTAAGAGTAATGATTTTTAGCGCACTTATTAGTTGCTGTACCTGGGTCCACCCACTGAGGCGAACGTTTATAGTTTTCGTACAAGATCCACTTTTCATTGCAGGTTACAGTGAACGAATATACTACTAGTATATTAGTTCATTGACAGGTAACAATTCAATTTAGAATTCCCTAGTTTCTATGCCGATTCAGTAGTGATACGTTCGTCGTATATGACAGTTTCAAAAGCAACAAATATAATATGTTATTTAATATAAGATGTTAATATTATTTCACATGCTTTCGCTTCTGTTACAAATTATAAAACTTGTAAATGTTATACTATAGGTGCCGTCGACTTTTTTCACCTGAGTTAATACACCCAGGTGTCTTAAGTCTACTTTTAGTGTACTTTATTCACCTATGCACCCAGGTGATTTAAATCTACTTGTCGAGGTGAATTGATTTAGGTAGACTTGATTCACCTATCATTTTAGTCAATGCAATTAGTGATGTTGGAATGCTATTCCGATTCAATTTTGTATAACAATTGATGTTGTTTATGAAGAAGTTTTAATCGATCTAATATAACACTATTCGACTATACAGTAGACACAATAAGTAAAATTATACAATTTCTACTAGAGACTTTATACGAGATGTTAAATTGTTATTTTCTTCCGAGGGAATACTATTACCTAACAACACATTTTATAAATGAACCTAAAATTATGTTCATTTATTAGATAACTAGCTGTTGCCCGCAGTTTCGCACGCGGAAATTATGCTTATCGTATAGTATTATCTCCTATTTCACCCCTTTGGGGGATAAATTTTGAAAAATCTTTCCTAAGTGGATGCCTACGTTAAAAGAGGGATACGTGTGCGAAATTTTAAGCTTCTAGCCCTAAGGGTTTGGCCTGTGCGTCAATCACTTTTGCCTTTTATATATTCAGAAGACAGAAGTAGATAATAAATTTCCGTTTTTTAAATTGTAGCTGTTACTACACTCTTTAGAAATTATGTATTTTTTTCTGTTCGAAATGATATTTTTGCCTACATTTTCTTTACAATTTAATTATGTTTTTATGCTAGCACTGTTGTGGAGATTTATTAATTGCAAGCTGCAGGTAAATTTTACGTAGTAAACCGTTAGTTTTATTTTAATTAAGGTTAGCTTTTGAACCAATAAAAATTAAACATATCGACGGCGGAAAGCGAAAACGTAGTCATCCACAAAAACGAAAATGTTCATCAGAGCCAAAAACCTTTTACACTTTTTTTTAAAAAATCATAACTAGCGTGTTTTTTAACTTAAACTCACGATTTTTGGATATTAGGCTTGTTATTTTTTCTAAATATAATATAATTGTAACTCAAATCTCATCCAAACAATTATTCGCCAAGATTTTGTTGACTACGACATTTTGAACTATTTTTGTGGATGACTACGTTTTCGCTTTCCGCCGTCGATATACTTTCATTCTGGTCGAGTTTGGATAAATCTACAACTCTGTAATTAAACTTTATTTCAAAACTAGGAAATCGCCCTCGCTTCACTTCGGGAAAAATTGAATTGGAATATATATAATATAGCCTATGTCACCCGGGGGTAGTGTAGCCTCCCAACAGTGAAAGAATTTTTTCAAATCGGTTCGGTAGTTTCGGAGCCTATTCAATGCAAACAATCAAATCTTTCCTCTTTATAATATTAGTATAGATAATGAAGGAGAATATATTTTTTATGCGTCCATTACTTTTACAATAGGTACCTTTAAGTTTATAATTTCGTTTGCAATGCTCATTGTTGTGACGTCACTTTGTAATAATCACTCATTGCACGCTATGTTTATGACGGTGTATGAATTTGTTCAAAAATGTCAAATCCAGAAACTATAAAATCGTATGATGTACCATAGTGTTTTAAAACAATGCACCTGAAAAGTTATTTCATGCTTCCGTAGTCAGAGTTAAGAGTGGCGCTCTATTCTCTACTTGTTCGATTTAAACAAAACCAAAACAGGTATATTTCTGTTTCTAGATATTAATGCTACGTGATTATTTAATAAGCTTTCAAGTGATTTACCGGACTTACTGACATTATGCAATCTGAAATGATGTTTAACACGTGATATTTTTCAGTGTTTTAACCAGTTTTCTTTCAAAATTGTTATCCAACTTTTACCTTATTGGTAATACAATTATGTCCTCCAAAAATAACCATCTAGGTTCTCTGAATGCCTCGAAACTATGAAAAAAGTAACAAAACGCAAATAACAGCTTATTGAGCTTATCATTTTAAATCGATTTCTTTCAAGGCCCGGAAATAGGACAGGAAAAACGTTATGACAAATACACAACGTTCAAACAAGCTCGTAATAAAAAAGAAACGAAAAAATGTTATCTCATACATAATGTATGGATTATTCCAATGAAACCAATATAAGAGGGAAAAATTGAGTGGAATTGAATGTGGAAGGAATTACATTTACGGTTCACGACAATGTTAAATGAATGAAATATATGAGAAAATAACAAGGAAAGAAATAATAATTACAAGTTGAATATATTTAATATGCCTTGCTTCAAGGATATGAATTTCTAGAGCACCTACGAGAATTCTGTACGAAAAAATCGAAAAACGGAACCCTTATACGATCACTCGTGTCTCTGTCCACCTTCTACAGCCAATTTACTCCAAAACAATAAACATTTTCTAGTACTACACTAGTAGTATATTACTACTAGTAGTATATTCGTTCACTGCTCCGAAACTACTGGCGATGGCTGCCCGCGCGAACATGTTGTGTATCACGAAATTGTCCATAGAAGCGACTCCAAGAGGCCATCAGACGTTACACCTGTCTTTATTAGGTTGACAATAACGAAGATACACATACCACCGGGAATATTTCATTACCTTAGGCTAGAAACATGTGAATAGAGAAAAGAGTAATGTTTATAAATAATATTACAATCCTTTCGCGAAGCACTCTCACAAAGCTGGAGGCCTGGATTCTGTCGCTTCTAACGACACTCTACCAGAAAGGGATTGGGATCAGTATTCTGGGCCGCACCAATACGGTCAAAAGTCGAAGTAATCAAATATTATTTAAAGTATCAATAAAATAAAAGTGACTGAATTAATATGTTACATTCCCAAAAACAGAAGTAATTTCATACTTAATCTTCATCCTGTATGGTTTGCTGTGTACATACAGTTTTATATAAAAGATGATCATAATATTAACCTTTATACTTTAATATACTTTTATGATAGTGCAAGGGAATAAAAGTCCAATATCCTACACGAGGTTATACCCTTCACTGCACTAGAAATGCGATAAAGGATTAATAGACTAGGACGAGATGATTGAAGAATACTTTCCAAATGTAACGTAAATGTTATTTATTTGTTATGGATGTTTGATTGTATTTATTAAGTATTTTAGATTTACCACAAGATTGTTTGTGTTAACGATAGATAAACTGTCAATTAAAATTTTCTACTAAAAGAATGTTTCACAATAGTATATATTTTAACCATTGACTGATTACCTACGGACAAGTCAAAGTCAAAGTCAAAATATTTTATTCATATAGGTATCACTGATACACTTATGCACGTCATTTTTTGGCTTTTCGGAAGGTGCTTTGTCGTGGAGGAGAAGAAAAGCCTAAAGAAACTCCTCAGCACATCTTTAAAAAAAATTACAAAGAAAGATAATACATAATACAAAAGTATTCTGAGCGGAACTAGTTGCAGAGCTGGTTATTTCCATGCGTCTTTTTAATCATTGACTAATTACCTACGGACTAGGTCAATGTTAGCTCAAAACGTGGCATTTTAATTGGTCCAATAAGTTGAATCCTAAAAAAAATTTTTTTTTAAACGCTTTTATTTCAATAATGTTTAGTTTATAAAATTAGCTACAAGTTGTGAAAATTTCAAGTCTCTACGTAAAATAGAACATAGAGAATTATGCGTCTAAAGTCTGAAAATCGTTTTTTTTTAATTTAATTTTTTTTTTTTTTTTTTTAATTTTCGTGTATTGTCATCGGAAATACACATGTCTGCCAAATTTCATCAATTTTCATTAAAGGGAAGTCATTCAAATTAACGTTACAAGATTTGATCCTTTGATGCTTTGATGCTCCGAAGTGAAGCTAAATAAAAGCGTTTAATAATAAATAAATAAACGCTTACACACTCATACCCCCGCAGTAGGTTTTTACCTGTGTCGCGTGTGGTATGGACGACACAAATAACATCACAATAACACCCATGACAAACAAATATTTATCTGTCACATAAATATCTGCCCGACCGGGAATCGAACCCGAGACCCCTCGCTTCGCAGGCAGAGTCGCTACCATCTAGGCTACATGTCCAGCACACATTCAACGAACAACACTGATCTGATGATAACGCAACTTTTTGCTTGTATGAGGAAAATTTTTGCGTGAGTATTCATACTTTTGATAAATAACATTTTGCAAGATCTATTATAATATCGCGCTCTTGAGCCGTGATGGTTTTGTTATAACAGGCCTTAGAGATGCAAGATTTTTAACTTGACGTCCTAGAGCGAGACCCGAAGTTGAAGCCACAAGACTATCAAAGCAATATGCATAATAACAAGAAACAAACTAGTTATAAGTATATTGCTTTACCGTGCTAAGTTACAACGGTCCCTCGTCGCGACGAAGTTTCAAATCCGTTTAAATGAGAAGGTGTTACCTTGGTGCTCCTACAAATTGTCGGTTGATTATACGTTTTGGACACAGGCCAATCCCCAAAATTTAAACTACAATTATGTTTTAGAGTACCTATTGTTACAAGTTTCGTTTGAAGCACCCCGCTAAATAAACTACAGTAGTAGATACATACTACATTTCCGGCGCCCGTTGTAGATTATCTAATACCTTGTACACAGTCATATTTTCTAAATGTAGAAAACGGCTCCAATGATTTTCATGAAATTTAGTATGCAAGGAGGTTTCGGGGACAATAAATCGATCTAGCTAGAATTCATTTTTCGAAAATCATTTTATCCATGTTTTCAGGCAATGAAAAACTGCTACAATAGACTCTTCCTGACATCTATGGGCGAGTAGCAACACTAAAGCTACTTCAGTAGATGGCGTTGTTAAGCAACATTAAACCGAACAAAGCTGGGCCATATGGGTATTTATTATAAATATCACAAGTTCTAGATGTGTGTTGATTTTCATAAATAATAATAATTAGGTTTGATACTTGATCATTCCAATTAGTACAATAATTAAAACTATATAAAACATACCAAGTACATACAACTCCCGGATATTATAACAATATGATAATTAAATCTTAAAACATTATTAATGTTGGGAATAATTCTTGGTGTACAATATAAGTTATAAATTAGTAAAAATTAAATTAAAAAATCCCCACTCAGCGTGCTCGACCAACGCACACGTCGACATAGACACTTATCACGGACACGACAAACAAGCGCGAATAGGAGCTACTAAGGTAAAGGTGCACCCACCAATCCGCACTGGAGCAGCGTGGTGGAGTATGCTCTAGGCCTCCTCAAGAGGAGAGACCCGTGCCCAATAGGGGGCCATTAATGGGTGTAAGCCAAGGTAAAGGTAACGCAGATCATTCTTTGTGTATCTATTTTGTGGCAAAGCTAAGTAAACGGCTGGCTGGTTTTAACTAAGGTTTATTTTAAATGGCAATATTTATCCCAGCCGTGCTTTTCATCTATTACAGATGAAAATTGCAGTTCAAGCGGGACCGCGGCTGAGACTCTCTGAATATTTTACCATAGTAATGCAAACCTGAATTGAATTACGTATATTTCAGACCCTGATTTAACCACTTCCTGATTCGTACCTCTAAGATTAGATTTATAAGTCATTCTCTCAACATCTTTTCCGCAAAGTTTAAATGGATAGGATGATTTTGTAAGTTCATTTAAATTGCATTTTGAAACTTATTTATTCAATAATGCAAGTCTATAGCTATAAGCACTTTACACTGACACTATTGTAATAAAATATTTTCTGTTTTATTTTTCATAAAATGTATTTATAAAAAAAAATTAAATAGTGTTCTTGTTCTTTCTCTCTCTACTCTACTCTCTGTTGTCTCTGTATTCCGTGCTCTGTACAAAGGTCGTCTAAAAGAAATGCTGTTTAGCGATAAGACCGTCTTTTGTAATATTTTTAACAAATGCTGTTTTTTGTTTCTTGACATGTATGATACAAAATGTTATTTCTACGTTCTATGTATTTTTAACAATTGTGTTAAAATGTAGTGTTCAAATTGATAAATCGTCTGTCAATTGGGCTTATAAATCTAATTGTGTCTAGATCCACAATTTAAAAGTTGTTTATTACAGTTTAAATTGCCCGTGATTCAGTTTTCCACTAATTTAATCTTCTAGGCTTATTAAAATATAATTTCTGCTTACAGAATTTCTCGGGGCTAAAAGCTATGCCAATAAAGAAACAGGTTAAAGCTGGGAAATTGCTGAGGATGATACCATTATCGCATAATCCACTTAAAAGTAGATATAAAATTAAAAAATAATAACGTTTTAATTTTGTTTGAGTGAAATCGCTATTTATTTATTTATTTATTTATTTATTTATTTATTAATACATATACACATAATTAACAGGACTAACCCAAAGCATTATGTGCAGAATTTAGAACTAAACCAAATGGGTACATACATGATTGACAGAACTACATAGTCTACATATTACAAATTAAAACTAAGAAACACTGAACAGAGCAATGTAAAGTTATTTAAAGTGTTATAAAATATGTCGGCTTCTGGAATCTGAGCTAGGAAACGATTGAGTAGGATGGGGGCGGCCCTATGCGGTGCAGCGGCCGTGCGTCGCACGCGCACCACACGCTCTGCCAGTAGCCGACCCGGCCTCCTGCCACCGTACAAGCTACGCATCCGTGACGGAACCTCTAACTCACAAGAGGCGAGAGCCGATGGGTTATCAATTTTCCCATTGAGTAAGAGATAATAGTGCACCATCAGACTAAGCTTTCGTCTCAGCTCAAGACTATCGAGACCGACCATCCCGGAAACGAATAGGGAAGGGTACAAAAATGGGTAGTACCCATATTTACGTTTGTACAGAAACCGCGCGAATTTTCGTTGTATTTTTTCCATCATGAGAGAATATTTCTTCTCATGAGGATTAAATACGGTTGCGTTGTATTCAAGTCTGCTACGCACATACGTCTTGTAAAGTAAAAGTGCCACCTTCCAATCAGTAAACTGCGTAGCAGTTCTCATTATGAATCCGAGAGTTTTGTACGTATTAGCACACAACTGTTTCACATGCTCGCGGAAGTCAAGTTGCGAGTCTAGTAATAGACCAAGATCTCGTATTGAAGAGGCACGTTGGAGAATATTATCATGGAGTTGATAATCATAGTATAGTGGCGAGCGAGACCTAGAAAACGATATGCACTTACATTTGTCGATATTTAGTGAAAGCCGATTGTCTATACTCCATTGCAGTATACTATTAATGTCTCTTTGAAGGACATCACAGTCTTGGTCATCTTTGATAGGGCGGTAAACTTTCACATCGTCCGCAAACATGAGGCAATTAGAAGAGTTGAGGACGTTCGGCAAGTCGTTTATCATTATAAGAAATAGACTTGGACCAAGCGTGCTACCCTGACTTAGACCTGAACGCGTGAAATAAAGGTGCGACTTATAGTACGAAAGCTGTACATATTGCCTTCGGTTCATGAGGTATGACGCAAAAAAACTCAGCAAGTTAGGAGCGAATCCGAAACGCATGAGCTTTGCTAGTAATATATCATTATCCACACGATCAAATGCTTTTTTAAAGTCAAAATATGCAGCGTCTACCTGTCCGCCAGAGTCCATAGTGTTTGTGACATCAGCCACAAAATTAAACAAGTTCGTTGCTGTCGAACGACTCTGTCTGAAGCCATGTTGGCTGTCATGTAACTGTGGTCTTACTTGTTCCATTATGCGGCTATTAATAATGCGTTCAAATAACTTGCCGAACGCCGACAAAACTGCTATTGGTCTGAAGTTAGCAATGTCGGTGTTGCCACCAGTCTTTGGGATAGGTGTTACCCTAGTAATCTTCCAAGTGTCTGGGTATGTTGAAGTTCCTAATGATAAATTAAAGATATGTAATAGCGGATACTGGAAGATTTCTATGCAATCCTTTACCAAGAAAGGAGGTATACCGTCTGGTCCAGCCGAGGACTGGGATTTCAATTGCTTAGCCGCTTTACATATTTCTTTTGATGTGATTGATGTTAATGTAACTATAAAGTTATTCTTATAATGCTGCTCATCTATGGGAATTTGATTCAGTAGGTTGATGTTAAGGTGTGGCGCTTCAGATAAAAACACAGAACTGAAAAAATCGGCAAAAGCGTTAACCGCCTCTTGCCCTGTCACTTGCTTGGTGCCATTACGGTAAATACCCGTATTTTGCAAACTACGACGTTGACTTTTTACATAGCTCCAAAATAAACTAGGATTTTGACATATATTGAATTCTGTGGATTTAATGTAATTTAAGTACGAGTTATCTATCATCAATTTGACCTTAGCCCTATAATACTTGAATAATTCTAAATTAGATAGATCTAGATGATAGATGCTAGATCTAGATGCTAGATCTATATGCTCGGAGGTGGAAGTGTCTAATGGCGTAATAACGAGGAAACCCGCTCATGGGGGTTCATTCCCCCTAGATGGTGAAATCGGTGCTACGCCTCTCTACACCCCTAGCTGCTCACGCCAATGTTGCCCCTTTACGGGGGCCCATCTATTGAGTGGCGAGTCACCACCTGCCTTACTTTCAGCAGTAATTCAATCTGAATGGCAAATGTCCATAGTAGCCCATAATTAACCCATTCCCCAGTCCTTCGAATTTCCACCCTAATAGCCCATTAGTATTATAACGTAGATTTTTATTTTAAAATAGTTTCTGTACATATGACGGAGATCATTTTCGGATGTATCTAATTGTACAATCGACGATGATATCCGCCATGTGTACCACGCAGCAATATATTAATGTTTCTCAAAGGGGGCTCTACGTGTTAGACCTGTGTCCCCACGAAAGCCTTCCAAAATACCGGGTCCACTTACATCTAGGGCCCGAGAAACTTAAGAGATACACAATAATAATAATAACTTTAGTCACCAAAAAGTTACAGGTTATAAACTTAATCAATTTAATGTTCTTTTAAGTTTTGAGATACCTGTGCCAGAAGGACTCAAAACCCCACGCACATAATACGAGTATGTTTTATGAACTCGCTCGTAAACCTTTTTAAGAGAGCTCGTAAACCAATTAAACAATTGCAACTGAGTTTACTTAAAACAAAATTAAGCCCTGGTTTATCTTCGAGTTTTAGAGGTCGATTTTTCGCTCGACTAACTTTATTCGTACTGAAGAATGAAAAGAACATTTCGGGATAATTAGAATCTGAATGTACAAATGAGTTTTATTGCGTGATTTTTACTTTTGCACCTAACAAAAGGTGATCTAAGGGATCATTAATATGGTACAATCAGCAGAAAGGGTCACAAAAGCGTTGCCAATTCAAAAGGAAGGAATGCTCATGATAGCAAAAGGTTTTTTACCATCCTGATTTATCCTTATCATTTGTTAGTTCCATCCATCCATCAGCTTTAATGACACTGCACTGACTTAAACCACTGACGAACCAAAAGCACCAGTTCTCGCTATGCCAAGAACGTGTGTACGAAATACCTTCTTCGTTTACATGTGATAAGCTGCAATCTTCAAGTCCAATATAGTACCAACAAGTATAACTAGTGAGAAAAAAGCCGCGTACTAACTTAGAAAAAGCCTATTCAGTCTTTCCTTGAGGACGTCCACATCATAGATGGGCGGGGACGCTGACGCGGGCAAGCTAGTCCGGTCCTTCGCCGTACGTGTAATGAACGTCGATAGAAATTACATCATTCGTGTTGGCAGGATGTTAAAAAAATGGACACGTCAGATCGTTCCATGGAGAAACGGAGATGAAGGAATTAAACATTGTAGTCGACAACCATTTAAGAGCAAGATTAGTGCTTTCTTCTTGAGTGGTAATGAGTCAATGATGCAGTAATATATGGACAGCGAAACCACTTATCATGGCGTCACTTTTCTGCTCGTTTAGTTATAAGCATTAGGAAATAGGACATAAATGTTTCATTATTCATTAAATTTATTTCATTTTTGATTACATGACGCGAGTTGTTGCTTTTCGTATTTAAATGCAGTGCAATCTTTTAAAATAATCGATTGTGTTGATATTAACTCAAAAATTGAATCAGCCAACAACCTAATTTCGTTTTAAGTCACGGGTACCAGAAATAACTTTATGTTAAAATGGTGTCACAGTTTCAGATTTATGACTATGGACTTAATTGTCAACGGCTAATTTATATCCGTTTCATTTTCATTTCTTTTTACTCATAATAAATAACGGTTGACAAAATTTTCTTCCCTGATTGTAAGCTTATAAAATCTATATCATAAGCAAAAAGAACTCCGTGTTGAAAAAGTCATACCAGCCCTTTGCGTTATGCATAACAATCAGTTTCAGGATCCACAGGTATTCTAAAGATACACTCAGAAAAGTAATCCAAAACTGTATCTCTTCTTTCTTATGGCCTGAAAGCTAGTCTCTACTATATTTTTTTTTGTACATCCATATACGAAACATGAGCAAATTCTCCACATAGAGCGGTAGAGGTTTGGTTAAAAAACTGTTCCCTTAAAGAACTCTTTTAGCCATCGACGATGACATACTACTAGGAAAGACCGTTTACATAAAACGTTTACTTAGCCATTCAAACTAGTAGACCTATACACTGTGCCAGTGGCAGCGCTGGGTCCTCTCAAGAGACAGGGAGGTATAAGGCATGTGCCTTCCGGTTTTTCTCTAGGGCCTTGCTAGAGATATGAGTGGCATACGCTAGAAGATCCCCAGTGGACCTGTTTCTGTTGCTAAATAGATCATTTTGTTATATTTAAATAATATAATCTGTTTCTTTACTAACGATGATATTCTTCATCATTTTAAAGATAAAAATTATATCATTAAAAAATCCACGATTCATCGAACAGTAGTAAAGTATTTCAACTTTTTTATCTGTTCCAAATAACGAGTAAATTGCCTAGCGAGCCGCTAAATTATTCCAACGAGGCTATCTTTTTGCCAATTTATGTGCTGAATCGTGTATTTTTAAAACATTGCCTTATCCGAATCGCTTTGAAAAGTTCGGATTTGGGTGTTATTAGAAAGCTATTTCGAATACTTAAAGGTATTGAATAATGAAAAATTCCGATACGTTTTCCAAGTATCTCACAAAAGAAATAAATAAGAAAGGTTCTTTTGAGAGCCATATTTGAGGCCAAATCAACCTGTCTTGCTCAATTTACACAAATGGAATTGGTCGAGTCTGTATTGCCATAATTGATTTATGGATCTGGCATAGAACTGTAACAACTGTAAGCCTAGGCTTTGCATCATCTAGTAATTAGATTATGGTGCCAGATTCTTTACTCTGCCAAGCTCAGGAACAGATAGATGTACTGAGAATAAACAAACTGCCATCATACTTCAATTAATATTACAGGTTTGGCTTGGAAACTCAACTAAGTTTCGCTTCTTTTTTTCTTTGGCCAATTGAAGACCAATTGAAGGTTATTGGCGCATCATTTCCTAAAGGGCTGTCTGCATGGCATCCTATTATACCAAAAAAAAAAATAGTTTAACTAATCATTTTAAGAAGATCGTTACTAGGAGTTGATAGATAATTATGCCGGGTATAAGTACTAAAATATTCGTTGGTATTGGAAACTTTTGGGAATAGTTAGCAATACAGTTAGGTAATTTAATTGATTTCAATATAAATAGTCTGTTTGTGCTGTATAAATGTTTATATTATGCGATGAAATAGCTTATAAAACCCAATCAAAATACCAATTAGTGATTCATCAATTATAAATTATAATTCAATTAACTTGTTATCAATTTGTTATTCACACTAAACTGAATAAAATATGGAAAATCTATACTAATGATAAAACGTAAAATGTAACCGAGCTAAATTAGTCCATGTTTTGGAAATAATAATTAGCCACTGAATATATTTAAATGATATTTGGTATATCTATACAACATATAAAAATATTAAATTGGTTTGTGTATGCTTCAAAAACTCGAAAAGTTCTTCACCGATCCACCTGATAATAAGTGGCTATTGTCGCCCATGGACATCAGAAACACCAAAGGCATCTTTGACAGCCGGCCAAGAAAGAGAGAAGAAAAAGAAAGAAAGAACTGTCTCTCAAGCCCCCAGCCGCCAAGCCCAAGCCGGCTGACTCATGCTCAAGGGTGGTAGTTATCCAGGCAAACCCCATGGAGAAATTATAATAGTAATAATGGTATTAATTAACAATTAATATCAATAATACCTATACAATCCCTCGAGTTGCCCTACCACCAGCGGGCCGGATTTAGTCGCCTCTTACGACACCCATCCGGCGTGGGATTGGGGTTAGTATTCTAAGCCGCCCCAATACGGCTAGGCATAATATTCTCATAAATCGGGAAAATTTGTTACCCATCGAAGTTCACTTATAAGTTGAGACAATAGTTGCTAACTACCGTACAATGATTTCGTTGCGGCAACAATGGGAGTTTATTGAGTGCCGTAATATGTTCCTAACTTGTAGCCAGCTTGAAACTGGGTTGAATATTGTGTCTACGATTATGACGTTACTAAAGGATATTCCTTACTTTGGAATAAAAAACTTGGAACTGAATAACGGACTACTAGGACCTTCCTACTAATCTATATTTATATATAACACAAAATCTTTATTACATACCTATTCAACCTAATTAGGCGTTAGGTTTTACACGTTATACGAAGATACGGAACCCGCGGTTCACGATTACGATTAGCACTTGATCGGGCTTTTAAATATCTTGCTAATATTTATTTTCAAATAACAAAGGTCTATTAAAAAATATAATAACATCTATCTACTCTGTTTTGCTGATGGTCCTACCTATTAATACAAGTGCGAACCGCAATTTTAGATTCGTTTCTTTAATAGCAAGCGTTATACCTATTAAATATTTACCTAATTAAATATTTTACAATAAAATAAAGTATACTACACATTCTCAACAACACCAAAGAATGTTTTAATAGATTATTATCATAATAGTTTTGAATTGTAATAATTGTATGTAACTTTTTTTAATCATTGGGATAGTCTAGAGTAGTCTAGACTAAGTCTAGCTCCGCCCCACGATTCAGATCTGCATGGAGGTATAAATTTTTCGAAGACAAATATAAAATTCTAAGCTTATATTCACCATAAATCTCTATTTGAAACCAAAAAGCATTGTCATGACAATTTATGAGAGATATTTTTAGTAACTAAAAGTTATAAAATACGTTTACATTCAAATGAGCGATAATTTATACTTCATAGTCTTCATCCTATCATAAATCTTTTGATTTTTGAGTAACACATAAAACACTTTTATTTCAAATGTAAGGCATTTGGGTCTTAGATTTACGATAGAAATGATTTTGGTGCGTCTTAGTTTTGATTCGTCTTTTCGATTGTGCCTTTATTGTTGTTTGTATAGAAATCTTAGCCTGTGTACTAAATTTTGTTTTCTTACACTACCTGCCTAAATAAGGAAACACCTAAATTAAGGTTTTGATAAGCAGATACGTGAATAATCCTCCTTTTTGGGGGTTAGAGTTCTGGACATGAGAATCATTAGGTCGGATGTGCACATACGACGAAAATGACTTTTTAGTATACCGATATTATGTTTTTGTTTCTCTTTCCAACGATCTGACCGTGGTATCTCTATCTCTTACCGTTGTAAAGATACACTCATGCATAATGTCGGTTATACAGACTTTTTCAAATACCCGAGAGCCATAAGCATTTATATTTACTTAAATCTTTATACACGGTCAGGAAAACGCCGATTTATGCTTGTTTCCTTGACCTCTCAAAGGCCTTCGATCTGGTGTCCTACAGCAAGCTTTGGGAAAAACTGTCAGCGGAAACCACACTTCTAGGAGAAGAAATAAGGCTGTTCCAATATTGGTACGAGAACCAAAATAATATGGTACGCTGGGCGGGCGCGTTAAGTAGTCCGTTTAGGCTCAAGTGTGGAGTGAGACAGGGGGGCTTGACATCACCAAGACTCTTCAGTCTATATATAAACCGATTGATTGAGGAACTCAGCAACGCCAAGGTAGGTTGCTCCATAGATGGCACGTTTGTCAATAATATTAGCTATGCCGACGACATGGTGTTGCTGAGTCCCTCAATTGGGGCGCTAAGAAAGTTAATTAGCATCTGTGAAAGATACGCGGAGGCCCATGGTCTCAGGTACAATGCGGATAAGAGTGAGCTACTGGTTTTTAAGGCTGGGAAACATCAGAGGCTAACTCCACCAGTCACTATACGAGCAACTCCTCTTAAGGAAGTGACAGAATTCAAGTACCTGAGTCACTGGGTCACCGCGGATCAGAACGATGACGTGGATGTTGAAAGGGAGCGCAGGGCGTTGGCAGTCAGGAGTAATATGCTGATTCGCAGATTTGCAAGGTGTACTAGAGAGGTTAAGATGACCCTATTCAGGGCATACTGCCAAACCTTTTACACCTGCAGTCTGTGGATACAGTATGCCCGCATTGATGGCTTCCATGCCATTATCCGCAAACGGGTGGCATCTCTGTGGCGACGGGTGCGCGACAGCCCAAACAGCTTACTGCGTACGGTGGCGGGGAGGTGTGACGGTCCCATATTGAAACACTGGACTGCTTTACATGTGGGACCGGCACATCTTTCAGCAAAGTAGTGTTTCTTTTGATTTTTATTATTTTTTGTTTTTGTTTTTAGTTTCTACTAACACTAGTTTTTAAGTATATTCAATGTTACTAACCAAAATATGGACGAAAGTCTGAAATAAATTATTTTATTATTATTATTATTATTATTATTATTATTATTATTATGCACCAAATTATTAATAGTTTTATTATCCGTATTTCAACTTAAGCTATTATGAATCAAAAATGTTTGGCCTAATACGCTGGTAGCATCAGCAGATATGCATTTATGCCTCTAAAGTTTACTTCAAATTTTAGTACGTATCTTCAAATATAGTATTATGCTTAAAAAAATGTTGCTTATCGCAACAAAGGCATAAAGTCTGTTCTTAATATAGGATTTTATTGTTGTAATAATAATGTTTTGTATGAAGATATTTCAGGCATAAAGTCTGATGTACAAAAATTTAATAGATTAAAAATTGTATTAAACTCATTTTAACAGTTAGGGTGATACTTGTAATAAAAATTAAAAGGTACTATTGCCTACAAAATATTAAAAAAAGAATACTGACTGAAATACTTATAGTTCAATAATACTGAAGAAAAAATGTTTGTCAATTTTGTTTTTGCTCTCCTGAAAAGTTAGCATTTTACACATCCGACCTAATGCTTCTCATGTCCAGAGTTACGGATTAAAGTTACAGATTAACATTTTTTCTGTTGTTTGTGTGCAAATGGTCGTTTCGTACCAAATAGCTTACTAGGAATTTGGGAAATACCCTAGAATTTTGATGCACGACACATTTAAATTCGTTTAGATGACATTAGGCTGTCATGAACATAATTGTGGACGTCAATCAATATTATAAGTAAATTAGCTTTACATATCTGTATATCAGCAAACTATCCAACCGTTACTAACATAACAACGACATGGACATCGTGTGCGTGTATTGACGCTAATTTACGTCACTAGCGACATCGTGATGTATTGCTTGCTAATTTACGTCGATGTTCGATCGTCTTATTAGAAATAGGTACGTATAAAGACGCTCTTCATTTCGACGTTTTGGTTGGTTCATTTCTTCGTTTTGGTCGTATTTCGTGTGTAGCATAAAACTATAAGTTATGGAAGAGAGCCTATAATACCTAATGCGGTCAGTCTTCAAGGCGTTGGTCATCACCAACTCCGATGTTACTAATGTCCACGGATGCTGGTGACCTTACCTTCAGGTGCCTGGACTGCTGGCTGTCGATTACTTACATGTATAAGATATAGAATTTTGTATGTGAACAGGCTTTAGGATTAATTCCTTCTCCTTGTTCCCTTCCACAAACCATTCGTCATCATTTCGCCGCCTGTCAGAGCTGTCAAAACTCAATGACAGATATTGACATACATCAAACAACAAATGCTGCAAAAACAGTTCGAACTAAACCATTGCGCCGGCCGATTCGAAAATCTTCCATCTGCGGGGAAAGTCAAAAAAACTCTAATCCAAGAAAGAAAACCTTAACTAAAATCTAACATCCTTAAAGCTTGGGCCGTGAATCTAGCGATTTTTTGCCCGGCACATCATACCAGCATACTGGTAGCTTGCATACAAGCTCAATTTTATATTTTATGAATTCAAAATTTTATTTGTATATAAACGAAGGAAAATAATGAATTTAAAAATATAAAAAATACGTATAAGTAATAATTGCAATTGATAAAGAAATTGACAACTTTTTTGTTTTAAACAAATAATACTCATAAAATTTATCCACAGGAACAGAATAAACTTATACATATTACAGAAACAAATACTTATATGTATTTTGCCATTACAGGCTTCATTGCGTATTTTAAGTCAGTTACCATAATATCACACGCGCGACAAATTTTATGTCATCGTGTACCAATTACCACCACACTAAATAATGCTAAACGAAAACCACGTGTAAAAACTGGTACGGCTGGCATTGCCGTAATCTATACTAATGTTATAAAGCTGAAGAGTTTGTTTGTTTGTTGAACGCGCTAATCTCAGTAACTACTGGTTCGAATTGAAAAATTCTTTTTCTGTTTGATAGTCCATTTATCGAGGAAGGCTATGACATCATATATTTTAGTTCCTAGTTTTTTCCACAAATTAACGCGGGTGAAACCGCGAGGCACAGCTAGTATATTAGAAAATAAAAAATGTATTCTAGTTGATAGTTACGTTGCTTGCAAGGCAGTGTTAGATTCTCGTGGGCAGTGATATACTTATACTCGTAAATAAAGATACTAAGGATACTAATAAGTTTAAGGATACTGCTGCGCCACTTGCCGATCTACACGCGACAAACGGGCGCACTGAAAATCAGAGGCGTAGTAGGTTGGTACCTTCCACTTGCTGCGCCATATTCTGAGTGCGACCCTTTTCTGTTGGCGGCTGCAACTTCAATTTAAATTTATAATATATTTTAATTTATAATATGTCCTGTTATAGGAATTAATGCTGTTGCATGCTTGGGACTGAATAAATGTTTCTTTCTTTCTTTCTTTCTTTCTTAAATCATACATTTTTCCTGGGTCGCACAACTCGCACAGGATATATTCTAGTTCGAGGTTTTTTACCCGACTGCCAAGAAGGATTATGTTTATCGCGCGTATCTTGTAAGTTGTATGTATGTATGTTTGTATGCGTGTAATATTCTTTATTATCTCATATCTTCCAAACCGCTGAACGGATTTATATAATTAAGATATAGTTGACTTGGCTTGAGAGCCAATTCTTTCTTACATTTTCTTCTCTCTTTCTTGGCTGGCAACGTATCAGTGATGCCTTTGGTGTTGCTGATGTCCATAGGCGACGATAGCTACTTCAGATGGCATAGCCGGCAAATAACTTCAAACGAGTTAACCATCCACCAGATGGTAAGTGGCTATCATTGCCAAAGGGCATCAGTGACACGAAAGGCATCACTAATGCGATGGTCTATAAAGAGAGAAGAAAAAGAAAGAAGACCAATGATGTAAGATACAGTACGAAAAGTGCTCTAATAGCACGCCATAAATTGCAACGTCCAAACGTAGCGAGATGTTTTTAAAAAACTCAAAAAGGCAACCTCTGCGGGAATACATAGCCTTAATGCCGTGCAGTAATAGAGATATTTAAATTCACGGGTTTTTGCACTGTATAAAAATACTTTAGGTGAAGGCCACACGCTCCAACTTAGAGTCACTAACGGTTAGGTACTTAAATCGCTCCTTAGTACAGAATTTATATGGTAATTCTGAAGCTGGTGACTAAGGAGCGATTAAAGTAACCATTAGTAACTTTGAGTTGGGGCTACAGTGTGCTTGCTACCTACCTAAAACTACCGCGTCAAAACATTAAATGATAAAAGGTAACTTTAAGTTTGAATTAGCACATTTGAAATAATTTAGGCATATTTTTCGGCGCTTTTTAAAGTAAAATTTTGAACCAACTTCAAAAAAAGAGGAGGTTCTCAATTCGACTGTATTTTACCTCATAACTTTTTATTGGGTGTAACGATTTTTATAGTTATTTTTATATTCAAAAGCTGGTGCATGTCATGTAGTCCCATTGAAATTTGAGCGAGATCTGATGAGTAGTTTTTAATTATCTCTAATTTTGAAGTCGGCTATTTTGTGCGCTTACGGACTTCATATTTAGTTTTAGTTTTTAACGTCTTTTAACGTGTTTCTGCCGATCTCTTGAAGGGGCAGATAGAAGAAGGTAAAAGAGGCTTGAGTTTTATTTTCCTAAACATTTCGTTAGATTTTTGGTGCCTACTTTATGGGTATTTTTCCATCGTTTTTCGTGTTTCTTTTGGCGCAGTCATTCAGAAAATTGTTATAAATATATTCATGTTAACTCACAAACCATTTATACCCACTACGGGTTATAAACTATAGTGCTTAATCAGTACATTAAATATAGTTGGTTAATACAAATATTGTAATAGTTACACTTGTGTTATTACGAGTATGATTTCCACTAAATACTGAATGTTACAATTTTCAATCTGACAACAATGAGATGTATTTTAATCGTCCTGTACGTGAGCTTTTAAATTAATTTAATAACCAAATTAATTTATTAATTACTAATAATATAATCCATAAAATAATACTCATTGAATCACAGCTAATTAAGTATCAAAAACAATGTAGGATGAGTATAATTAAATCAAAACTCAACTTGGGCGTTTTGCTTTACCTATTTACATTGGAGAAAAACCGTTTTATAGGGATCTAATTATGAACCCTAATTACAGTAATTACCCAATGACTTGAAATTGGACCCTCCACTAAAGTAGCGACGTTACCGCTAATTTCTATGTAATAATATTAAGTATTATACTTACTTGAATTTAATTATGACGACCCGTGTGGCATAATGGACTGAAAAATTGCCGAGATTTTTTAATGAATAGAGAAGTTCCCCTGCGGAATTTCTTGTCGCTTCTTCCAAAAATATTCGTTCGAGTATAGCGTTATTAAGATACCTACTTGTTAAAGATCCACTTTAGTGAGGTATCAATCTAGTTTTTATTAACTGACTTCAAAAAAGAAGGAGGTATTCAATTCGACTATTTTTTTATGTTTGAACCTCAGAACTTTTGACTGGGGTTTTTTTTAAGTAAATAGCCGGCAAACGAAGAACTGAAGAACTGTTTGGCTTAATACCTGCAGTTAATTTTCGTCACCGCACATCACGTACCAGGTTCCACCAACACTTCCTGGATATCTGGCGTTCGTCCACAGTCCGGTTCTCACGTCATTTTCTACCTCGCACGTGTAAATTGTGGAACAAGCTACCTGCATCGGTGTTCCCTGTAAGCTATGACATGGGGTCCTTCAAGAAGCGGGTCTATCGTCGTCTTCTTGGCCGGCAACGCGTTGATGACGCACTGGTGTCGCTAATGTCCCGTCTGCTCGTTTGCCTACTCAAAGCATAAAAAAACGAGCTGACAATCCACCTGATGGCAAGCGGCTATAGTCGCCCATGGACATCAGCAACACCAAAAGCATCACTGATGTACTTACCGGAGAAGAAAGAGAGAAGAAAAAGAAAGAAAGAACTGGTTCTCAAGCCCCCAGCCGGAACACGACGAGTCGTTTGGCGTCTGACTCATCATCAAGGATGGTAGCTATCCAGGCGAACCCCATTTAGAAATAATATGGGTGAACTGATTATGATGATTCTTTTATTATTCAAAAACTGGTGCTTGTCATGTGATACCATTTCAATTTGAGCGAGATCTGACGAGTAGTTTTTGAGTTATCCCTAATTTTGAAGATGGTTAATTTTTAACCGACTTCAAAAAAATGATGAGATTCTCAATTCGACTGTTTTTTTGTTTGTTACCTCGGAACTTTGGACTGGGTGAACCGATTTTGATGATTCTTTTTTAATCGAAAGTTGATGCTTGTCGTGTGGTCCCACATAAATTTGAGAGAGGTCTGTCAATGGCAACCATGTCAAAAGCATATAAGTCTTAAATTTGAATTCGCTTATTTTTTTGTTAAAATTTTAGATTATTGTCAAAAATTATTATGTATGTCTGCTCGGGGTTCTCTCGCTTTTTCCGAGATAATAAATACTTCATGTCTTACTCGAGAACATGGTCTATCTGGGTGCTTTTCCTGAAAATGTATTAACGTTTCATTGCATTTTCTGAGAACATTTAACATGGTAGTGTATATTTTTTTATATACCATCAGAAAGTAGAGATTTCAACAAACAAAAAGCCTACTGACTTTAAAAAAAACAGATATTTTGACGGGTGAATTTTCTATTGAAAATTAGGGTGCTTTATCGATATTAAGTCAAAATAAGGTGGAAAAATAAATATTTTAAATTAAAAAAAATACGGTATGTTTGGGACATAGAAAGGTAAGTTTTCACCAAATTTCGTGAAAAAAGAAATATTTTTGTAAAAGATAAAAATAAAAAACCAAAAACTTGGTTATTTAAATTTTTCACATAAACTTTGAGGTTATGTAAAAAATGTAAATACAAATTTGTAGATCTTTTTATTACCTATAACTTTGCCATTTAACTTTTTTCCATAGGACTTGTAGTTTTGCTGAAAATTGAGATACCTATACCGTTTTTTACCCTTAAACCCCCCGTTCCCCCACTTCCCGACCTCAGATCGCCAGTAAATTATTTTTCATTTTTGTTATATTCTCTTCCTTTTGCAATAGGTTTCATCCTACTATTCCTATTTTTTTCATGTTTTTACGTTTTCAGAGATATCTGCACTGGTCTACTTAATTACCACTGAATATTGATTATGGCACTGGAAACACCAAAAAACACATGAGACACACTTTGCAATATTATTCAAAAACCCGCAGATCGCAGGTGACCTGGACGAATGACTAGAGGCATGCAGATCGCAGGGACTACGGTCACCTGATCAGCGTGAGCGTTTAAAAAAATGGAAATATTATCGAGAGTGCCCTCTTTGGGCACTCTTCCCCTAAAGCAATGATAATGGCTTCAACCCATTAATGGCCCACTACTGGGCACGGGTCTCTCCTCTTAAGGAGGCCTAGAGCATACTCCACCACGCTGCTCCAGTGCGGATTGGTTAGTGACCAACCCGAATGTCGGAAGTTTTCAAACCGCCCGAGGGCCACCGACATGGCTTAACGACTGTGATCTTATGATATCAGCCGGGACCGACGGCTTTACGTGCCCTCCGAAGCACGGAAACACTCATGAATTTTTTGCCACTAGCGGTCACCCATCCAACTATCGACCGCGCCCGCTGTTGCTTAACCTTGTCGATAACTTTGTGGATCGATGCCAGCCGCTGGGCTATGAGCGCTTCTTGAGCAATGATAATAAGAATTAAAAAGGGCAATGTAAAGAGTAAGCATTTTAATAGCATATGTGTCACCTTGACACATTTTTTCCAATTATCTTCAATTTACAAACCTCAAAGAGAACCACACATGGACGGCGGTACCTATTAAAAGACCCATTTCAAAGGGACATGTATAGAACACTACGGAATACTCTACAGTCTACACGTCGACAGAAGTACTCCTTGTAAGATCAAACGAATTGTTTACAAAGACCTGAACCGCTTAGAAGATTCCATTACTGACATTAATTCGACCATTAAAAACAGTATGTGAGTAATTTCCTCTGAGTATTCAGTCGTAATTGAAACAAACGGGTAACAAGACAATTATTAGGTACATTAGGTTCGTTTCAAAACTAAGGCCCTTTAAATAAATCGACTTCTGCTCAAGCGCACGATCTCAAATCAGAATGTCACTTTCTCATAATTATGATTTGATATATTTTAGCATTTCAAAACGAATCTTGAGATCGCAGAGATCTTAGTATCAGTTTAATATAATAAAATCTGACTATTAATTAATGGGCCTAAAATCTGACTATTAAAATCGAATTTAAAATGTTTTAAAAAGGGCATAAATATTGGAAATATCAGAAGGCAACCTTTTAGAATAACCTGAGAATCACTTATGGATTCTCCTCGGAATTTAGTAGCTAAGCTTAGCTGCTATCGTTATAATTATAATACAACTATTAGGCGGATTTAGACATCAAAAACCTTCTACAAATCTACCTGGGAATGTAAATGAAATAATTCTGAGAAGAGACCCGACTGAAAATAGCTACTAATGCGTTGAAACCACAACAAGGTACAATTACTTTAAATGCTTTAAATCAGTGCACACTAAAATCCATTATGAAATAAAATTAGACGTAACAAGTTAATTTACTACGAAAATAAAACGAGTTTGAAAAAATTACGCGATCACGATCAACATGATTGCGACAGTTGACATCTGCCGATATTCCAATACTTTTCGATATTGAATCGTCGCGGAGTCTTGACCTACAAATATTTTTTAATAATACTCTCAAACTCAGCTCGCAGAGGGGTTAGTTTTATAAACTCCAGCTAACAAAAGTAAATGAAATTGAATTTCTTTCTTTACTTTACTTCTTTACAGACACAGAAATATATTATAGACCATCGACTATCGTAATAACTACGCCGCACAATGGAAATTTCTTTTACTTACATATGAATTTGTTAATAAAAACGTGAACCTATTATTTAGGTACAATATGTAATAAAAACGTCAACTTATTATTTATATATAATGTTTTTGTATCTTGCCCTAAATTCACCAATTGCCTCGGGAAACCTATTTCTTAGTACGAGTACATAGTCCCCGCCATGCGAGTTTTTCATAGGTCATGTTTTGATTATTCTTTTTTAAATATTATGAAAAACAATTAAGCCATACCTTGAAATTGACGATAAACTATAAAACGGAAGTCCAATCTGTAACAGACAAAAAACTTAGTTGTATTAACACAATATTATGTAACATATAAAGTACATAAATGTGCAAGATATTGCAAGCACCGTGCAACAAACTAAAAAACTTGAGAGGTGTCAAGGGACACCCGGATGGAACGAAATTCCTTTCGATTTAAGTATTGTTTTACGCGCTCAGCAGTGTGATTCAGAAATATGAAACTAGATGGCGCTGTACAGCTTTCTGAATCACTTCAAAAAGTGTCGTGACAACTTTTCGTAAGAATTTTTCCGTCTAGCCCCCTTTCATAACGCACGATAAGGAACTTCGTTCCAAAAACTAGCTCATTCAGTGGCAGAGTTTAGCAAGCGCAATTTTCTCATGAATTACCAGCACCACCTGGGGCAGTAGACTTAAGTCACCTGGATGCGCAAGTGAATAATGTCTACTAAAATTTGACCAGGCGGTCTATTACGAACTCTTAATTCCAGCCAAGTTCCAGTGTAAGCGTCAAATTTGTGTTACGAAAGCGGTCACATGACACTTTATAGCCAATCATACGTCGTTTAAATCCCGAGAAATGAATTGCTTGGAACATGAATGGTTTTATAAAAGTTCATAATAGGCCCGCAGGAGAATAAAGTCAACAGCACCTAATTTCACATAAGACGACAGGTGGAAGACGCGACATGGGGTGGCGATTTTGAATGTACTAAAATGATTCTTATTTCATAACTACTAAAAATAATAATATAACAATTTACGACAAAAAATACAAAAGTGAGATACCGAATAATGGAATTCCATCTGAATACTTTATTGAAATTACATTTAAACTCTATTTCTGCCTATTTGCAATCCAAAACTGATTAAAAAGTGATTTTTTTTACAGTATTGATGTTATTTAGCGCCAAATTTGAATGCTTCCGAATAAACAAAACATATTTTATCGCATGTTTTGTGGTCGAACTCTACAGGGGACATCGTATAAGAGGTGTGGTTGGAAGGGGCAAGCGTGAGTGCTTGCGTATCAATATAAATATTTATGCATGTGTGCTAACAAGCATGACAAATTGTGTAATGTGTAAGCATTAGTGCCATGGCAAATTACTAGAGTTGGGGATTCACAAACAAAGTAACAATACAAATATAGGGTCACTACACAAATAGATTTCGGAGATATGGCCTTGTTTCACGAATTGGACGACAATTCGTCATAGGATTACAGTGAATTGTTCGTAAAATGATCAATCTATGTGTTAAAATCACATGCGGCTTAATATCCATGATTCTCTAAAACGTTTTCTAAAAATCTATGAATGGAAACATTAGAATCAACATTTAGTTTAAGAGCCTAAGCCTATGTGACTCTATGTGATTAGAGATGGAATATTGGATGGAGGGTTAACCATTTTGTGAGTACTTTATAATCGTCAGTGACTCTATTATGACAAAAGTGATGATGATTAATCTATCAATATAGGTAATTAATATGCGAAGACAAAACATTTGTACCTACCTTTGTTTGAGATACGCACGTAGAAGTAAGATTTTGTATAATATATTTTAGCCGTATTGGGGCGGCTTAGATACTGACCCCAATCCCACGCTGGATGGGTGTCGTAAGAGGCGACTAAATCCGGCCCGCTGATGTTAGGGCCCCTCGAGGGATTATATTGGTAATATTGATTTTAATTGTTAATTAATATCATAATTACAATTATTATTTCGCCTGGATAGCTATAACCCTTGAGCATTAGTCAGCCTCCAAACGACTCGTCGTGTTCCGGCTGGGGGCTTGAGAGCCAGTTCTTTCCTTCTTTTTCTTCTCTCTTTCTTGGCCGGCAACGCATCAGTGATGCCTTTAGTGTTGCTGATGTCCATGGGCGACGATAGCCACTTACCATCAGGTGGATCGTCAGCTCGTTAGCCGGCTATTTCCATAAAAATAAATAAAAAAAGCTTTCTTTTTAAAAGTTTTCTTGTCACTTCTTTCAGTTACAATAATTATATCTTTCAGTTATATTAAAAAAGGTAAATACCTTTTACCTTTATGACATAATTTAGTAATAAAAAAATAGGTTTCTGTGAAGCCATATTGTATAGTACTTTATAAGTTACCATTAGCAATAACAAGGGTAAATGGAAAAAATTAAGTTATAAATATTCATAAAATATATAATAATATATTAAGAATTCTAAGTGCCGTGAGTCCCTTTCACACTTTCCATGTTTTTATGTTAATGAAATTTCTCCCGCTAGATGTTATACCGTGAAGTAAACGCCCATGAAATTCTGATATAAAATTGCAAAATGTTTTAGGTCTTCAACTTGGTCTTTTACTGTTTAATTACTACAATTTTAACGCTTTGTTATTATTTTTTTTCTTTTACCTGGTGTATAAATAATAATATAATGTAACTAGTAGAAAATTTTGAACGAAACTAATAATAATAATAATTAATAAGCCCACAGGGCAGCTTGTGGCGAGCTGTTGGTGAGTAGCGACACCATGGACCCGAGTGCTCCCGGGGGTTCGACCTTTTCTTATCTTCAAGTGAGGATCGAGGAACAGGCCCCCACCTCTGTGCTTGCCTTAACCGGCCGGCCAGAGTGGAGTCGCTAGAGCTATATGCTCGGGGGTGGAAGTGTCTAATGGCGTAATAACGAGGAAACCCGCTCATGGGGGTTCAATCCCCCCTAGATGGTGAAATCGGTGCCGCACCTCTCTACACCCCTCTAGTTGCTCACGCCAATGTTGCCCCCAGGCATGCGCCGCTTTACGGGGGCCCATCTAGTGAGTGGCGAGCCACCACCTGCCATTTTTTCAGTTGTAATCCAGTCTGAACGGCAGGTGTCCATAGTTTCCCATAACCCAGAAACCAGTCCCTCGGAATTTCATCCCCATAGCCCAGTTTTAGTATAGATTTTTTTTTGTTTTTGTAGATTCTAAATAGTTGTTGTGCACACGGTGGGGACTATCTTCGGGTGTATCAGATTGTGCAATCGAGGGTAGTATCCACCTTGTGTCCCACACAAGCACTTTATTAATGTTCTCAAAGGGGCTTCTGCGTGTTGGACCTGTGTCCCCACGCAAGCCTTCCAAAATACCGGGTCCGCTTACATCTTGGACCCGAGAAATTTAAGAGATACAAAATAATAATAATAATCTTTATTTCAGGCATCGAGGCCCATAACATAAATACCTTACAGACTAACATACATACAAAAATATAGACTTAAAAACTAATTCACTTATTCGCGAAGTGAGACGAGGCGAGGGCGATTTCCTAGTTATTAATATTGTCATTAGTTTATGAGGTTTTCAGTCGCTTGTGTAGGTAATATGTATCTTACACAAAAAAATACAGTCCAAATTCATACATATTATAATATGGACAAAACTATTTATATCATGGAGCTACTAAGATAAATTATTGCAAGCAATGCCGATACGTTTCATTTATTTTCCGTTGATAGAGCCAAATAAAAATGAATACTTTCAATAACCTTCACCGATTCCAATGTTCTAATTCGGGTAGGCTCAACATTAGAACAAGTGGTGGGAAAGACAATTGAAATTCAACTTAATTTGCTTCACCATAAAATGTAAATTGGGATAGCAAATCGCTTGACACGTGCTGTAGTTAATAGACAACCAGGAAATATAAGTAGGGTTGAAACATTGAAGTATAATGTCATAGAACAGACATCTCGAACAAAATGCGTGTCCCGCAGAGAGGTTCTATTTTCAAAATTGAGCCTTGTTCTCCTTTCAAAATCGAACGAATCCATTGAAGATTGAAGCCGATCGGCGCAAATTCATTGGGTCATACATCGTGTTCGCGGTGTCGGTTCTATACTACTTAGTAATAATACTTTAATGGGTTGAAACGTTGAAATGCTTGTTACATTTGGTGACATGTTTTCGTAATGGGGAACCCTAACGGGAAAGGGAGGAGGAAGATGACGGCAGCTAACGGCTAAATTACAGTCAGTAAATAAAATGTAATAAATCTTGAGTAACCATTGCAATAAAGTTGTTTTTAATTTATGATGACACTGACGACTTAAGAACCATGTTACCTTAGAACCTACAAATGTCAATGAACTTATACATCTGGAAATACGTAAAATTTATAGAAGTAATATTTAATATTTCATTTAATGGCAATAGAGCATTTATTGCGTCGTAAAAGTGAAATAAAATATGAAAATCAATTCTTAGTAATATTTCCAAGTGCCAACCCTATGTTAACCCTCTCATACTTTATTGTTCACGCATTCGATAATATCACTAACCCTAACGGTTTTTATGGTCATAAAAATAAAATGAAAATAGTCGAAGAAATATCATAATAATATCGTCCAATGTATAAGAAGGTAACCTTCTTATGTGTGTCTATGTTGTTGTCATAAAAATAATAGGACCAATATTATTTTATGGTATGCTACTTAGCGGAATATTGAAAAGAATTGAGGTCTGAAAGCATTTTTACGGTGTCAGAAACTCATTTGAATTCAAACCCAGGCCATAACCTTATACTAAGCATAATATTCTAATCCTAAGAGTCCACATTAACCAACTTAATTTTCCTTTCTCGGCGTTTTTAAGGCATTATGTAGAGTTTTCACTATTTGATACGAAATCCCTACGACCATATGGACTGCTATAGAAAGTTACATTTTATTTAATAGCGTATCTTAATGTTTTTCGTTCGACTAACTTCAGCGGTTAGGATTCCTTCGATTAATTTTGTTCTGCTCATTGCCACTTTGAGCAGCTAATTCAGCGAACAATAGTTAATCGTCTAAGGATTGATTATAAAGCTGATCTTTCAAACAATCACTTCAAATTTAAACTACGATTTCGCTTCAAAAAATCCCTAATGTAAGTGCTCCTCAAAGAAAAAGTGTAAAGAAACATCCGAAATAATTTTTCCTACTCACAGTTTCAGACAGCACAAATTTACTTCTTATAGCTAAATATAAAATCCATGTCTAAGCCGTCTTGTCTTTAAAATAATCATCAATTTTTATAATAACTTTTTGTGATTATAATTTTTTGTGATTTCGTCATAAGATAAGGCATTCTTACATGAGGCAAATTCACGGAGCAAAGTAACCTACTCGTATGTTAATTGTAACGGAATCGTAATTCATAAAAAGCTGTTTAATTGAACAATGTCCACAAGGTTCTTAATATTTATGATGAAACATGATAATATGCTAATAATGTTTCACACAAAAACCTCAGCCATTTTAATTACATCATGTTGACAATTACTCATTATAGCATCATTCGACGACCACGCAAAGTTCAACGGAACTATGTTATCGAGATAAGCGTACATGGAAATTGATAAGAGATTATAGGATATCATCATCAGCCTTGTTGTTTGGATGGATTTCTTTATTGCCTCTCGTTTTTGATGTGAAACATCTATAGACCCGTCTTGGCAGTAAAATAAATCATATGCGACACGGTAAAGGGCATGACCATGTCTGCTGGCCAAACACGATCAAGTATACTTAAACGCGATCAAGTATAAGTAAAAAAAAGCCTTTAATGATTCAAATACGCAGCATTAAGATCCGTATTTGAGATTCATTGATCTTCCCATGGCAATGATGAAATGACAAGTTCGCGTCATTTCAATTTTCAACAGTCGAGTAATTAACAAGATAAAAGTTAAAAAATGTGTTCAGAAGTATCTTCCAGCGTTTCTTTTCTTTTTAATTACCTTTCCAAAACGTTCATATGGTCCATTCATACTTGCGAAAAAATTATACAAATAGTGCTTACGTGACTTGTGTGTTAATATCGTTGCTTCGTTTGACGCCAGTGTGAATGGACCTTGACATTTTGTCGTGACTGTCGCACGTGTGTATAAACCCTTAATTATTTACTTAATAATACAAAGTCTACCTGTTGCACTTAAATATTGTATTTTGCGTTCGTAACGACCAAAGTTAGAAAACTTGATAAAATTTTCTACGCAGAACTATTTTTCTGAAGTCTGAAACTAGTTAACCAAGACCAGCAATTTGTTGGCACTGCAACCGGACCACTCAACCGTTTGTAACTGCAGTTCCTAGCAAACTTATATTAAAGTACCCATGTTTATGTTCCTACTATTGAAGTTGTATACCAGAAAGTGGCTCATATTTCACGGAGAGGCGAAAAGTATTTTACGTTATGAAAATGACAGTTATAAAAGAGGTCAATATAAAACTAAAACATTTTTATCGCTATAATATTATAGTATTAAATATGTATGTTTGTTTTTGTATTTTTTTCAATTCAGTGAACTTTGTGTACTTACTTTAACTTGGCAGTCTTGGCACTACAAGATTTAAAAATAATAATATTTTAAATTGTATTTATATACTTAACATGCATTCGAAATACGAAAAGTTTTTACATAAGCAAGAAGAATTAAGCAATTTTCAAATTTGCCTCCATAGGTCGTTTGTAAAACATTTGTCCCTATTATAACTCTGTCCCAGCTTGTTCCCTAACAATTTACAACATAAACCCGCAAACTATACCAATTAATAAAAGTCGAAGCAAACCAGACCCACACCAGCTGTTACTGCCATAAATGTTTAAATTCAAATAAACAATAAAATTGTTTTTATTATTTGTTCTGTTCTAGGACATTCATTGTTTTGTTTTTACATGTTTATTGGGCTGGCTTAAATATACGAGATTTGTTTTTGGAAAGGAATGGAATAGGCTTGGATAATTTTTAAAAAGCGTGATGTGTGAGCAATGATGTAATTAAAAAACAGGATGTGACTTGTGAGTGTTTGAAATGTAACATTATCAAAAAATTACCCACGAACCGATACATGTTACAGTTTTATTGGTACAGCTAGATTATTATAATATAGCTAATTTATTTTATTAGCATACGCCAATAAATGAAAATCTAAATTTTATATTACACTAGCTGACCCAGCGAACTTTGTACCGCCTAACTACTCTCCCTCTCCCGCGACTGACAGTAATAAAATAAAAAAGTTATGTTGCTAAGGTTACATTAGAAAAGTTAATATACTCGTTAAGTTTTCTTAATTTTTTTTAATTTTCCGCACAACTTTCTTAATTTTTTCTTTTATAAGAACCTTCTGATAATAAAAAACTCAACAAAAAAGAATTAGCGAAATCCTTCCACCCGTTCTCGAGTTTTTTGCTTAGAAACAGATTTGGAAATTCATTTTTATTTATATAGATTATATATTTGTATTAATTAAACATTTCTACTAACAGGTTGTAACAATAATATTGGGTGGGGGTATGTTCATTTTTATTATAAAATAGACGATTTTTACTTAGGTTTTATTCCTAGACATACGTATAATATATTGCTATAATACTTGACCTACAACTTATCGTTAAGTGTTCTTGGGTTCTCGAATCAAGGTTCAAGAATCCTCTAATGGATCCAAGAATACTTTTTTCTTTACTTGAATCCATTTAGCAAATTATAACTAGTAGGGTCCAAGCACACTTCACCGGTTAACAATGTAATTATAATCTTATTAGTTCTTATACTTTCGTTCTTATAATGTTATTACTTCTTATAACATATTCAAATCTGAAATTCCATCGACATTGTTCAATAATCAATACGTGTAAAATTTACTACATCACCTACCTAATACATTTCCTAAAATCTGATTGTGAGTAAAAGTTTACTAAAATGTTAATAATACTACCACTTTATATTATACTAGCTCACCCGGCAGACGTTGTTCTGCAACATGCTTTATATTCATGTCATATAGAGGCGGCCCGTGAGCTGAGGAGCAGGTGGTTTTAAAGCACGCCGCAGCGGCTGAGGCTGGCCGGCTGAGCTAGCCAGCAAGCCGAAGCTGCGATGGTGAGCATTAAAAGCGGCGGATTAATAACAGCATGGTATCAATGTGTGCTTGTGATACTTGTACGAATAGAGGAGTTGGTATCACTATGGGTGCCTCACTGAATTTGTTGTTGACATTCCGTCTGTTCTTTTTTTAAGTCTGTGCACAGGCTATGACAAGTATCGACAGGTGCGCTGTTCTATATGCGTGATAGACCGCGTACACCATAAAGGTTATCAATATTTTTTCATTTAATATGCCAACGTGTAACAAAAGCAACGAAATTGCCAAAGGTGAATAAAACGGCCAAACATGAATAAAAAATACAGTTCTAACTGTCTGTATTCGAGCAGCGAAGAAATAAAAACAAATTACGATATGAAAAAGATATGTAACAGAGATCTTTTTGAGAGAAAGTGATTCGTGAAATATTTAAGGTCATAGTAATACGGAGGTGTTCGGGGATTTTATTGTTATTGTTATTTAGAATAACAAGCTAGGGATTTTTCCTTGTTTATTTCATGGTCCGAATGGAAAGTTTCTTGCTACACCTGCAACTACATATTCTGTGTATAGGTTTGCTATAAATTATGGACAAATCGTATAACATTCATTTCACATTTCACGTGAAATACGATGTAATTTTTTATGTATTCTATTATCTGTTAAATATTAACCTAATTTTTAACGTCTGCATACATAACTTTTGGTTATTGATCATATTGTTATAGACATCATTGAAAGACTGGGAGAGGACGCTGATACCCGAAACACAGTTTCGAACTAACTCGGGGATCAGAGGCTTCATACACTTTAATGTATAAAAAATATGTCAATAAAGTATTATTATTATTATTATCTGTAGTCTCGAAAGATGATGAAGATGATGATGAAGATGATGAACACTTTAAAATGAAAAAATATTTACAACATTATGCATTATTCAAATAATAGTTACCCTATAATAAGTACCCTATGTCTCATGGTCTACCTGTGCGCTAAGTTTCATGAAAATCTGTTCAGCAGTTTTCGAGTGAAAGAGTAACAAACATCCATACTACATAATACATCCTCAAAAACTTTGGCATTTATAATATTAGTAGGATGTCCTATTTTATCAAATTCCGCTTTGTCACTTAAGTCCAGTTTACACGTATTAAGTAGTTAAATCGATAACTAAATTTTAACTAAATTTTAAGCAAATTAATACGTGTAAACTGACAATTTAGTAACTTTTTAGTTAAAATTTAGTTATCTACTTAACTACTTAATACGTGTAAACCGGACTTTAACGCCGAAAACCTACATTTCTTTACAGTATTCCAGCAGCAACCTAATGAAAACATTCTAATACTAAAAATATTCACAGCACACAAAAAGGGTTTTGTCTTGGTTATACAACGGTGTTCGGTGTTACTCGAGATTGTGTTTCATCTAACAAGCTCTTATCTTCTCTTTAATTTCACGGTTCGATGAAAGGTGTCATTGTTACACCTGCTTTTGTATCAAGATTGTCGATTCCAGTATCGAAAAAGAGAATAGGAAGGATACAATAGTTCCGTCGTAAGCTTGAAGCAAGTTTATTTTATTAAAATTGAATATTTAATTTGTGCTTCAATCTAGAGCTGAAATTATAGTTATGTGATTTTTTCGTAAAATAATTCTGTGAAAAAATAAAGGTAATTAATTACATTTATTCAGAGTCCCCCATAGAGAACATGTAATAGTTATTAATACAACATTAACGAAACAAACTTGTGTGTGGGTTTTGTTTTACATTGTATACATTATGTTAAAAGTGTGAAAAATCTACCAATCCACAAATTAAAATGAAAAAAGTATATTGCAATGTGTAAAATTCCAAAACATTTAGCTGTAAGCGTGTTTTTCTTCAAATATATTTAGCAGCATTTAAAAGCAAATAAAACAGTAATTACACTGTGCTGCCATCTATCATGTCGGTGCGAACTGTCAAAGTCGCAGTCTCGCACGGGCGATCAATCAACGTTCGCAGCTACTGAAGACAGTTATCATTTAAAACAAATATTTTACAACTAGTTTTATGTTTTTAACCTAAATTCTCGTAATTTTTAACCAACACATTATTTTTATAAGCAGTGATAGCCTAGTGGTTAGAACGTTGGTCTCCCGAACGCGGGGGCCCGGGTTCAAATCCTGGCACGCACCTCTAATTTTCAAATATTATGTGCGTATTACAAGTTAATTATCACTTGCTTCGGTGAAGGAAAACATCGTGAGGAAACCTGCACACCTGAGAGTTCTCCATAATGTACTCAAAGGTGTGTGAAGTCTACCAATCCGCACTTGGCCAGCGTGGTAGACTATGGCCTGTACCCCTCACATTGTGAGAGGAGACCCCGAGCCCAGCAGTGGGACAATTATGGGTTGTTGCTTTGCTTTTTTGCATTATTTTTGTTAAAATTCACATTATGGAATCCACGAGGAAATAAGGAACTCTTTAAATATTGGAGGTATACCTTTATGTGGAGATTTTTATTTATCTATTTTATGTTCAGCGATATCTAAGCGGCACCTTATGCTAATTTTACTATGTGAAAGTACAATTTTTATTCAACATAGTTACATGGATCGTGATTACGGCTCAACTCTAAAAACAAACAGCGTACAATAGATACAATTTTTTTTATATAATCTACGTACCCGTATTACTTACTTCTTTTTACTTAGGTATATATTTTCCTTTTCTTTCATTTTACTAATATTATAAATGCACAAGTTTGAGAAACTCGGCACACAGACGGAGCATGTCCAGAACTGGAATAAAAACTGGATAGATTTTATCCTGGTTATAACGATTATTTGGACGTTCTCTCTTTATCTCTGTCTACTCCACAAAATAACTCAACTGACCAAAGATCATGGGTCCAACTTGAATAGTTTTTGTTTGGCGATGATGAATCAGTAAATCAGTGACTCAGAACAAGTTTTTTTTAAAGTATAGACAAGATGAAGCCATGTGGCTTCATTCACGCATTGTGGGCGAAGCCGTGGGTGGAATCTAGTAGCCAAATATACACAGCCTACAGAATAGCCTAGAGTTATTCTATCGTTTTAACTAGCTGAACATTATTCTAATTATTTACTGTTTCGATAGTGCGAGAACGACCCAAGGATGAGAAACATTGGTATTTTCGGATACCATCATAATGATAAATTTACAAATGGATACAAGTTTTGTTGGAGTAATTTAATATTGTAATTTTACATATCCAAGATATTTATTTGTTAAAAAATTAATTTTATTTAAAGGCTCATTCAGATTTGCAATCATATTAGGTAGGTACGTAACTTCTGTAACTGTTCAAATATATGAGTGCACCTCTAGTGCCAATAAAATGCTCACTGAAACCCTTTTTGGTTTTGTTTGAATATTTTAATGTAGAAAAGTTATCCTACGTGTATCCTACATATACATATATCTTTTTTATTCAATCGTACATTTTAATAGCTTAAACATTATAATATGACTGAGTTCAAAAATACTGCTCCATCCATGCTTTCATTGCAACAAAAGACCGTTTAAAAGGTCAGCAATAGAAGTATTCTCTATTTTTAGATGGTAAACAAAGATAGCTCTTGTTTTTTATACATAGATTTAAATTAATTATTTTAAAATAAAATTGATGGCAAATTATATAAATTTGTGTAAATAATTTGGCATTGAATGTTTCATGCCAAAATGTGCATCTTTAAATTATTATGATTTTATGTCTGCATAATTTTTTCATTAAAAGTAACGATAAAAATACCTTATAAGTCTGTTTACTAAATAGGACTCGTCGTAAAAACCGGAGTATCTATATTATTATTCTAAACGTATGCACAGTTTATCGGATATGATTATATCGGAGTGTAACATCCCTATCGTAACAATATTTCCGGAATTCCCTCTGTTTTACGATACGCGCACTCGTAAATACGTTGCTTTTCGGTCATTTTTCATTTTTACTGTCTTGTGCATAGTTAAAACGATCGCGTCTCTACGCGATGCTCTCTAGCATTCATATAATCACCTAAAATTGAGTTAGTTATTCACATATTGTTAAAATTTTATGTTTTTATTCGTCTTGATTTTCGACAAATTTTTTCTTTCACTTTCATTTCTTTCGCGTTCAAATCAGTTCAGCTTTGGAATTCTCTTCCTAAAATTATTTAAAAAAATTACTTTACATACCAATGGTATTCGGAGTACTATTTTTTGAAGTAAGTAATTTACTTGGACAATAATCTTTATCCAGGATGAATATAGAATAAATGTTAGGAAGATAAAAACTTCCAAACAGAAGTGCAGAAAAAATGTAAATGATATAAATATAATAATATACATAATATAAAGTATAAATTGAGTAACAACAATGATAAAATAAATCAATACCCAACATTCCTAAAACGAAACAGCATTTCCGCCAAAAAATGTACATTTTATTTTTTATTTTTCCCATGTCATTTATTACTTCAAATTTTCTTTATTATAAAGTCACACAGATATAACCTTATTTTTTTACATAAGCGGGCGAATTTTGAGTGTCACTCTTTGCAAACCTTGAATAAAAAAAATATGTTAGGAAAAATATGCCAAAAAAATTTCCTCGCAGAAAGGTACATTTTTAGCGAAAATGTCCAACAAATTGTGAAAACAACCACTTGAATATCAAAATAATATGTAAGTATCGGAGACAAGGAAATCAGGCTAAAAGGCTATTAGGATGTGAAAACACATTTTAAATCTTTTCCGTGGTCCAATTCAGAAGAATATATCGGGTAAAATATCAACATAACGTATCAAAACATGTAGGCCATAGACCAATCTATCGAAATAACACAAATACTAGAAGTACTTGATAACGCCATTTAAATTAATTATCCTATCTACTTGAAGGAGCTTCTATAATCTTAAAGTAAACTTCAACTAATATTATTAATAAAATTAAGTTAAGTAAACTTATCTAAGCTTCACTATGGAAACAGTTACCATAGCGACATTTTTTTTATTTTATAACACTAGAAATTGGCCAATCCTGGGAGAATTTCATAATAAGTTTATAATTTTTGTATATCACTAACGTACATCGCTACTAAATATAAGGTGTATTATTTATAATATTATAGATTTATTAAATCTAAAATTGAATAAACCATAGAGCTGCCGCGATGCCGTTCTTTAATATCAAAAGCTGACTATGAGTGAAATTCTATATATTATTTCGAAAATTCCTGTTTCAATTTTCAATTTCGATTTAATGACCTCTCCATATCAATGTGATTACATTTCTTTTATTTAAAGAAACGCGTTAGTTACAAATTATTAATTAGATAAATATTATACATACTCATTTTACCATAATATGAAGTAAAATTAAAAAAAAATCATTAACAATACTAACAGTTTGTGCCATTAGCATATCGTAAAATCGCTCCGTCTACCATTTGCACCACAACAATCCTTTAACATTTCAACATACATAAACCTCGCAGGTTGGAATCGCCATCGAAGTTAAGTCCACTGTTATTGTCCGTTTTATCAGAATACATAATCCCGGATAACGTGCCCTTGAGCACAGTATAATAATATACAGTATTGGATCTCGGCCCTATCCTTGAAAAACTTACCTACGGTCGCGACGTACGTAAACGTGCGCTAGGGCTGTCCGCCGACAGTATTTTAATTTTAGCAGACGACTTGAGTTTCATTGTAGTTTTGTAATTGTAAATGTTATATTTTCTCTTTTAATAAATACAATGCGTTGTGAATGAAAAAGGAAGTGTTCGAGAAAAATCCATGTTATATTTTTTATTAGTACTGTGAAGGTTCGTAAGCCGTCAGTATTGTAGTAAAGATAGACTCCTATGGCAGGGTAAGTTCTCTTTGTTGGTTATGGTAAAGAAAAAAGGTACAACTGTACAATTCTATAAATTTTTAATTGCTAAATTAATTTATAACATTAAAATAAAAAAATTAAATAAATATAAAACTTTATTTGCATTTTAAAAACATGATTACAATAAACAAATGATAACGATGATCCTGCGATAGTTTAAAATATGTACATACGTCAAACAATGATATATCACAGCCACTATATTTGTTTTTTTTAACGTCACCTATCTAAGAATACTTGGGTTATCAATATTAATTATATAAATCTGTTCAGTGGTTTGGAAGATATGAATATATCGGTGAGGCCATGAATCTCCAGTGAAGGTCCAGGGACGGACCTCTTTATTCTACAGCGCTTGTCTGATGCAGAGGCTGGCATATAAGAAATGTCATGTCATATTTAGATTAGGGAATTGTCAATAATGTAGGACAGATTAATATTGATGGCGTAGTGTTGAAGTACTTTGGTATATTGATGTGAACGTTAGGAGGACTTGAAATATATCATGGTGCAAAGTAAAAGGAATATCATTTCATAACCAACACCATAGAATACCCTCTTCTGCAAAAAATACATACATACATACAAGACAACGCGCGAAAAACATGACTCTTCGTCGTCGGGCAAAAACGGGACTGAATAATTAAATGGAAAAGGGTCCTTCCACATAAAAATTTGCCTGTTTGAACGCGTAATATTGAAAGCTACTACATACGGATTTGTAGTTGTATGCCTTATCTCTGTACTAGCTTTTGCCCGTGGCTTCACCCACGGTAAAGTAGTTTCAAAACGAATTTATTTAGATTTATAAATTTATTTAGACTTAGAATATAGGTATTAGATGATGCCCGTGACTTCGCGCGCATATTGATTTTTCATGCGGGAACCCTGAACTTTTCCGGCATAAAAAGTATCCTATGTGTTAATCCAGGGTATAGGCTATCTATTCCAAATTTCAGCCAAATCTGTTAAGTAGTAAGAGCAATAAACATCCAAATTTTCCACAAACTTTCATATTTATAATATTAATAGGATTTATTATAAAGCGATCATAGAAGAAAGAAGAAAAAAGAAAAGAAAGAAGAAAGAAAAACATTTATTTCGTACACAGAGCACTGCAACTGAAACAACAATCTGCTTAAATCTAAACTTCTAATCTTTCTATCTGCTGCTATGCTTAAAATTAAATGCAGTGCCATGCAGGCGGAACGGAAAATCCGCTGTTTTTCAATGTGACCTACGTGCATGGCATAGCATGGGGGCTCGTGTCGATCTTAGTAATCGACAAAGTGAACCAACATCGGGCGCGGTTGTTATATCACCCATCCAGGGTGACCACTACTGACAGAAAAATCTTAAGCATTTCCGTGCTTCGGAGAACACGTCAAGCCGTCGATCCCGATTATTATCGTAAGATAACTTGAGTTGGCCACTAACCTCTTCACTAAACCGCACTGGAGCAGCGTATTGGAGTATGCTCTAGGCCCCCAAGGGGAGAGACCCGTGCTCAATAGCGGGCTATTAATGCGTTAAACCATTATAAAGGTATATACATTTGGGGTATAACGCACAATTTATAGCAATGCAGTGACTGTCTAGTGGTTTGAATGCGTCGCGGCGTCGTCAGGTGATTTGAATTTATATTTATCGAAAACTAGTCCTGGCCTCTATGTTCTGCTAATATTATAAATGTGAAAGCTTTTTAGAATATATAGATGTCTTTATTCTTACAGGGTATTTATTATTCCGAAAAAGGCAGAGCGCTTGTCAATAACAGACCCTACCCATGTTAGATTTACAAAACTAACATGGAATTAAAAATTAAGAGAACCCACAATATTGTGTGTGATTGATAAGCTTTTGAGCAATCAATTACTAACTACTTATTTGATTTTGTAACGAAGCGAATGTTTAAAATACTCTAATTAGTACGTGATGAAGTGACCTAGATTTAGGTAGTTTATATAGATAGCTGATAAAGACGTAGACGTTTCACCGGATGGTATGTAGCCACCATGTAACATTACAGACATCTCCTATGAGTTGCCAACCAAGAATGAAGAAGGAGAAAGAAAGAACTGTCTCCCAAGCCCCCAACTGAAACACGATGCGTTGCCAGCCATAAATGAAGCGAGGGACACATCTGTCCTCAGGTACTTCTTCGAAGCTTACCCTCTGGATGTAAATCTCTGACTTGTATTTATTAATACAAAATAATCTAAACCAATCAGTCCAATTTGTCGTTGTTCGCGCAACTCGTAGAAGAACCTGTTACGAACGGATTTTGGGTCGGTCTGAAGGTTTTTGTCAGCGGATTGCAAGTGCAAAATCCCTTGAGAACAGTAGAATATATTGCCGTTGTATATGTATACACACTTACTAAATTACTCTTCCGGGATAACCGACATATTTATGGCAAAATGTTGGTTCTCATTTTATATGAATAACTTATGGCTATTGTGATAAAAATACTTTTCTAAAATATGTTTCAGAAGTTCACTGTGTAGGTTGGTTATAACGCGACATGTAGTTTTTGGTGTGGTTTCAGGCTGGCGGAGATATTTATGTGACAATACTAGTTTTTCATAAATACTAGTTTTTTTTCAGTGGTGTTTTATGATGTTGAATTTGTACAATCTTCAAAAGAATTCGGTATAGGCAGGGCTCGATACAAAAATGTTCCATAATGTTTAATATTACAGAATACTTGTGTTATTATCAATATTAAATCATAGCATGAGGTACTTAAGTATCTTATATAGGTAGCGTATAACAGTCACACAGAATAAAAAGACAACAAACAAAAGACGACGACCCTGTAGTTAGTAGCGACCCTGCCTGGGAAGCGAGGGGTCTCGGGTTCGATTCCCGGCCAGGGCAGATATTTACGTGATAGATAAATATTTGTACTTGGGTCATGGGTGTTATTATGATGAGTTATTTATGTCGTCCATGACACCTGCGACACAGGAAAAAACCTACTGCGGGGGTATGAGTGTAAGCCGTAAGCGTTATTATTAAAAAACAAGAAAAATAACTTCAGCAGGAAAAATATTTATCTGCCCTATCGGCTAGAAATCATCTTAAGTCTCCGGAAATCGTCTAGGACCAAAGAACTTTTGAAAACAAATCAAATAAGCTCAAACTCGAGAGAGTTGCGTCGTTATTTCAGAATTTCCAACGCCACCTTCATATATTTACATAGCATTGTCATACGATTTACTTATACACAATCTAATGTACAAAGTTTTCCGTTTATTTCCGTTCGATTATAATGTGGGTGTCAGTAAATAGGCTTTTACTAAGTTAGTGTGTCCACCCGAGACTACAATTTCAATATTTACCGTCAGGTGGGATTGTATTAGCTATAGAAAAGCCTTAACAATTATTATTTTTAAAAAGCCTACAAAGTATATAAAAGTTATTAAAATCATAAAACAGAAATTTAAAATGAAAAATCACTTTAATGCACTTAAAAAATAAGCGAGCCTAAATATTACCGCTGTGTGTTTTACACAATCTGTATTCTCTTACATAGCGGTGGTTATAGGTACTCACAACGACAATATGAAATGTATCTTCAAGAAGTATTGTCAATAGATTAATTCGTATCTATACAGAAATTAATTGAAATTGTTAATACCTACTATCTAATTCGGCGGTTAATTAAATTTGTTATTACAAATTGTTTACAACTATAACTAGCTTCATAATTACAAATAAACAGTAGTGAGCAGAGCTGTTAGCTTACGTTAAACTCAGGTTAGGAATATGATCTGTTTTTGTTAGGTAATTAATTGGAGTAATTGAATAGAATCCAATTTAGGAATCAAATTTGAATTTGATAACTTCATAACAACGATTGATATTGAGTTGTAGGTTGAATAGCAGTAGGTAAGCTATTGGATATAATTATCAGAGCGCTATATGGGTTCCAGTGTTCAGGATTTGATCAGTAAGTACTTTATAGAAGAAACATTGATTTATCATTTTCAAATAGCCACCAGCTCCGACTTAGAACATTTCAAAAAGCAGCACACAATATACTGTACTTATAATTATGTTTTTTAATTAATACTTTACTAACAGGCTTATAGTTTTTAACTCAATTATTGTTCAAACTTTTAAGGCATTTTGTTAAAGTTTTTTTTTTAATTCTTTGCACCTATGTAAAAACAAGCTGACGAGCCATCCAATATAACTAACTATAGCTTTTATATAACCATTTCCCTATCTGATTTTTAATAAGTTAGTTAATGAAAATTTGACATGTTTTTACATTAATGGTGAATGCACATGTCATCCGAATTGGGATGTCATATGATTTCATACAAATGTGGCGCATTCGGGGTGTACGGCACGGACATAATATGCCACATATTATGTGCGTTTAGAATTATCCGACAAAATATAGCTGCGGGTGATATCCCGTACACCGCAAAAACCTTAGCGAGGGCTCTAATTAACTAAAACCAAAAATAAATAAGTAATGAAAATAATCAAGTTTCGTCTTAAGGGACGAAAGCTGAATAATACAATAAGCAGTTGAGATGTTTGCTTTGAGTTTTAATAGCATAAAAAGAGTAAATCAAATCCAACCTTACCCTTGTCCGACCCTTCATTAAAACGAGTTGGTACTCATTTAGAACTGTTGTTTGGTTCATTAAATTCAAAGATAGTACCTTAAAGGAGAACCCCAGTTTCCATAGAAACTCAGGCCTAAGTAGACAAGACTGGAAATTGGCTGTTAATTAGATTATTGCAAAAAGTTCAATTTCTCCAATTTTCACGGCTGCCAGCAATGGCCAACTAAGGAAATCCTAGAACGAATCACCTTAATTATAGGTTATGATTATGTCATACTCGTGTCACAGTGCTATTTAATATGTATGTTACACTTAGGTACGTTGGCGGGTGTCTATTATAATATCTACTACTTCAATGGTTTTCACCCAAAACGAATGTCATAAAAAGGTTGTATAATAAAAGCTATTGCATATTTCAAGAGATTTTATTAGTTATCATTATAATATATTAATATTTCGTGTAGTTGTGCAGGAGGCGTTATATTTCGTTAGTACCTTGCCCAATCAAGATAACATAATATACTCATTGTAAGTATGGCCACAGCAACTTCCTCATCTTCTAAAGATGTATAGGGTACGTTATCCAGTGTTCAGGACTTATTCTGAACCTTTGTCAGTCACAAAACAGGCGATTAAGGAGTCCATATTCATATAGTATTGGTTTGCAAGAAATTGTAGCGAAACTGCGAAACACATTCACCAAAACACAAGTACGAAAGCGAATACAATAGAAAATTAAAATCACTGTGTGCGTGTCGATGAGTTTCAATAGTAAATAGGACTCCAAATACGCTGAAAATATTTGATAGTAAAAATATACAAGAACACGCGTAGAAAGATGAAAGATCGATGACAAATATGACAATACAGTGGTGTTATTTATAAATACTATGGTTACCAAAATGACATTATTAGGGATTACATCATCATTGTTGTCAATCGATTAATCGATGTCAAAATATTCGAAATGTAATTTAATAAAATTAGCGTAACGATTGAATGGTAATTATAATATATTACATAGTTTTGATTTATATGGAATACGAAAATATGTAAAAAATAAATTAATATTATAATTATAATCACTAAATAATACATAAAATATATTATTATGTTCCATCAATCGATCATTAACTATCGATTCAATCGATTATAAAATCGTATGTAATGAGGTAAATACTGTGAAAACTTTTTTGCATTATTTTGTTCATTTGGCAAGAGCAGCTGAAGCTAAGATTTAAATATGTTTATCTTATAAATAAGACGAATTTTTTGGTATATAGTTTACTCTTGTCTAGTCCGATGTTCTAGCACAGATTACATATGGTTCGAGGCCGAAAATTGGGGATCGCCTTTAGATGTAATAATTGAACTGTAACAGATTTCTAAAGTCTTCTAAATGGTTGGTTGGTAACAGTTTTAAAACTTAAAGTGAAACAATAAAATTCTAGATATAAGTAATGTCGGGAATATGTGGTCTAGAAATAGTAGACTGTGGGCGGATAAATAATTTCAGTTGACAAATTATTTCTCCATACAGGTTACAGACGTTACAAATTAAATACGCGATCACCACTGATACACAAACTGATATTTGACTTCAATAAGATAACCAGTCACTAATGGAACGCTGTGAAGTCGGATGTACATCGCGGTGCGGCATTTTTTTTTTTCAGGATTCAGGATAACCAACCATAATTCACACATCACATTTCACACTTACAGCCATCCCAGCTCCACAACTTGCCCACGCCTCCTGCGCTTACCAGAACCCGCGTGATCAATCCGCCAATCGCTGGCACCGTGACCTATCTCATCAGAAGTGAAGCATCACAGCCGCATTTTTCTAAATTTTTTCTAAAATCTTCTTTAGATGCTTACAAAATTTCGTTTTATGAGAATTTTATTGCATAAATGATCCCACCAAACACATTTTCATGTTAAATTATGTCAAGATGAGACTATATGGCTCTACATCAAAAAGTAGAGCCGACCTTCTAACTCTACACGCCCTAACTTCACAAAATCTACTCCTTAGTCAATATATTAAGTGGCTTGGCTGTTTTGCTTCCGTAATATGGGCGTAAGGTGAAAAAATTTATTCACTGTTAATTACTTGTCTGTTATACAATAGTTGTTGTAGTAGTTACACGAGCATGACCGTGCCCCCAGATATAAGTTTGAGTTTAAATATTAACAGAAAGGAGAGAATAAAGGTAAAATGTTAACTTAGAGTAAACAGCTCTTCGAATCATACTCATTTACTAAGTACACATGTTAGTTACTGTTGTTACACGAGTAGTCGAAGCGTGCCAATTGCATACAATAGCTCGCTCTCACGACATATTGCATCAGAACATCTAGTTTGCCCAGTGAACGAATATAGTACAGTATATTAGTTCATCGAGTTTACCTTACAAATAATGTGGCTAGAACAGAATTCTACTAATAATTAACGAAACGATTACCTTAATAATCTATACATTATTAATAATATTAATCTGATGATGGGTTCTAGAGATAAAGAGTGGAACTCCTCAATGGTAGGGTATTTCAGAACCGTTTTCAAAGATTTTTTTACTGTTAACGTTGCCATTGTAATACCAGTCCATTATTGATCCATTTAGGATCTGATGGTGTAACTTGGAAACAAAATATGTAACACCAGGACGGATGGAAATAACGGAACCGATTTTTATACTGTAATAAAACTCAAGGGCAAATTCTTGAATTCTTTCATTGATTTTTTTCAAAATTTCGATTAGAAGGCACTTCAATAGCGTGTTAGAGCACCAAATTTTTTTTAATTATTGTCTGTCCTTCTGTCTGTTTGTCTGTCCGGGCATAACATGAAAATCCTTGAACTTACAATTTCGATGGAAATTAGTAAAATTGTTTCTTATACTCTGGGTCATGTTTTAGAAAACTTTTCATCCCGGAAAATTAAAAGATTTCCCTAGGAAACAGGATAAAAGTTTGTGTTGAATATAAAAAAAAATCGAGCGATTTTTTTTATGGAAACAGCCGGCAAACGAGCTGACGATCACCTGATAGTAAATGGCTATCGTCGCCCATAGCCATCAGCAACACCAAAGGTATCACTGATGGGTTGCCGGCCAAGAAAGAGACAATAAAATAAAACAAAGAACTGGCTCTCAATCCCCAGCCGGAACACGACGAGTTGTTTGGCTGCTGACTCAAGAAAGAGGGTGGTAGCTATCCATAACCAAGATGATAGATAACCAATTTTTATTACTTTTTTTTTGAAATATTAAGGTAAACGCGCCTATTACCGCCAGTTTAAGCCGACTTTGGATGAACTTCAGAAAATTAGATATATGTTGATATGTTAGAAAAGGTGTTTTAATTTATTCTTTAACATGACTAAATATCCTATGATATTCAGTACGTAAATTCAGTATTAAATCACACAATATTTAATAAATAATAACTGAATCTAAAATAGCGATTGCTTCTATTACCGACGCATGGATGATGTTTGTTTCTAATACCGTTTTTTATGTTTCTATTACCGACCACCGTTTAGAAGATACGAGGTAATAAAGAATATTACAGACATACAAAATATACTTAGATGATCACTTCGGTGATCGGTGGATAGGGCGAGGAGGACCTGTGCCATGGCCGGCGCGCTCCCCGGACCTCACACCGATGGATTTCTATTTGTGGGGGGAGGTTAAAAGTGTTGTGTATGCTACGAAGTATTCGAACAGAGACGAATTAAAATTAAGAATAGTGACTGCTTTTGATAAAGTTCGAAGTGAAATGTTCTTGTGCTAAACCGCGTAAAGGACAATTTGTGCAAACGTGCTAAAATCTGCATCACTCGAGGAGGTGAGCATTTTGGACATCTGTTAAGGCTTGTGTAAATAATAAAATCAATACGTATAACTTCAATCATTGTAAATAAACCCCAATTTAATCATTGTAAATAGGTATGGTTCCCCCGTGTGGTGCCGGGTCCACTTACTTCTTCCTGGGATGTCGTAAAAGGCGACTAATAGGATATTCCAGGAGACGGGCAGCAGCGTCTCCCTGCGGACTAAGAACATCTACTGCGGTCACCAACACGCACTGGCCAAGCGTGGTGACTACCGGCTACAACTCCCTTATGATAGCCACAACTAAGCCTCGGCCCCCAGTCCCCGGCAGCCCCACTATTCCTAGTTACGGTAGCGGCTGTGGTAACGGTGGGACAGCGGGTACTAAGAATCGCCGGCAGAGATCGGGCTACCAATCTCAAAAACGACTTCTGCACCTGGCAACATATAACACCAGGACACTGAGGACCGACGACAAGGTGAAAGAGCTGGAAGAAGAGATAGACAAGTTAAACTGGAGTATTGTGGGTGTATCTGAAGTCCGAAGAGAGGGGGAGGACACGATAATACTCAAATCCGGAAACTTGTTCTATCACTGGGAGGGCGAACATCTGTCCCAAGGTGGTGTCGGGTTTCTCGTTCACAAGTCCCTCATCAACAACATTGTGCAAGTTGGGAGCGTGTCGTCCAGGGTAGCGTACCTTACACTCAGAATATCCAAACGGTATTCGTTGAAGGTTGTACAGGTATATGCGCCGACTTCGACACATCCTGACAATGAGGTTGAGGTTATATATGAGGACATAAGCAGAGCCATACATACCTCTAAAGCTCATTTAAAGTTGTGATGGGGGGGCTTCAACGCGAAACTGGGCATGCAAAGCGGCGCCGAGATGAAAGTGGGTCCCTACACATTGGACGACAGAACCACCGAGGACACTTACTGGCTAACTTTTTGGAGAAGGAAGGTCTCTTCATGATGAATTCCTTCTTCAGAAAGAAGCCGCAACGCAAGTGGACTTGGCTAAGTCCTGATGGTTCCACGAAAAGCGAGATAGACTTCATTCTGGCAGACAAACGGCACATATTTAATGATGTATCTGTGATCAGCAGGTTTAAAACCGGAAGCGATCACCGAATTGTAAGAGGCACATTAAATATCGACCTGAAGCTGGAACGGTCACGCCTGATGACGTCTACGCATCGCCCAATACCTATCCAAATCCAGGGATCCGAAAACTTTCAACTTGAGCTGCAAAACCGTTTTGCGTACCTAGAATCGTGTACGTCAGTGGACGAGTATAACATCAGGATGGTAACAACTGTCCACAAGGTAGGGTTGAAGTATTTCAAGACCCACCCTAGTGATAGATCTCAGGTTCTCTCAGAACAAACTCTCGGTCTTATGAGGGATCGACGAGAACTATGTGTGCAGTCTCCAACCTCTATGAGGGAATACCGACGGCTCAATGAACAGATCTCCAAGTGCAGGCGACACGATTTGCGAAAACACAACGCAAATCGTGTAAAAAGCACTATTCAGCGAAAGCAGGGCTCAAAAGTGTTCGCCAGGGATCTGTCTATTGGGCAAAGTCAGCTTACGAGGTTGAAGACCGAGTCCGGCACCATGGTTTCGTCGAAACCCGAAGTTCTGAGGGAGACTGAGAGATACTACGGATGGTTGTATGCCTCCTCTCAAGCTCCACCTCCTCGCGAGGAGAGTGACAAGCGAGCCAAACCGAAGATATCCCGGACGTCAGCCTGTATGAGATTAGAGAGGCTCTCAAACAGCTTAAAAACAACAAGGCACCGGGAGATGACGGAATCACAACCGAGCTTCTGAGAGCTGGAGGGAAACCCTTTCTAGTGGCGCTCAAAAAACTGTTCGATTCCGTCATCAACCGGAACTACCCCGGAAGCGTGGAGCAGAAGTGTGGTGACGCTGTTCTTCAAGAAGGGCGATAATGCCCTTTTGAAAAACTAGAGGCCCATTGCACTTCTGAGCCACGTTTATAAGCTGTTTTCGAGGGTCCTCACAAATCACATTGCACGCAGGCTTGACGACTTTCAGCCACCCGAACAAGCAGGATTCCGAAAAGGCTACAGCACCATAGACCATATACACACACTGCGGCAGATTATACAAAAGACCGAGGAGTATAATTTGCCGTTATGTGTTGCCTATGTGAACTATGAGAAAGCCTTTCATTCTATTGAGACCTGGGCGGTACTAAATTCTCTCCAGCGGTGCCGGATCGACTACCGGTATATCGAGGTGTTGAAATGTTTGTACTCATCTGCCACCATTTCCGTCAGAGTACACGACACAGCAACGAGCCCCATCCAATTGCAGAGAGGTGTCAGACAAGGGGATGTCATATCTCCAAAACTGTTCACCGCTGCGTTGGAAGACGTGTTCAAGCTGATGGAGTGGAAACGACGTGGCATTCACATCAACGGCGAATACATCACACACCTGCGATATGCCGACGATATAGTCATCCTAGCGGGTTTCCTGGAAGAACTTGGTACAATGCTTGGGGACTTGAACAGCGCCTCACAACGGGTGGGTCTTAGGATGAACATGGACAAAACGAAAATCATGTCGAATGTCAATATCACACCCGTACCGGTTGTTGTTGATGGCGCTGCTCTCGAAGTTGTAGACGAATACAATTACCTGGGACAAGTGATCCAGATGGGTAAGTCCAACTTCGAGAAAGAAGTCACTCGTAGAATCCAACTCGGATGGGCTGCGTTCGGGAAACTGCGTCATATCTTGTCGCCCAAAACACTACCTCAGTGCCTGAAGTCGAAGGTATTCGAGCATTGTGTGTTGCCAGTGATGACATACGGATCCGAGACGTGGTGCTTTACTATTGGCCTAATCCACAAGCTCAAAGTAGCGCAGCGGGCTATGGAGAGGGCTATGCTCGGTATTTCTCTACGTGATCGCATCAGAAATGAGGAGATCCGTAGACGAATAAGGGTAACCGATATAGCTCAATGAATTAGCCGGCTGAAGTGGAAATGGGCTGGCCACATAGTGTGAAGGACCGATTACAATAAGAGATTTTTATAAATAAGACCGTATGGGTCGGTAATAGAATTAAGTATGAAGATTACTTTATTCTATTAGCGACAGCAAAAATAAACAATAAATGGCTAAAATTTCTGCTTTAATGCAAACGTGTTTTGATGGATATCATTGCTATGATTATTTTTCGGAATCAAAAAGTTTCTTAATTTTGATATGAGATATTATTTAAAATACATTGCCATACATTACTAAAAATTATTGCTTACGTGGAATCTTGTTTAAAAGAAAATCTATGAGACAAAATGTATGGCGTTAATTGATCAAATTATGTAATATACTCTTAAGAATCAAACAAGTTAAAAGAAACATCGAAAATAACGTATTAAAAGAAATAAAATCTAAAATACTAACAGTTGTGAAACATCTAACAACGCCACGAGGCGGTATTAGGAGCAACTTATGAATATTATGTTTCTATTACCGCTTTAAGGTAAAATTCGAATTAAACCACAAAAAATAGTCAGAACGGTAATATTAGATGTGAATCTAGAAAACAAATATATTATTTATTATATTTACACATTTGCATGCAGGTATACACATTTTATTTAAGTTAATTTATCTTAAGTAATAATTATGTTTACTTACGTAGCCGGGAGCGCAACACTATGAGACGGGCGTCCGTGTCGGGCGCGTCTCAGTTATTATCCAATTATTCTGTTTGCTGATTATTTACGCACACAAACTTTATTATTTTTGTTTCTCAATATACATACCTAAAATATTTTTAGGCTACAACTTTCATGAAATGTATAGTATGCCTTAAAATAGTGATTAAAAAAACTGTCGGTATTGGATGCAGATTTTGGAGTGGCGTTATTGGGCGCGTTTACGTTACTGCGAATTGAACAGAATTTTCAATGATCAATTTATTGTCACCTGCCACATGTTCTCACCATCACCCTGGGTTGACTGGTAGAGAATGCCAACAGGCATTAAGTCCGCCCTTTGTAAGCCTATTCTTAGGTTGTTGCAATAAAGATTAAATAAATAAATAAATACGCCCCACGGAGAAATAATAATAGTAATAATGGTATTAATGAACTATTTAAATCAATATTACAAAAGTAATTCTTACGAAGGACCCTACCACCAGCAGACACCCACTCATCCAGTGAGGGATTGGGGTTATTATTGTAAACTGCCCCGATATGGCATAAATTGATTTTCTTCAATTTTCTTCAATTTGCAACAAACGTTCCTTCCTACAATTGACTGAATACGTCATTTTTATGAGTTCTTCAAAATTTTGCATAAAAAAGAAAAAAGACCAATTAAGTAGGTAATGTCAATATTACTATTAATTAATTGTTTCTTTTTTGTTCTTTTTTTTGTTGTCGCTTTTTTATTCTTTATTAGATGGATCGTCAGCTGTTTGCAGGCTAGATTCGTAAAAAGTGCCTTTTTGTTTTTATAAAGCCACTTAAACATCCACATGGAATGAAAAAATAATCCCATTAAAAACAGCTAAAGGACATTAAGCATTGTATAAAAAAGCAGTTATAAACACATGACAGCATTCGGTATGTATCCTTCGTCTGTTCTCCAGCATCCATAAAAACTGGGATCTTTTCATGGCCAAGGTTACTCAATAAAACACACATAAAACTCGTAGGACTCTTGCAGCAGACGAGTAATTTATTTTCTTATGAATATTGTAATAGGAATGTAGTAACATGTCGCGAGAAATTCAGTCGGGAAAGTAAAGCTACCGAGCTAGCATTGGAACTTTATTTTGTGGTTCGAAATTGAACTTTTAAGTTAGAAAGTTCGAATCTTTTATGTATTTTATGTTGATATTAGAAAGAAATGCAATTAACTTCAGTAATAAGTTTAGGGTGTCCCAAACCTTAGGAACAATTTCAATTTGCGATAATTATTTTATTTTTCAATCAATCAATCAATTTATTTGCTTGAATATGGATTAGTTACATTAAGGTAGATACAATTTGGTATATTCGCCATATTCCGCCTTTATGGCATGCAAAAATTTTATCAAAATATCAATAAAATGTAAATGTCAAATATATGTCTAATCTAATTATAAAATTTCTTACTAATTACAATACAAATACAAAATACAATTCACTATTATTATTATATAATATTATTAAATATAATTCACTATTACCTATTATTATTATTGTTATTATTATTATCATTATTTATTGCACACGCCAACCCCGTCCTCTAAGAAATCCTTAACTGAATAATAGGCCTTTTCAGTTAAATAAGTTTTCAGATTTTGCTTAAATTTAAAATTATTCGATTCTCCTTTAATTATTTTACTTTTTATTGGTCATAACTCATAACACTAGATAAAAGTATGAAAATGTAGTGCAGGCCTACACGATCAAGTGTACTTGTGAAGTTTGCAGCGGACTTGACGCGGCATCAAGTAAACTTGACGGTGTATGGCCACGGAATAGCTATCTGGCTATATAGCTGTTTCATTCAAACTGGATGCCGCATCAAGTCGACACAGTGTGGTTCAATTCTACATTCGCCGTAATCTTGGTGTGCGTAGTAGAAATTAATTATTATCACTTGATCGGCAAACATTGTAACGAAACCTGCAAACATATATGAGATTTCTTAACAAATTATATAAGGTGAAGTCTGCCAATCATCACTTGACCAGCAAGGCAACGTAAGGGATTAACTCAATATTAGTACAACCTTTTCCTTATATAGAAACGTTTTACTCATTCTTCCCTTTTGTAGGTATTCATACCCACTATGTGAGGCCCAATTATATTTAAAAAGTAAAGATACGTCATGCTCTTACAAATCAACCAAAAAATCTGTTCCGAAAAGAGCTACAACACACACACGTTTATCTTTTCTTTCACAACACCAATCACACTACAATAATACACGAAGGCATTTTAACGTTGTATGTCAAATCTCAAGCACTTCTGACAACAACAAAACTGTCTATCGTCTTGTATTGACAGAGCGACCACGAGCAGACGAGGTCAATTGACTGCTCTTACGATCTTCATCTTCTACGCGCTAGTGACATATCTACCTCTTTTTAATGTAATGTAATATTATTGGCGAGGCCTAATCAAGTACAATCTTCAAACTTTAGCTGTCTCGTTGTTATAATATCTAGCGCTATCAAAAATATATCAGTCCCAGAATAATAAAGCATTATTCAAATTGCCCTACAAATAACTTGGACACTGAAATTAAGATTTGGGTCAGTTAAACATTAATTATCAAAACAGTACCAATTCGTTAATACAGTTACGAGCTTCCATAATATCCTCCCATTAGAGAATGAGATAATCCGAAAATAATATTAAGTATCTGTTTAAATAATTATTAGGGCTACACCATCCTAAGTGCACAATTAGCAATGTTAATGTGGGTAGGAAATAATCCTACGAAGATTATAAATGTAAAATTTTCCGAGAATTTATGGATGTTTGTTTCTCTAACAACTGAATACATTTTTATTATATTTAGCGCACAGGAAGACCATACAGGTAGAACTTATAGGATACTTATTGGCCGGGAAAATGCGGGCAAATGAAACAAATCGGTTTTTATTAGCCGACTTCAAAAAAAGGAGGAGGTTCTCAATTCGACTGTTTTTTTTATGTTTGTTACCTCAGAACTTTGGACTGGGTGAACCGATTTGGATGATTCTTTTTTTAATCGAAAGCTGGTGCTTGTCGTGTGGTCTCACATAAATTTGAGCGAGATTTGACAATGGCATCCATGTCAAAAGTACAATGTACTTCATTTGAAGTCGGTTAATTTTTTGTTAAAATGTTAGATTATTTAATATTGGTATAAATGGTTGAGATCTATTAAAATTGTGCTACTTCTGAAGACGGATTTCAAAAATTTTGTTGTCGTCTGTGGTGTTTGGCAAGTGTATTTAACTATGCTCTAACCTGTCAAATTTTACATTGAAAAGTACAAAAGTTTTTTTGCTGGTAAGGACCGAACAACGACAAATAACTCATATCCATACATTACAATACAATACTCGTACAAATTATATTTATGGCACACATAATATTACAATGAAATCAGTACGATTAGATCATAAACGTACAATAGCCGAACTTATCAGTAAAAACGCGATCTCTTACAGACAATCATTGACTCGAAAAATTTATTTATTCACATAAAGGACAGATTAGAGCGATTACTCGAATTATCGAAGTGTTTGTTGTAGGAAAATTATGAAAAACCTCGCGTGCAATAAGTTAGCTTCCGCTAGTCTTGAAACGTCATGTTGACAAATGAATAGCGTCATGGCGTTAGCTATCTGTTAAGTACAGCTGCACTCAGTGACCTACGTTAACCCACATTTAGTTACATTAGGATAACTTCACACAATCTAAATGCAAATGCGCTTAAGTGGTATTGTGTGTTTAATCACGCCTAGTTTGCTTAATTCAGTATAATAATATGCGCTACACGTTCTTAGCACTAGGACTCCTCGTAATGCGGGATGGATACGGCACGAACAATAAAACAAGACAAGAAGTTGTCTGTCATTTGGGTGAGGTCTCGCACTGAAAACCAGCAACCGTTGGTACGTTAGAGTAGTAATGGCGATCTGAGATCGATTAATCGACGAATCGATTTTATAGATACGTCATGCCCTTACAAATCAACCAAAAAATCTGTTCCAAAAAGAGCTACAACACACACGCGTTTATCTTTTGTTTCACTACACCAATCACACTACAAAAATACACGGAGGCATTTTAACGTTGTATGTCAAATCTCAAGCACTTCTGACAACAAAAGCGTGCATATCATCTTGTATTGACAACGACTACGAGCAAACAGAGGTCAATTGACCTCTCTTACGATTTTCATCTTCGGCGCCTTAGTGACATATCTACCTCTTTTTTACTTATAATCATTGCAAGATAAGCTAAAAATAACCGTATACTTAGCCACTTATGATTACTAAGTTGCTTACCTTATTTACTATTAAAGCGCTATGACTTCAATCGTATTCACAAAACAACATTTATCACGCGTAATTGACATTTCCAACGAACTGGGTCGAGTACTAAACTATACGGGTATGACTAGCGCGACCATAAACAGTTTAATGTATTATGAGCTTTACGCTTTAATGGGAGATAAATTTCATAGAAAAACTCCAAGTAATGTCCTTTAAGGCTTTAACATACGAGTACACAGAAATGCAGTTCTTCTTAATTTTTACAACACGCAAGGTAAAAAATTAAGTGTGGAGAAATATAACTTTTGATGTTATATTATTATAACGTACAGACAAAAGTATAGCAAAAATATAACTTTTGAATTTACTTATACTTTTTTTTGGTGCGTTTGGAAAAAAATATGAGTATCTACGATTACGCACATCGACAGCCACAAAGCGACATGATGAAGTTACGGGATAATATCTTTTTATCCCAGAAAAGTTCATGGTTCCCCCGGGATTTGTAAAACATCGATCTCTACCGCGATCAAAGCCGCGCGCATAAGCTAGTGTATTAATAAATTGTAATGTTCTCAATTAAGAAGCACGTAAAATGTTATAAGATATTCGATTTTTTATCGCTTAGCTATTGTACTGTTTGCTCACATAGAACTCACAACTTTTTAAATCCCGCATAGTGGCTTGTATAATCGATAAATCTGTAAAGCATGCTGATTATAATATTAAATTATTTTGCTATGGGTTAAATTAAAATGTTGCCGAATTCTTTTTGTTTATTTTGTATTTTAAACCTTAATAGACATTCTTAAATAGAACGTTACTACTTATACAGTCAAATTCTATACACACTTCGGATGTCAAGTTTTGATTTAGGTAAAGATGTATAATATAGATAGAGCATGGTATATTTGTTTATCAGATATTCACCGCAGTTTTTTATTTATTTAATACAAACAGATTTACAATTAAGTAAATATACAATTATACAATATACAATCATGTATGTATTGTATTAGGTATCCAACTTTCGGAATGTATTTAATACTCTGTTATGCCTAACATTATATATGGACGAATCCACCGTAATCCATACCAAGAACTAGGCATTATTCTACTCGTTTCGTTGTGCTATAGCTATTTCCACATTGTCACACATTAACTACTCGATAATTTTGTGCCTTGTAAATATAAATAAAGCCTGCAGTCAAACAAAACTTACTTACTTATGTCACTATCAAGTCCCTAAGGTCAAATTACGATCATTTATTTTTTACGTTGTTATTGTTTCTAGAGTGGTACACAATTACACATCAATTTGTATGATATGTGGTGATCTTATTTCCCAAAAACCCTACCCGGTTTAGGTATTTCTCCGGTGGGGTTTTCGCTACAGCGTGCGCGATGAGTAGGGACTTTACTGGCAAACACGTATCTGGTGAACGTTTTCGTTTTTAGAAGGGCACGTAAATTCGTCTGTCCTGGTTGTTATCGTAAGAGGAGACACCCATGGACAGACATTTAGTAGGCCATTAATGGGTTGAAGCTAATCGTTGTGTACTCTTAAGACTCTAATCTAAAAATACCTTAAACTGTTAAATATGTATTTATTTCTCACAGTAATTATAAAATTTTGACAATATTTGTTAAATCATTGGGTATTTTCTTAAAGAATAAATCGTACTGATTAAATAAATAAAATAAATAAATGCTTACACACTCATACACACTTCTGAACTTAACTACACTTCTCTCAAACACACCTACGCTTTTGAACTTTTTGAATGAGAGACCTTTAAACTGTTCTCTCAAAGCGTAGATTCTATTTCAAAGATCGTTTTTATTCAACCACAAATCCATTATAACACTAACAAACCATTAAAGTTCCACTGATATGGGGTCGGTGTTGTCATTGAAACTGTAGCAGGTTAATTACCTTGAGTGACCGAATTAATGTGGGTCGGACATTGAAGTATAATGACATAGAACAGACATCTCGAACAAAATGTGTGTCCCGCCCGGGAGGTTTCATTTTCAAAATTGAACCCAGGATCTCCTTTCAAAATCGAACGAATCCATTGAAGATTGAAGCCACGTGGCGCCAATGCATTGGGACATACCTACATGATGTTCGCGGTGTCGGTTCTATAGTTCTATACGCTAGTAATAATACTTCAATGGTAAATCAAGATAGTTATAGTAGGCGGGTTTTTTTAATTTTTAAACTTATGCTACTTCTTTTTTAATATCTTATAAGTTAATGCTTGACTACAATCCTACCTAATGGTAAGTGGCGATGTAGTCATCATTTTCTAATTGTTGTCATTGTCTTCTGAGTTCTAAAAGCATGACGAGCGTTAAACGTGTTGTCTTTTTCTCCTAAAAAACCTCAGTCTTCTAACGTGTTGTCTTTTTCTCCTTGTTTCGGTTGTCTGGCAGAAATCGCTTTAGACTACTTTAAAGCATTAAGACTGTCCATTGTTTTGTTTTCCTCGTGTTTGCATCTTAGGTACGAGTATGTATATTTGCTTGTGATGTACAAAAATAAAGTGTGAAAATTATTATACATTTTAACCTTCAGGTATAAAAGGGTAACAAAATGGACTGACTTTCTTTTTTTTGTTTCAAAGTGTTTTAGCGAGATTGTCTTAAAATAAAACACCGGGGTATAGAGATCCCAAGAAAAACTATGAAACTTTGTTACAGAAATTTTAGCTAAATCAACATTAAAACTTGAGACTAAAATTTTAATTTACATGAATATTACTTTTAGTTAAACATTAAACTATACTACAATTAATATTAAAATATTCTAAACTGTAAAGAAAAATTAAGTCAGTTTTCTTTTATTAATTTCTGGATTTGTGATAAATTGAATACGAGATATTGTATTTTGTTTTTTGTACTTTATTTTTTGCTTTACGGGAACGTTTTGAAGTGAGTATTTTACTGATATTGGACAGTGCAACCGTGAATCTGCTGGGGTCATCATTTACGCGAGCGCGTGTGACACAATTTAATTACAATTAATTTGTTTTTGAAGCGCTCATAGCCCAGCGACTTACGTCGATCCTAAGTGATCGACAAAGTTAAGCAACAGCGGGTGCGGTCGGTAGTTGGATGGGTGACCGCTAGTGGCAGAAATTCGTGAGTCAAGGGTCGCGCGTTCTCATCTTTTATCACGTTATCGTTATCAAAGTTCATAGATTCATAGGTTCATAATCCATAATTATGTAGATTTAAATACCTACCGATTTCCAGTAATACAAAAAGTCTTATCATTTTACTTTTAGTAATATACATAGTTAACAAGGGCTCGTACATATATTTTATTTATACATATTATAGTGAAGTGGCTTACAATGTATTTATTACAAAACTAGCTGTTACCCGCGACTTCGTACGCTGAAAATAAAGATGCCTTCATTATAAAACATGTTTTTCGTAAATTAAGAACAAACTTGTCCGGACTATGAGGAGAGAAGATCCGTGCCTTGTATTAGCCCATTTTGAGTTGAAGCTTTTACACCTACACTTAGTAAGTATAATGTATTATGTAAATGAGTGAAATATTAAACAAATCTCTAGTGTTGTATCATGCACTCTAAAATTGCTAAAACAATAAAATGATAACTAAGATCTAATATTCTAGTGTGATTGGTAGTCAGCAAGATACCAAACACTTCACCAAAATTACAGCATAAGTGACATGATCCATTGGGAGAAGCTCATAGCCCGGACGCCGCGGCTTGTGTTGGTCCTAATAGTAATCGAGCGCGATCGGTAGTTGGATAGGTGACCGCTAGTGGCAAAAAATTCTTGAGCTCTCCGTGTTCCGGAGAGCACATAAAGCTGTTGGTCTGGTTATTGTCGTAAGATAACAGTCGTTATGACATGTCGGAGGCCCTCGCCTGGCGTAATGACTTCCGACACTTGGGTTAATCTCTAATCCCTCCACCAATCCGCACTGGCGCAAAGTGGTGGAGTATACTCTAGGCCTCCTCAGGAGAAGAGAGCCATGCTCAATAGTGAACCATTAATGACCCATCCATATGAAAGGTCCCAAAATAGTTGAACTTTTTAGAGTTTAGAGGTTTATCTAAGTCAGGGCCTGAGAGTTTTTTTTAATTTACATTGTCATTTTACAGAATACACAAAAACGTACCTTCCTTTTCTTTTTTGGGCAGCAACGAATCAGTGATTCCTTTAGCGCTGCTAATGTACATTGTCGAAAGTGACCACTTACTATGAGGTGACTCATCTGTTCGTTTGCCGGCTATTTAGATAAAAAAGTAACAAAAAACATTTTTCATTTCTTTTAAATTTAATAATTGCTAATCATAAAAAAATCTAAGAAAAATTTGAAGTCAAATGAAGATGATTTTCTCCTAACCCATACAAACTCTCATCCTTTAGCCCTTAGCAGATGAATCAAAAAAATATTTTATAGTTAATTTTTGTTTGTAGCGAAAAGCTAACATGGCGGGCGGAATGTTTTCACATTTGTGTTCTAAAATGATGAAGTTTCTAAGTGAGATGAATTTCCCAAAAAAAAATTTCAAAGTTAATATTTGTTTTTGGCTATGAGCTTACATATGAATTTTTATATTTCTGAGTTTTAAGATGACGAAGATTCATACAAACTTATAACCTCTAGTTTTAGCCCTTAGCCTTACATCCCGTATTACCAAACAATTGTGTTACAGTTATTTTGTTTTTAATGTAAGATTACATTTTAGCCGTATTAGGGCGGCTTATAATACTAACGATGATGGGATGGGTGTCGTAAGAGGCGACTAAATCCGGCCCGCTGGTGGTAAGGCCCCTCGAGGGATTATATTGGTACCTATTATTGATTTAAATTGTACATTAATACCATTATTACTATTATTATTTCTCGATGGGGTTCGTCTAGATAGCTACCACCCTTGAGCATAAGTCAGCCGCCAAACGACTCGTGTTCCGGCTATGGGCTTGAGAGCCAGTTCTTTCTTTCTTTTTCTTCTCTCTTTTTTGGCCGGCAACGCATCAGTGATGCCTTTGGTGTTGCTGATGTCCATGGGCGACGATATCCAGTTACCATCAGGTGGATCGTCAGCTTGTTTGCCAGCTATTTCCATAAAAAAAAACATACTAATTAACAACTTTCACAGTTTTAACTTCAAAAACCATGGCAAGTGCATGTCAGGCCATGCGCAATGTTGGGTTCCGAAGTAGTAAGTTTATCGACTATAACTCATTAACTACTTATGCTAATCTTATGTTTCCATGTGATGCCTGGACAGACAAACAGACAGACAGACCCTATTATATAATTCTAAAAAAAAAAATTGTGCTTTATCACGTTATTGAAATGCCCCCTAATCGAAATTTAAAAAAAAATTTCAATGTATCTGTAATTCAAATTTGCCCTGTGAGTTTTATTATAGTATAGATTATCTGGATTCAGAAGGCTCAGGACCGGTCAGAGTGGCGCAAGTTAGGGGAGGCCTATGTCCAGCAGTGGACCTCCAAGGGCTGATGGATGGATGATAGATTATTCAATTTGTTCAATGTGAATTGTTCGTACAACTGAATTACGATTTTCAACCCCTTCCAGGATAAAATATAAAAAATGCTAAAGGAGATCCCCAATTTTCGGCCTCGAACCATATGTAATCTGTGCTAGAACATCGGACTAGACAAGAGTAAACTATATACCAAAAAATTCGTCTTATTTATAAGATAAACATATTTAAATCTTAGCTTCAGCTGCTCTTGCCAAATGAACAAAATAATGCAAAAAAGTTTTCACAGTATTTACCTCATTACATACGATTTTATAATCGATTGAATCGATTGATGAATCGATTGATAATGATCGATTGATGGAACATAATAATATATTTTATGTATTATTTAGTGATTATAATTATAATATTAATTTATTTTTTACATATTTTCGTATTCCATATAAATCAAAACTATGTAATATATTATAATTACCATTCAATCGTTACGCTAATTTTATTAAATTACATTTCGAATATTTTGACATCGGTTAATCGATTGACAACAATGATGATGTAATCCCTAATAATGTCATTTTGGTAACCATAGTATTTATAAATAACACCACTGTATTGTCATATTTGTCATCGATCTTTCATCTTTCTACGCGTGTTCTTGTATATTTTTACTATCAAATATTTTCAGCGTATTTGGAGTCCTATTTACCATTGAAACTCATCGACACGTACACAGTGATTTTAATTTTCTATTGTATTCGCTTTCGCACTTGTGTTTTGGTGAATGTGTTTCGCAGTTTCGCTACAATTTCTTGCAAACCAATACTATATGAATATGGACTCCTTAATCGCCTGTTTTGTGACTGACAAAGGTTCAGAATAAGTCTGAACACTGGATAACGTACCCTATACATCTTTAGAAGATCAGGAAGTTGCTGTGGCCATACTTACAATGAGTATATTATGGTATCTTGATTGGGCAAGGTACTAACGAAATATAACGCCTCCTGCACAACTACACGAAATATTAATATATTATAATGATAACTAATAAAATCTCTTGAAATATGCAATAGCTTTTATTATACAACCTTTTTATGACATTCGTTTTGGGTGAAAACCATTGAAGTAGTAGATATTATAATAGACACCCGCCAACGTAAGTGTAACATACATATTAAATAGCACTGTGACACGAGTATGACATAATCATAACCTATAATTAAGGTGATTCATTCTAGGATTTCCTTAGTTGGCCATTGCTGTCAGCCGTGAATATCGGAGAAATTGAACTTTTTGCAATAATCTAATTAACAGCCAATTTCCAGTCTTGTCTACTTAGGCCTGAGTTTCTATGGAAACTGGGGTTCTCCTTTACGTTGCAAGCCATAAATAGACAATTCATGTTTTAAAAACAAAGTTAATATAAAAATAGATATTAAGTAAAAAAAAAATATTTCAACGCCATATTCAAGCTCCATCTTGTAAAATAGAAATAAACTAAGAAATGCATGTATGCCTTATTATATTATGTGAAGAAAAGGTTTTTGTAAGTTTAAAACAAATTGACTCATTTTTTATTTTCCCATACAAACTTTCATAGCATATCCCCAAGGAACCCTTTAAGTGGAAAACCCTATTCTTTAATTTGAAAAACTCGTTTTTCGGTTTTGGTATCTTGCAAGTATAGATTTACAAATTGAAAAATTATTCATTTAGAAATCACAGACAGACACTTCAATTTTATGTGTATTTGAATTATTGTAAAGCAAAAAATAAGTACTTCAGTGCCACGCTTTGGCCTTGCAAAATATAAAAAAAAAACTAAGAAATGTATAATGCCATAATTTGTGTGAAGAAAAGGATTTTGTATATTTAAAACAAATTAACTCATATTTTATTTTCTCGCTTTGTTATGGAACCCTAAAAAATTGCCTATAATTTAAGTTGAAGACTCGATATCGTAGTAAAGTCCTGTTGAAATCCGTTCAGTGGCTTCAGAGATTAATGAAGATAAACAAACAGACAAACAAAAATTAAAAAGCTCATTTTTACGTTTTAATATTGTGCAAGTAACGATTTACAGCATGAAAAATGCAGTTATTTCGAAATCACAGAGTCGTTGGCGTGAATCAACGAATACAGAGTCATCTAGTGGCCAAGGTAGTAAACGATTATTTGTTGGATATCGTTTACTCATACAGACTTAATTTGCGTTTTTCTATCACTTCCAAGGTGTTTATAAAATGCTGAAATTATATTGGAGGACATAGATACGCAAACAATATGCTCTTAATAATAAAATAAAAAATAGTTATTTGAAAAATAAGCAATATTCACATTAATTTGTATTTTTTTTCTTTGTCTTGCAAAATTTTAAAAAACTGTAAAACACGTGTTTTATCAATTTAAGCAAGGAACATTTGTTGCAAATTTGAAGCAAATCGGTTGATGTATAATTTTCTATTCACACTTTCATCGCGTTTCCCAGGGAGACCTTTTAATTTTGCGGGATAAAAAGTATCCTAAAATATGACCCGGAGTATCAGTTACAATTTTACCAATTTTCATCAAAATCCGTTCAGGGGTTTTCATGTGATGCCCGGACAGACAAACAGACAGACAGACAATAATTCTAAAAAAAAATTTTTTGTGCTCTAACACATTATTGAAGTGCACCCTAATCGAAATTTTTTAAAAATATTCAATGTACAGAAAATTTGCCCTTTGAGTTTTATTATAGTATAGATATAGGTATGTCTTAAATAAACTGAATTTTAAGTTTTCCTAATTACAAACACATACCCGAATAAGACTCCACACGTTTGACCCGAGAACGGCTTCAACCCAATAATTACCACTACGTCACTGGTCCACTCGTCCACTGGTCCAATGGTCCAATGGTCCAATGGTCCATTGGTCGATGGCCCATCCTCACAAATGAAAGGGCCTAAAACATACTCCGTGAGTTTCATGACACTGCTCCGGTAGACATTGGTAAAATAAAAACAGGTCTGTCCTTAGAAATGTTAACTTCGGAATGGAACCTGAGACCCAACGCTTGACCTTATCTTGGGGTCCTATAAGCCCTGGCCTGGGCTATAGGATCAGCTTTTGTTTTACTTTAAAAAACTTTTCAGACCTTAAAGTTGCTAATAGTCATTATTAGACTAATTAGTAGGTGATACTTGTTCATGAGAAAGTCCGAATAAAACTTTGTTGAAAATAAATTAGCCCTAGGGTCCCAACGTGGCACTATTTCTGCGTATTTTATTATATAACTTTTCTAAACTTTAAGGTTAACCGAAGCTTAATGTAATGTACGTTGAATTTATTTACCGTAGAAATTATTTATTTGGACATTACATGTTTTCGGTATAATGAGGATGCCAAAATAATCTACAGTTAAGTATAATACTGGACCTGTTCATATTATATGCATCAAGATTTTGAGATGAGGAAAAATCGGCTATTTGCGTGGTGACGCGTTGCTACGTACTCCTAACTCTGCGTATCTCTTCCTACTCAGCTCGATGATAGACCTATCCCAAAGCACTGACCACTGACCTTGTAAGAACGTAGCGTATGCGATGAGTTGATCAATTCTGATCAATTTGCCTATGTCATATTTGATGTACCTAATAACTTATTAAATAACTTTTTTTCTTTTAAACACGTTTACCTTTTTTATTGTGCCACGTTATTTCCTTTTATAAACCATTATTTCCTATTTATTTTTATAATTTCAATACAAAACACTTTTATTGTTTTACATCTGCCAGGCGTCTTTCATTATAGCTTTAATTTGAATAGCCTGGCATCCTTAAATTGAGTATAGAAATATTTCAAAACTTAAATGTCAACCCTAGAAGCTTATAAAATACTAGGAAATCGCCCTTGCTTTGCTTCGGGAAAAATAGTAAAAAATATATATAATATAGCCTATGTCACCCGGGGATAGTGTAGCTTCCCAACAGAGAATTTTTAAATCGGTTCGGTAGTTTCGGAGCCTATTCAATGCAAACAAGCAATAAAATCTTTCCTCTTTTTAATATTAGTATAGATGAATAAGCAAGCAATAAGATAGATTACATCATTAATAGTTTCAGTCCACTCCAGTGAAGAGATCTTGGACATGGAGATTGAAGGGACATCTTGACCGACTTTTAATAAATACTCGAAGACCGATCAGTTACCGATAGCGCAGGGTGGATATGGACGCACTTGATTGATACGAAAATAATAGATCGTTTTGGGATATTGTATTACAATTAGAAGATTGACATTGCGTTTGTATGTTTTAATAAAATCAAAACGTCTATTGACCTATGTATTTATTATTATATTTTGATGGACGGTAAAAATGTATTTTGTATTTGGCATTCTGTGGTCACCCCCTAACGTTACCGTGGGGCATCATTACAATCAAAAGAATCACCAACCCGTTGCTAATAAAAAAAAAACAAGGGACTCGCATTGTTACTGGCTCTCCGACGGTTTTTTGGGAAACATTTGCGAGATGTATGTTTTATTGCATATAAGTACACAGACAAAGAATGTTTCAATTTTAATTTCGCGTAAGCCAACAACCCTTTCATTCATTCACAGTTCGATAAAAGCGCACGGCCTGCATTTGAATTATAAAATTAAATGGTAGTTTCAAATTTAACTGAGATCAAAAACACAACACGTCATGTTAAATGTACATATTTTACTGAACCGTAATAATAACTGAAAGGTTGTTAATGTATTTTAATGAATTGAATTTTAACGTAAAACAAATTCCATACACACCTACATTAAATATGTGTCTGAATTTACTAATGGATTCGTGATACGAAATCACAAACTTTAACATAAACCACTAAACAGGGAAAGGGATATTTAATTAATGGAATAAAATTTAAAGTAGGTACCGGAACAGATATCATGAACAAAATTTGTATCGCACTGGGAGCAAATGAATAAATAAATGAATGTGCCGGGAAGTTCTATTTTCAAAATTGAGCCCACGGTCTTCTTTCAAAAACGAACTGTATAGATATATAATAGATAATTCACACAAGTTAGATAGACAGAGAGTACACCTGTATAGATGAATAATTCTGTGGAAGTAAAAACAGAAAACACGCAAATGCTCCCATTTCACGCCATTTTGTCAAATTGTCACTTGTCAAAAGGTCCTCGCCGTCAGACTCACCGTGACCTTAATCCATGTAACTGGGTCGAAAATAAAATAAAACTCCTAAATAAAACTGTCAGTACGTGGACGATTTCTGAGAATAGCTATTGCGGGAATTAGATTCCGTAACAATAATTTTTTTCCAACTGAATTTTTATCCATGATTTCCTGCTTCTTAAAAACGATATGAATGAATTTTCACTAATTAATAGTAATAGGATATGTGAACAGTCCGTCTAAAAATTTCCAGTTCTGGGTTCGATTCCCCGGGCAGACTTATCTGTGTGTGTTCATGCCATGCGATATAGAGAATCCTAGTGAAAGGCTAGAGACTGTGAGTGAGTTGTTTTTTAAACCCCGATGAAAAAAGAGGGTACCTGTGTATATGTGTATTTGTATGTCTGTCTGTGGCATCGTACCTGCCAAACGGATGAACCGATTTTGATCTAGTTTTTTTGTATGTAAGGTAACTTAATCGAGTGTTTTAGCTATGTTTAGTGTAAATCAAACTGACAGGGGTTTCTAAGTTTTAATTTAATATGCACCTGATGCAGCGTGACTTCGTTCTATGCTTCCTTAATTACAACGAGACTTGTGCCCTATAACCAATAATTAGACAACTCTTGGAAGAGATGAAAGGATAATTTATAGGTTGTTTACAAAGTGATAACAAGAGCACATGGAGATTATCCGTCTATTACATAATGTGTGCCTATCGCTATATGTACAAGCTGGCGATGTTATCGTGTTTTACAGTTATGAATGTTGGAAAATGGCAATCAGATGATTTGATTGTGTCCGACAGGTAAATAATTAACCCCTAGGCTGTAGCACGGCCAGATTATTTCTTGTGCAGATGTCGCACCCTTAGTGGAAAAAAGCATAAGTAATTTTACTTTGAATTTTATTTATTAATATGATTGGAAAGAAGGACAAAAGATGCATGCTCAATTTTTTCAAATTTTTATCATTAATCTTGACGATTTTATGCAAGAAATCGTAATGTAAATTCCTTTGACTACATACTGATATTTTAAGTATTTTTGCTCTCCTGTAAAATTGCAGTTTTTATCTTATGCCTTTTTTCCACTGAGGGTGTGATGTCACAGCTGACGTCATTTGAGGGTGACCTCCACGGTGATACTGAAGGCATATAGGTATCATTGTTACACTTATGCACCTCTTTATTTAAACCTATCAGCATTTCCGAAAGGTGCTTTATTATGGGGAAAAGAAATGCCGTTAGAAACTCCTCAGCAAATCTTTTAAAAACATAACGTTAACAATAGAAAGCATTGATTACAGAAAAATAAAAACGGATATGCTCATTCTAATTTTAAGCTTCCCGCCGAAAATATACTGTTTAAATTCAGCCAATTTCAGACTTGAAAGTCTCAAGAGTTACCATTAAATAGAATAACGAAGGTAAAAGCCCTGGAAATTAAAACATTTTCATGAATAAATACCTTTTTCCGCGAAACTTGTGCGTCATGACTAACCAGATCTGGAGATTGAGTCGGAAATATTCTCGTGTCAAAATTAATGGGGCGCGTTGGCTCATATTTCACACAGAAAAGAGTAATGGACCTTATTAATTGTTTTGAGAGTGATTTTCATAAGGTTCGTTGAATATGTAATTGGCTGTAAACTTTACATGTATTACAATGCTAAGAAATATTGGTAAATCTACGCAATATTTGGATATAGGTATAATAAAATATTTATGTAGAATTTTACAATATTTTTGAAATTAGTAATAATCGAGAGAAAATGAATTTTTTGAAACAGTTTTAATTTTTATAACTAACGATATTTATGTACAAAAGTATTGAAATTTTTGTGGTAAATAAAAACCGCGAATTCAGCTCGAAATTACAAAATTATTTTAGCTCGTAATCGTTCGATAACTGGCCAGAGGCGTTCAGGCGGTTTATTAATAATATTATTAACCAAAAAGCTTATAGATATGCTAGCTAGCTACATCACGAATGTAGAAATACATGATATTTGTAATTCCTACATAATCAATAAATAATGCTTTAACGAAATCAGTTCAGTGGTTTTATTTTATTGCGACTTTATGTTCAGTTTTTTCAGGGGTTTAACATGACTATGATATGTTATGAAGTTATGTCATTCAATCGTAGCAGCGGCCAATTTTTTTAACCTAGGAGAGTTGAAACACCTTGTTTCAAGTCTCCTCGTTTACATTTTTTTTTGTAATGGTGTTATTGATCTTTCTTAATTTTTTCATCTTTTTTCATGTACCCAGGTAGGCTTATTAAAAATAAGATCGTGGCACTAATAACATGATCAGACAATTATTTCTGCTTTAATTATGATTCATTTTAGTACTTTCTACTTTGATCTTTTTTCCTTCAAAAAATCTCAATATTCTAACAATACAAATTAAGGTTTTTACCTTTTTGTAGCTATAAAATACGGTTGAGTTTCAAAAACTGAGTTCTCATTAACATATTATTTCTAAGTGATAAGTGTTTCAACTCTCCTAGACCATTGTTTCAATTTACCTCGGTAAGAGGACTGTTGAAACAAAGTCACCAGTTGCTTTCAAATCGACTTTTTATTTGTAAAATAGGAAATGTGGCAGTTTTTATCCTGACTACCCGTTAGTCAAATAAATAAGGTTTAATTCTATGTGTTACATTTTCCATGCTATCGCTTATAGCTTATAACTATTCAAAGTTATGGACTAAAATAAAATAAAAATTAATTCTCCTCAGTCTCCCTTATGCTTCCAAATTGGTCCTATATTTTTTATTCAATTCTTATGAGGGAATTCATGAGAAATTGAGGAAACTCCTCCAAAATTATAGGTATTAAATTATTCTACACATTATGGCGATTTTAAGAAACATTAAAAATAAATAGGAACATCAAACTGAAAACCTCCTCCATGTTATAAGTTGTTTAAAATATGTGACGTCGCAGAATGTGACAATGTGACAGTAGAGGATTGTGTGACATAATTTATGGATGGCTTCTAAGAGACAGTTCATGTTCGATCCAAACTTGAGAACAAGTACCGTCGTTTTCACGTCCAAAGTAAATTACGCGGTTCTAAGTTTTCCAAAGCAAATTAAACAAATGGTTACAAAGTTACGAACATTGCCGAATTTCTTTGATATCCGTTCGTTGGAAAGTTCTTAGATCAACATTTTCCCATACGAAATTATAATACTCTCTAATTAATTATTTATAAATGTGAAAGTTGGATAAGTTGTTCGTTTTTGATATTAATATTAAAGATGAGTAAATTTAAGTTGTAATTCATTATTTAGTAGTAGGTAATAAGTAGTACCTAAGTGTTCTTTGTTAGAAAGTACTTGTGGCTTCTTTCGAGTTTGCTTTTGGTAGTGGCTCGCTGAACCGGTGATGTAGTTTGAATTTCAAAGAGACCGTTGAACCGTTTTTAACTACTTCAAAAAGGAGGAGGTTAACATTTCGTCGCGTATACCGAACCGACGACATACCCTACCTCTTAGCCTGAAAGCGGTTAAAAACGTTTGCTACTAACGCCATCGTCACAAATGCTGAAATGTCTGCCCCGACCAGGAATCAAACTCGCGACTACTCGCTTCGCAGGCAAGGCACCTACCAACTATGGTACGGAGTTGGCAATAGCCTTTGCTCATTTTATCTTTTGCTTATTAATCCTGTTTTATGATTGAAATATTTTTGTTCAAAGGGTCGATTTACTAAATTAAAATGAAGAGCGTCCTTCATAAAAATTAATAGAAAAGCTCTTTACCCTTCTATCAAAATATGCCAATGAATTAAAGTGTAATTAGTTTTTTCGACTTTTATTCAACCACACTGTTTCAACCGATACCTATTTGATTTTTCTGTCAACTCATTGCCAAGTCTCTGCATGGTACGGGGTGCTCCTTACAATTGAAGAGAAATTCATTTTATCATGACAGTTAATTGAGCTGTTTGATAGATTAATGGGTATATTCGCCATATCCCCATCCCCATCCCCATTCCACCATCGAACTTCCTGACACAAAGCGGCGTGTATATGTCATTTGTTGTTAACATCTCTCCGGTACAGACGACGCTCTTTGCTTCATCATTTGTCATGCGTAACACGAAGAATTGGAATAAATTGCAAGTATCGGTATTTCCATTCTATTACAATGCAGACGTCTTCAAGTCAATAGTGAATTTACTTTTAATTAATTAATTCGTTTTGTCATCTAAGACTACATCGCCACTTACCATGAGGTGGGATTGTAGTCAAGCATTAACTTAATTACAATACAGCCAAGAAGAAGATTGGCAACTTGCTTAGTTGTTAACTAATTCACCAATCTGTAGCCTTGAGTATGCTCTAGGTCTTCGCCATTATAACTTTGGGCCATTATGTTGAGACTTCAACATTAATATGGAGGCCTGATTATAAAAGGATGCTGGAAAAAGTAACTTAAAGAAACTGCCTCACATTTCCGGTAGGTGGCTCAGAGCTCAATGATCTCCTACAAACAGGACAAATACGTAAAACATTCTCCTTTTTAGGGTTCCAAAGAAAAATTGGAACCCTTATAGTTTCGTCATGTTCGTTCGTCCGCACGTCCGTCCGTCCGTCCGTCTGACCGAAGCATAGAGACTCTTAGTGCTAGAAAACTGTAAATTGGTATGAATGTACTGTAAATTGTAGAATAAAATATTGAAAAATATTTTTTTATATGGGTAACATGGGGATGAAATTTTTGTCGCGTACCCCATAGTGTGGAGTACCCCTTTGCAAAATATTCAGCTTTAAAGTGCCAATTTTACTTAGAGTCAAGTGTACCGCCTCCCCCCCTCCAACTAAACGATTGGGGATGGACTAGTGAAAAAAAATCACAAAAATAGGTTATAAACTACACCTTCCAAAACTACCTTGCGAGGGTGTAGATCCTCCACAAGTATCAGGTATTAAGACTCACTCTCAGGGCAGGGTAGGTAGGTATAGTTATTGAGACACAACTTCGATTCTCCATTATATTGCAACTATTTGATACATAACACCACAGACATAGATAGTAAACATAACACAATTACTATGCAAATTAAAAACTGTTTATAAAAGTAATATAAAAATAATAACGTTCTTATAAATTTTTCAAGCTCCCATTATGAAGTGACGGAAGCCCAGCTGACAGATGCATTTTTGTAAAATAAAAATTGTTGTCAAAATTTAAAAATTTAGAAGAAAATGCATCTGCCAGCCAAGGAATATTGAACGAGGTATTATTACACCTCGTTACAACCTTACACCTTCAGAACCCTACATTGCGCCTGACACGTGCCTGATACGCACTTAGCCGGTTTTTTTTTAAATTAAGGTGTGTGTAACTCTATAAAAAAATTGTATACTTCTTATACAGTTATAAAAAGGTAGTATAATATAAATACAGTAGATAGCAATTAATATGTACAACGCTTACATACAATGACACTGAAGGACATTAAAGTGTAAGATGTGTGAAAATAAAAATAAAGTGAGAAACTTCGGTTATCGAAAAAACTTAACAAGTGCTTATAAACAACGAGAACTATCATCTTAAAAATACAAATTAACTTGTAAACATAGCCGCTAACAGTCACCCATCACATGACCGCTTCTAATTATACCGATCTCCAACATAATAATTATTATACCTAATTTAATAATTGATTCAAACCAAGCCCTAACAACCTTTTGTTTTTAACTACAGTAAAAATATTTTAAACTAAACGTTACAGAATGTAAACACTTCTTACCAGACAGGATTATTCACGCCTACCAAAAGATAAGCACTATAAATTTTCGGCTTTTTCCAGCGACGAACTAATTAGCAAAGATTAGAGAAATGCTTACCCAGTTGCGTAAATTGGCTTATCCGCACCTTGCTGCCACTCAAAAACAGAAAAAAAACTCAAAATAATACAAGATACTTTCACAAACACTATCACTTTTTATTAACAGATCACCTAAACAAACACAAAAAAATAAAAATATTAAAAAGCACAATTTAATTATAATTTTAAGGAACTGTATTTCGGCAAATAGAATTCGTTTTTTAAATTTTCGCGTTTGCCGGGTTTATTTTTCAAAACGTAAGCGAGTGTCGAGTTGCGAGACACACCCATCCGCGTCGACCGCTGAAAGTGTACTAACTTAGAATCGTATCCTGTAACGGCCCCTCCCCGCTTCGCTGGAAAAATTTCAGCAGGTTGATCCGACAAGTGATTGTGAGTTGCCAGATGTCAGCTTTCACCGAACAATAACCGTTATTTCCGCGAATCTCTTATTATTCCGCTGTTGCTTCGGAATTTTTTGGTTTGCTTCAATCGGAAACTATTTCGTGTAAATCTTTTTATGCTTTTTTTATTTTATATTTTTTGTGTAAATTTTACTTTTATTTTACTAGGAAGCAATGTTATTGTTTTGGCAACCTTCATTCGCTTTTGGGTTTCCATGAAATTTTACATTTTCCATTGCACTCACCCATATAAATTACGTAGAACACACGAAGGAAATCAATTTCCTTTCTAAAAGTTATAATAGATGTTCTAGATTGTAAGTGAATTTGTTTTCTTTAGATACTGATCGGTTATTTTAATAATAATTTATCTAATAGACACGACTCGCATATTATCTGTAGTAATTCTTAACGGCCGAAATTATAATTAGCAGCAGTTCGAAACCTTTCATCTATCCATTATCTCTGGTATTAACACTTAATGACTTTTCGACTATAGCGGTAACTTACTGATGATAGATAGAATATTAATATCGTTCGTATTTCATCAGCACACTCATGCCCGTATTATATTCTTCAAACGCGTGCTCTTATAACCATATATCATACTAAACTCTATGAGTATTCTATTAATACGGAAAAGATAATTTACCACTAAAATACCCCGGGATAATATCAAGGACCCACCCATGGGAAAAACGATACTTTCCTCTGTATGAAGCCTATTGAAAATTAATTTTACCTTACAAGGAAAATATTTTTCCTGCGGGTTTTTGAGGGTTAACCACAGTTAATTAAATAGTAATGTTATTATGAGAGTGTGTTTATGAGGATAAAAAGTTAATTATTGAGTCCACTGACACTATATAAGTACTGACACTATAAGTTATATAAGTATTGAAATAATTAATTTATAATTATGTACACATTTTATCATTATTATTATTATGTATTATTACACCTAATTATCCCGTCCAATAATTATTGTTACCGCCTACCACACCTTCTCACCTACACCATGGGTTGACTGGGAGAGAATGCCCCATGGCATTATTTAAGTCCGCCCTTTGTAAGCCTAGCTTGTAGATTTTACAATAAAGCTTATAAATAAATAAATAAATATATTCGGTTGTAATATTTTAGAACATAAGTGCTACATTTTTTTTCGTCAAAGATCCGTGTAAATGACATGTCACATAATACACACGTCACTTATTGATTTGAAATTTTTCATGATTATAATGTCTGCTTACAATTTACATCACACGTAGACAACTGTATGTTAATTTTCTCGAATTATAATAACGTCAACCGTCGTTATATTACTATTATGTCTTTGTGGTTACATTGACAATATTCCAACGAAGAATATGATAATTAATTTCATTTTGATACGACATTAGAACTAGGATAAAATTTACTTCCAAGGTTTGTTTTTGGAACGAAGTTCCTTATCGCGCGTTGTGAAAGGGGGCTAGACGGAAAATTACGACACTTTTTGATTTTACGAATGACGACACTTTTTTTGAAGTGATTCAGAGAGTTTTACAGAGATGGCGCTGTACTGTACAAAACAATAATTAAATCGAAAGGAACTCGTTCCATCCGGGTGTCCCTTGACACCTCTCATGTTTTGTTTAGTTACTTCTTTATTTTTTTTCTTCTCTGTCTTGTCCGCGAACGCATCAGTGATGTGCATGAGTAGCTAAGACACCTTATATAAGTTAGATTAATTCTAATTTATTAATTAATTAATACCGTTATTACTATTATTATTTTTCCATGGGGTTCGCCTGGATAGCTACTACCCTCGAGCATGAGTCAGCCGCCAAACGACTCGTCGTGTTCCAGCTGGGGGCTTGAGAGCCACTTCTTTTTTTCTTCTCTCTTTCTTGGCCGGCTACGCATCAGTAATGCCTTTGGTGTCGCTGGTATCCATGGGCGACGATAGCCACTTACAATCCACTGGATCGTCAGCTCATATGTCGGCTATTCGCATAAAACACTAGCTATTTCTTTAGTTTGTAGTACTTAAAATTAATAAAAACATGTTAAAAATATATAATCATGTCCGTCCATAATACCCTAGTATAGATTTATTACCCCATTTCATACCAATTACGTTTCAAAGCTTAACGTTGAAGACAGCGCATGTTACCCAAAATGGAGGGCATGGCTCGATGCCTTCAATATGAAACCGCTATTGTCCAATTTCACAGCCGACGCGATCAGCCCTGTCGTAGCGTAGCCAAATTAATCCCAGCTTAGCTCTGGCGGTTCTAGAGGAGCGTAGAAGCGGGCGGAAATACATTAGAATTAGAACATTCAAAGGGTTAGAATTAAACAAATTTAAAACTTAATACACGGCTTTAGTGTTAATGAGACCTGAAGAAAATTGTGACTGTCCTGGCGGTCTATTAAGAACTTTTAATTCCAGAAATATTCCAGTATAAGCGTCAAATACATATTACCAAAGCGGTCACGTGACACATTTTAGCCAATCAAACGTCGTTCGAAGCCCGATAAATGAATTGCCTGGAATATGAATGGTTTTATAAAAGTTCATAAAAGGCCCGATGTTCTGTTATCCGTTAAGAAGATCTGTCTGTCCGTCTGGAGTCAAACCTGTAGTAGTATCAGCACAGAATACTTAATCTTATCAGAACTAAAGCAAAGTGATTTTTTTTTACTTGTAAGGATAAGAGGAAGTTGGTCTAATTAAGTTTACAAAATTTGACCCACACAAATATGGTAAGCTATATGCTCGTTTTAAAAGAAAGTACCCGGATGACCGAGCTTAGCTCGGTTTAGTATTGCTTAACAACGCCATCTGCTTTAGCTTTAGTGTAGCTACTCGCCAATAGATGTCAGGAAGAGTCTATTGTAGCCGTTTTTCATTGCCTAAAAACACGGATAAAACGACATTTTTTAAAAATGAATCCTAGCTAGATCGATTTATTGCCCCCGAAACCCCCTGCATACTAAATTTCATGAAAATCGTTGGAGCCGTTTCCGAGATTCAGAAAATATACAAGAATTGCTCGTTTAAAAGTATTAGATAGATAGATAGGACATTATATCCCCACTTTTATATGGTTAAAAATTTAACCATTAAAAATTTTACCATTTAAAAGTGGGAATAGAATGTCCTATTTTTTTAAAACGAGCAAATAAATTGAACAATCATACTATTAGTGAATTGTTTGTGAATTATTGTTAAATTGTTGTGAACTTATAAGCTGTGCGGCTTTTTGTAGAACATACGTCAAAACGATCCATACACGTTTTGTTTTGTCGCCCTATAATATATTGCGTTGTCTTCCATCTTCAATAAAATATCTTTATGTAAACTCTAGCAATGTTAGCAGGTAAAATAATAAAAACTGACGTTATAATGTTGTGACATAGATTAATATATAGACTACTGGAAAGACACTAGGCGTAGAATATTGAGTAGTAAGTTTAAACCTTTCGTCGTCCTCCTTTGACTTAAACCATAATCTTTACGAAGCAGGCAACGCATGGTGTTGCTAGATAACTCACCCTTTTAGGACATCGACCCTGCGTAAATATTTTGGCAACGCTAAAACACAACACAACTAAACACATCAATTTAACTTTGATATAGATGCAAGATGTAAGTAATAGCGACGTGGTTTAAAGTCCAGTCTCTTTGATACCAGAAAATTTAAATCCAAACAAATTAAATTAGGTTTTTTAAAAACATTTTTCCAACGTTAAACTACACCATCAATCCTTGCTGTAAGAGGTCCCGGGAGAAGAAGCGGCAAAAAACTACGGAGGGTTATTTACACATTATATCACTGAATATTTAAAAAAAATTGCGTGAAGGCTTTGGCTCAGAAAAGCGTATAAATCGTCATAATTTATTCCTTTAGCGTATATGTTTATTGTCGTTTACATAAAACGAGCGATAAATATTATTCAGGCCTGAATCAAAGGCCGCGAAAAAAGCGTAATTACCTTTGTAATCACAGGGGCGGGCAACAGAAAAAAATAAAGCAAAAAGTCTTACATTAAGTAGGTCACCGGTCACAAAAGACTAAAGGCGGACTCGCATTAATGTGTCGGAATGTACAGTCTGCAAAAGAGTTCCGGTCAGTAAAAAAATTTCTTTAATATTATAATGTATACCTATATCATCGCACAGGGCTCTGTGGAGGTACTCATTCGTATGTTCAGATCATCTGAGTTCAGTACTATGAACATAGATCTCTCTCTGTGGGCGTACTTATGTGTCAGGATTACCAGGATACTAAATAAAACCCATAATTCGACAGGCACAAGGATACTATCCGTTTATTGCCTGATAACACCCGATTTTATCAATTCAACGTTATTTAGTTGTTTACTTTGATTCGCGATACTCTCAATCTGTCTGTCTTCTTGACAGTTCCCTTTTTCTTAATTTCAAAGATTATTACGAACTTATTTTAGACTGCACCGATATATACTAATATTATAAAGCTGAAGTTTGTTTCTTTGGTTCAACGCGCTAATCTCAGGAACTACTGGTTTGAATTGAAAAATTATTTTTGTGTTTGATAGTCCATTTACCGGGAAGGCTATATAACTATAGGCTATGTAATATCATATAGTTTTTCCACCAATAAACGCAGGTGAAACCACGAGGCACAGCTAGTTTAATATTATCGAATATTTGTGTTAATATCGATGTCAAATGCTACCCGTATAGCTAAGGTATTATTTAACGTTCATTATAGAACAAATATTTTGTAATATTAAACTTTACCGAACGTTTTTTTATCAGCCCTGCCTACCTAACTTTTTTGCCGTGTGTACCACAGTAGGCGCTCTCAAGTACAATTTACACCAATCAAGTAGTAAAATAGATCACAAAATTTTAAGGAAATTAATACGTTTAAACAGACAATTTAGTAACTTTTTAGTATCTACCAATTTAGTTATCTACTTAACGCGCTTTAGTTAATGCGTGTAAACCAAACTTTACCCAAGGGTCAGGAGCATCGCTCAAAGCAAACTCATTCTGCTCTGCAAGCGTCAACGTTGAACCTTAAAATATTATTATGTGTTCCACCTTATTCGGTCGTGAAATTGCGTTGGAACTTGTAGCGATATTTCCTATAAGTTAACCCCCTTATTCATAAAAAACAAGCAAAGTTACAGAAGGCTTATATAGTGTTTTGTTGTTTCACTCGTATGAAAAATGATAAAGATAAACATATCATAACAGATCGATAGCTAAAAAAGGTGAATTTAGCGTTTATGAATAAGGCTGTAAGTTCATTGCTTATGCTTAGTTAACAGTCTGAATACCTCATGAGGACTATATGGCTAAATATCCGGCTACCTTGCCTAATATTTTGTTCTGACATCAGTAAAATGTAGCTGGCCAATATGTCGCCAAGTAACTTAGTTTCTTATAATAATACTTACTATTAATAATTTGAAAACTCGCTTAAGCCCAATCAACTACTAAACAATATAAACCATTTATACATTAACAGCGCGACCTTCGTCCTACTAGCAGGACAAAACAGTAGGACCACGAGGAAACACCCGCGACAGCGAGTGAAATCAAGTAAAGTAAAAAAATGTCGATGCTTGAAAGGAGAAATTGACTACGCGACTACAGGAGTAAGAAAAAAATAATGTATTTTTTGTAATCCTCCTACCGACGTTATACTTACTGTTTTGGAATCCTTAATTTATCATCTATATTGTGGCATATACAACAACTTTTATAAAAATCAACTTCTAACTGCTCTCCTGTAAAATTAGCTCAATGTCGCTTAGGCAATTTTTCCTTTCAAGCGTCGATATATTAATTCACCCCACCGCAGCGAATAGCAGCCCAATACACCCCACCACGTTAATGTAGATCCAGGGAAACCTCGATAACGGTTAGTACTTACTTCAAGGTATGCTATACCGTATTTCTTTATGAACCTCAGCTTTCACTAATGACGACGGCTTTTGAACCGACTTCAAAAAAGGTTTTGAATTCGGTTGTGTTTTTAAACGGTTTTGTTTAGATTACCCTGTTTATGAGGATCAAATCTTGCAAACCTATGACGTATTTTCTCGTATTCTAAGGAATTGAAATCTTAAACATAGCTTTGGTTTTAATGACAATTATTATAATTTTTTCGATAAATACGACCTGGCGGTCTATTATGAACTCTTAATTCCAGCCAAGTTCCAGTGTAAACGTCAAATTCGTGTTAAGAAAGCGGTCACGTGACACTTTTTAGTCAATCATACGTCGTTTAAAGCCCGAGAAATGAATTGCCTGGAACATGAATGGTTTTATAAAAGTACATAATATACGCAGGTTTGACTCCAAGCGAGTGAACTCCTTATTAACAGCTTATCATGGGTTAACATTCACAAATTTTAATTTGGTACCTTGACACTATAAAACCGTGTATTTGGTTTTGAAACTATTCATTTGCTTATGTTTGTCACCTCAGAACTCTGTCAATCAATTTGGATTTTTTTTTATTTGAAAGGATATACTTCCAGGTTTTAATTTTGATGATGAAATCCAGGAGGAGTTGAGAAATCTCCTCAAGTTATAGGTATCCGGAGATTTTTGTATTAGTAATGCTATGAAATTAAATACAATCACAATCTTTGCAATAATTTTATTCAGCGACATTATCGACTATTCTCTCTGCCATTGTTTTATTCATTATCTGTCTATTCTCGAAGGTGGCCTGCTCTCCAGCCAATAACATTTTGTAAGGACTCCCTATAGGTCTTATCTCGTCTTGGACTACACCGGATTGCACCACGCCTCACCTCACGAATAATCTCACCTCATGACTCACCATTCTTCAATTTACTTTCACATCACCGTATCTGATCTGATCATTTGCTACACAACAATAATCTCCAAAACAATAATTGAAGTATTATTACTAGCATATAGAACCGACACCGCGAACACCATGTATATCCCAATGCATTGGCGCCACGTGGCTTCAATCTTCAATGGATTCGTTCGATTTTGAAAAGAGAACGTGGGCTCAATTTTAAAAATGGAACCTCCCGGGCGGGACACACATTTTGTTCAAGTTGTCTGTTCTATGACAATATACTTCTATGATAACAATAGGTTTATGTTTTTCGAAGTCTATTTCTATGAAGTCAGTTTTGTTTAATAAAATTTTGTTTGATTTAAAAATTAAACATGGATAACTGGTAGGTAGGTACCGTTTATTATAATTATCTCCAATGTAAAATCACCAGTACAGCCATTGAACTCGACTCGCATTAATGAATTGGTGCGGGATGGTTTATGAAAGGTAATAAATTATCGGATACAACGGACTTAATACCAAAATTATGCAATTTCTATACCGTATAGTAAGATATTCAAATTCAGCGCAAATTGAGGGATAGTAGAGAAGAAGTGGACTCGGACTAAAGATTCCCCTACATTCCTTACATTGAGGATACATTTTGAAGTGTGCAGAGAAATCAACGATTTTATTCCTCCTTCCCTTTTCACCATCGAAACGTCCCTTTGTGCTTAACGTCCCCGCTGTACGACGTGCTATGCTTTATCATTTATTATGCGTAGTGCGAAGTAATGGAATAATTTGCCCGCATCGGTTTTCCATTATTAATTCGTGTCAATGTGAAGTAACCTTTGATGAAATGAATTACGGTCTAATTTGCGACCACAGAGCGGGAGTTGCTAGTATTATGTAGTCATATATGCAAGAGGATATATCCGAGAAGTTCTAGGAAAGTTCTCAACGATCACGCTCCTTTATTCAGGGACACGTCTTTGTTAATTCTCATGTTACATACTGGTTCCATTCGGTCTAGAATGTCTAGATTAAGTAGTTGTTAGACAAAATCAACTTGCATAGCTTGATGGCTATGTCTGGAGGTTATGTTAAGAAGGTTAGCAATGGCTTGTAACACTGCTAGCCAGTGTTATATAAAATAAACTTGATAAGTGCGAGTTAAATTCGCTTGGAGAGGGTTCCATACGTTGATTATGTATTTATTTCTTTATTATTTATTTCACTCTTTATTGTTAACCTAAAAAACTAGATCACAATGGGCGGACTTAATGCCTAATATGGCATTCTCTACCAGTCAACCCTGGGTGATAGTTAAAAGTTGCGGTAGGTGCTAAAAGAAATATATAGATACATACTTTTATAAATATGTAGCAGAAGGAGGTATTCTATGATGTTGGTTATGAAATGATATTCCTTTTACAAATATAATATTTCCAGTTCTCCTAACATTCACATCAATATTCCAAAGTACTTCAACACTACGTGATCAATAATAATCTGTTCTGTTCTACATTCTTGACAATTCCTTATTCTAAATATGACATGACATTTCTTATATGCCAGCCTCTGCATCAGGCAAGCGCTGTAGAATAAAGAGGTCCGTCCCTGGACCTTCACTGGAGATTCATGGCCTCACCGATACGGCTATTCTGACGTGCGCTCGTCCTCGTGCGCGGATTAATTTATCTTGGTACGTCATCACTGGATCAAAGCATGTGGTCTGCTCTAACTGCTGGGTCCGAAACACGTTGTTTTTGTGTTCACTCACGCGGCCATCGCTGACGACCCGCACGGCCTCGTGCGATCATAAGAATTCTGTAAAAATAGTCTCAACAGTATCTTGCTCGGCTATTCTGACTACATTAACCTCACTCATATTAATTTTTATCATTCATCATTATTAATTTATAGTCAAGAATAATTCGCTCATTAACGCTCTTAGTACACCTACGCGTTCGTATGCGGCAGCGAAACGACGAAAAAACTGTAAATTGTATGGCAACGTTTCGCATGTGTTATGTCTCGCTCTACTATATAGCTAGATGAAATAGTTGCGTCCTTGTCGGTATTGTTTCGCAAGTAACTGCGAAATGGCCGTTACACAGACGCAGCCGTTTCGCTAGTGGTGTTTCGCATCGCAAGGCGTCACCACGCGTTCTGTCAGTGAGGACAGAATTTCGCACAATGGAAGCCGAAAATATTGAAATATTATTGAATTTGATTCGAAATTATCCCGAATTATATTTAGTTGGGCATGAAATACGTATAGAAACGATCTTCATGTGATTTAAGTTCTAAGCATAGCTTATTTTCTCCGAGTTTTCTTCGCTTCTGATTTATTTCATGCACCCAGATTCTACGCTTTCTCTTTAATACCGACGCCAGCAACAACAATTCTTCCTCTTCAGAATCTGAAAGCGACGACTGGACGACCCACGAAAGCTACAATGACATTTCCTTGCGAAAGAACTGCAGTGTAATAACGTTCCGCAGATGTTCGCTACCGCAATTATTTCGCAAAGACTCGCAGCCGCATACGAACGCGTAGGTGTACTAAGAGCGTAAGTCTGATATCTTTTAAATGTGGACACTTAAAACATAGTGGAGAGAACTATGGTCTGGCCATTTGGTTACCAATCTGGTTCATAAAACTCTACGAAACGTCGCAATTATGTCATTGTCGTGTGGTCCGGTTCAAACCCTGCAGACTCCTGGCCCAGTCTCTCCAAGACTCTTCAGGTACATCGCCCCTTCAGTTCTATGCTGGCCCGGACTCTATTCACACTTCTTTCCTTCTTTTTCATTTTTTTTTTGACACCTTTTTTTACATCCTTTTTTTACTCATTTTTTTTCGTAATTCCATTTTGTTACTAGGTACTCTTTTTTTTACCTTTCATTTTCACTTTTCTCTTTTTTCACTCTTTTTTACACTTTTTTTTAGTAGGTACTATTTTTTTTACCTCTGTTTTTACTTTCCTCTTTATTTTTTCTCACTTTTTTTTACAATAGCCATTGTTGCGACCACAGACATGTATACCTAGAGTAGATGCCGCATGTTCATACATTTCACGTGTAACAGAAAGGATTTTAAATCCTATTTGAGCGCCGTGTCATTTAGTTGGCGTTTTACTGCTATTGGCAATAGATGTCAACTGAAATAACGAAAAATGCGAAATTGTAACGTTTTAAACCGTAGGAATTCTACAAATATAGTTAGCAGAGGTAAAGGAAATATTTCTTTTCATCGGTAAGTAATTTATTTATAAAATTATGTAGTAATTTATTTTAAAATAATTTTTTTCATATTTATTGCAGTTCTACCACGTTTTACAACGAAAAGCACTAACTTACGGTGTACTGCATACTACTCAATACATTGCTGATTTTGGTAGCAAAATTTATACGGCTTGTTTACTAGAACACGCAATGAAAGTAAAACAATCGTTACTATAAATCGTCGCTTAGCTTCGTAGTACGGTGAATATTGTCGTGTTTCTGTAAAATATAGTATATAGTGTTGTTCATTTACTCGGTGTGGTCTCGATGTTAATCGATTTTGAAAACCAATGAATAATAATATTTACATAGAGACAGTTTTTAACAGGCAAATTATTTTTCATGACAATATTAATGTTCCTGTATAGTGATTTTATTCATGATAACATTATAATTAAAGGTTTTCAAGTGACCCCAATGTTAAAACAAAATGAATTATAGCGACGGGGCATAGAGATTGGTTTCCAACAAAACATAGCCGTATATTTTCTATTCATTTCAATGATGACTGTTTTACGGATTCGAAAAAGAAACGAAGGCTGATTTCAAGCGCAATACCGAATATTGATGTACCTACTGTTTTTTTTATTTTGAATTTTTAATTAGAAAAAAAATATTCGTTTAACTTTAGGTAAGTTTAAATGTGTCCATATGATGTTTTGATTTTCATAAAAGAAATGTTTATAAATATTTTTTTAATTTTCATTTATTTAATTTGTTGAAAGCAAATAATAAACAATCATAATATTTATGATCTCTTTATTTATCTTTACATTTTCGAAGCTTGTGTTTATAATTAACAAATAATTAAATTAAATAAAACACAAAACAACAATATTGTTTAATAGATAACAAAATGTAAAATTATTCATTCGGTCATATTCAAGCACTATACTATATTATGTAAAAACAACCAACCAAAGGCATTTTTTATGTTTTACATATTCTACGCCTACAAACGATCATACGATTTTCTATATACCTAATTATAATCGGTAATCGATTTTGAGAATCATTAATCGTTGTCGAGAATCAGTAACGAATCAGTTTCGAATTGATATCGCTAAGATGGGGAATTTCAGCACTAAATATTCTTCTGACAAAACAATGTGTCAAAAAAAAGTGACACGCTTGGTTTTCATACAATTCGAGGTACATGCGTCGTCTATTCTTGATATATGTCTGTGGTTGCGACACATTAAATCGATATCATCATATCATCATCATTAAACCTTCTTTTACTATACTACCAGACCGACCATAGTTTCTCTACGTGACTTACACCTGCAGCAGACATGTCTCCAAGCAAACCATCGGTTTCAGTGTTAGCTCCTGGGTCTCTTGGTTTCACGTGGTAGATCATTATTTCATGTCTTATCGATTTTCCGCAACTGAAAAATAAATAAGGTTAATTTGACTCGTATGATATCAGGTTACTCGTATGATAACACATTTGATGCTAGACTAAGGCTACTTAGTCTAGCATCAAATGTCTGCGATCCATACTCCTTCGGTCATCATGACACATTGGATGGCTTGGTTTATATGAACTCTAGGTCCACTGAGTCGCATCACTACGTTTTGCATTGTCCACGTTGATTATATTATGAACTTCCACATTCTCATTTCATCGCGTTTTGTATTGTTTCATTTCTCATTGCAAAATTTTCTTCAAATAATAATAATAATAATAATAAGTCCAACCGTACGTCCGAATCGAACACCTGATTCACGTGGGGGGCGGACACGTGATATGAAATTACTGGCACGGCTAACACGGCACTGGTGACCCATTTAACATGGAGACACGTTCAAAAAGTAAACGTTTAGGGCCGCTTCCCGGGGGCGATCGCCGGGGCACACCTGGAGCTGACGCTGGGTGTTTCAGCATGCGAACCGTCAGCGGAGAGGAGTTGAATAGGCGGGCTCCCTCCGGGTCTCCCGAACATACTACAGCCAACCAAATAGATATCAATAGTCACATAAGCTCACCAAACACAATAGACGAACCTTACAGTCCGTCGACAGCATCGTACATCCCATCACCGGTGTCCTCCGTGGATGAAAATTCACGTGGCACACCTACCCCAACCTTAAGTGTTGCGCAGGAGGTGAATGCCTTTTTACCTGCGTCCACCAAGGCTGGGAAACCAAGAGTGCGCATGAGATGGAACAAAGAAGTTAACATATTTATCATGCGCACTTACTATTACATAACTAAATTAGAGACTGATATGACCATATATAGAAAACAACTGCATGAACTTTTCTTACAACAGTACCCCGATATAAAGGTTTCTGAACAACGAATTTCAGATCAAAGAAGAACAATTATCAGAAATAAACTTTTGTCCCAAGATGTGATTGACCAAATAAAAGAGGAAGTTCGAGCTAAACTACAGGAAAACACAGATATTATAGATAATGATATAAACGCAAATGACATAATTCCATCATACCATATACCCTCTCGTAATCAGTCTTGCACTAACCCGACTTCACTAACACTAATGCGACCATTCACACAAATTTCACATACATCAACCCAAACAGAAAATGAAACTTTAGTATTAGAAAATGACATAGATATAGTGGTAGATAACAACCCACCACCCGTAGATATTAATATCGTAGAAATCCGTGATAAACTCAAATCAGCATTAATAAACTATTCAGGAATGGATCCGACCCTAAGACCAAAATTACCAAAACTAAAATATAGCAGTAGATTGTCAAAATTGATCGATTTATTTAATAAACATATCTTATTACAATTCATGTCAGAAGATAATAAACTTGAAGATATACACACACTTATATATTGTACAGCTGTAGTTATAGCTGAAGAGCTTAATTACAAAATAAATGATGACAAAAATCACAGCAAAACAAACCATAACAATAAACCTCCGTGGCAAATAAGATAAGAAAGAGATATTGAAAAATTAAGAGCTGATTGTGGTAGACTGACTCAATATATTAAAAATAACAGATCCAAAAAAGTTGTTAAGAGAGTTGAAGAAATATTTAGATGCAGACTTACACACACTAGACACGAAAACAATAATAAAAAACCTGAAGAATTCCTAGACACTTTAAAACAAAAACTTGCAATTAAAGTACATAGACTCAGAAGATACAATAAAGCACAGCAGCGGAAAAAAGATAACATATTGTTTGCTACAAATGAAAAACAATTCTACAGGAAATTACTAAATAAACAAATTAACACGACGTCATCAAAAACTTTAGATATACCAACTAAAACACAATTAGAAGAATTTTGGGCAGGCATTTGGGAAGAAGAAACACAGCACAATGATAAAGCGGATTGGATCAAGGACGAAGAAGAGAGGTTGATTACGATAAAAGAGATGGAATTTGATAAAATCACAGAAACAGATATTGCAAATAGTACAAATAAACTTCACAATTGGAAATCACCGGGTATAGACAGAATACATAATTATTGGTACAAAAAATTAACATCCTTGCATATTTATATTGCTAATAACTTAACACAAATAATCTTAGGTAAACAAAATATACCTGCATTCATGGCCACAGGAATAACATACATGATACCAAAAACTTCACATTGCTCACAGCCCTCTCAATATAGACCTATAACTTGCCTACCTACCATTTATAAAATACTCACATCAACTTTAGCCGCAAAAATTAGTAACCATATTCAGCAGAATGACATCTTAGCAGAGGAACAAAAAGGATGCAAGAGGGGCCACATGGGATGCAAGGAACAATTGATAATAGACTCTACAATACACAAACACGCTTCAACAAAAAATAGAAATCTGCATTGCACTTACATAGATTACAAGAAAGCTTTTGACAGTATCCCACATTCCTGGTTATTAAAAATTTTACAGATATACAAAATTAATCCATCCATATTAAATTTTATGCGCAATATTATGTCATATTGGAAAACATCTTTACAGGTAAATGCCAATCATAACACAGTGATAACTAGACAAATATTTATTAAAAGGGGAATCTATCAAGGTGATTCCTTGAGCCCTCTGTGGTTCTGTCTAGCCCTTAATCCTCTTTCACACCTTTTGCATAAGTGTCAAGCTGGTTACTGCCTTAAACACTCGAGAGAGGAAACAATTATATCGCACCTCATATATATGGACGATATAAAACTTTACTCCAAAACACATACCGAGATGAAAAAACTAGTAGATACAACAGTAGACTTCAGTAACGATATAAAGATGGAATTCGGGTTCGATAAATGTAAAACACTACACATTGTAAGAGGGAAAATTCGACCAGGTGATTATACAATAGATGATGATTACACCATAACAGCATTGGAGTCCATGGACATGTATAAGTATTTAGGGTATAAACAACTTAAAGGTTTAGACCATACAATACTCAAACAAACATTAACAACGGAATACAAGAGAAGAATGAATGCCATATGCAACACACAGTTATCTGGAAGGCATACTATAAAAGCTTTAAATACTTATGCTATCCCCGTATTAACCTATTCATTCGGAATAATCAAATGGTCTAAAACAGATATAGAGCAAATAGAAAGAAGTACACGTACTACATTAACAAAACACAATTATTTACATCCAAAATCTGCAATAGAGAGACTCACCATCAGAAGAAACAATGGAGGTAGGGGTTTGATAGACTTACATCACCTTTGGCAAAAACAAATCTTTCACCTTAAAACATTCTTTCATACAAAATGTTGTACAAGTAACATACATAAAGCCATATCTTTTAATGACCAGAACTTTACTCCCTTAAATCTAATCGAAAACTCCTATATAGAAGACCCTAGAAGTATAGACCCACAAAAACAGAAACTAGAAAACTGGAAGAAGAAATCCTTACACGGAAGACACCCCTATGACCTAGAACAAGCCCATATAGATCCTATAGCATCAAACAAATGGCTTAAAGTGGGCAGTCTATTCGCAGAAACGGAAGGATTTCTCATAGCTATACAGGACCAAACAATAAATACCAAAAACTACAAAAAGTTTATAATTAAAGACCCATCGATAATAAACGATAAATGCCGCAAATGCCACAATCAATCAGAAACCATCCAACATATAACTGGGGCATGCACAACACTCACACAGACTGACTACACACACAGACACAACCAAGTAACTAGCATCATACATCAACAACTTGCACTCAAACATAATCTCATACAAAACACTAACACTCCATACTATAGATATACACCCCCCACAGTTTTAGAAAATCCCTCATATAAATTATATTACGACCGTGCCATACTGACGGACAAGACAATACACTACAATAGACCTGACATAACACTACAAGATAAAGTAAACAAAACTACTTACCTGATTGATATCGCAGTCCCCAATACGCATAATATATCTAAAACCATTACTGAAAAAATAAATAAATATGCAGACCTAAAAGAGGAAGTGTTAAGAATTTGGAAGCAAGACAAAGTATACGTAGTGCCCATTGTCCTCTCTACCACTGGCGTAATTCCAAAACACCTCCATCATAGCCTTAAACTAATAGGATTAAAAGAAACACTTTATGTAACTCTTCAAAAAGCTGCTATATTGAATACCTGTAGAATAGTGAGAAAATTCATGCAAATAGATGAAAACAATATAACACCCCATAACACACAATAATCAATTTATATTTAATACAACACGCTGCATTTACTTGGCTATGGCCCGTAAATGTAGTAGTAGAACCAGCTCAAAAGCTGAGAAAAAGAAATTCTTTCCGAAATAATAATAATAATAATAATAATAATAATAATAATAATAAGCCCCTCAAAGGCTAACTCCACGTCCGGCATGACCATCGATGCCACGTGAGGGGCGGACATTGGCAGCATTACGCTACAAACTCACCAATGACCAACGGAGCTATAGTAAAACCAATATGCGATGCGACTTAGAAATAGAGAACTACCCCAGGCGGGTACCCATACGGGAGAATCCCGCCCCGGGCCATCAGGCTCGGGCCGCCCCACGTATTCTGGGGGGGGCAACGTATCGCTGAGGTCTGCCCAGTCTAGTACTGTTGCAGCTACTGACAACACATCACCTCTACATTACTCAACCTCATCACCAATCTCATCCACACATAGTTTGTTTCAGTCACCCAGCTCATCACCTCATTCATACGAACTACATCGATCATCCCGATCCACGACCACATCACCCATGTCATGCGATGTTGCACATGAAGCTCATGCTAATTCTCTTGTGCCCACCATTGACATCACAAACTCTGCGCGAATATTACCAAATGATTCGACAAACTGCGTAGATCATCATAACCCACAGTCATCCCTTCTTCACACTAACACACCAGTAAGAAGTGTTTTGCGGGAAATGCTTCCTGCAACCACCCTAGCTGGGAAAAGTAGACAACGGATGAAATGGACTAAAGATATTAACATAGAACTCCTCCGTTTCTACTACGCTGTAACGTTGTGTGAAACTAACATGACAGCCTGGAGACCATTGTTACATAAAAAGTTCATAGAACGCTTTCCAGAACTTAGTCACATCACAGAACAGCGCCTATCAGATCAAATAAGAGTCATACATAGAAACAATAGAATATCATTAACCGAGCGAGATAACTTAAAACAAATGATTTCAGAAACACTTCGATCCGCAAATAACATACATAACACTGTAGAAGAAGATATCTCAAACACATATACACATAACAATCAACATCCAACCACACAAGATACACCTACTATACAAAACACACCTAATATACAACAAACTCTAAACCAGATTCACGAACTTCAATCAACTACTCCAACACAAACAAATCAACCGTTAGAAACGAGTGAACACATACAAACACAAGTAAATGATCCAACAAATACACCAGATGGGTCACCAAACTACGGACAAATCGAAAACGTCTTTACTGAAATGATCATAAAATACACAGGTACAGACCCAACACTTAGACCCAGAATTCCTAAATTAATAACAACACGCCAGATGATAAAAACAGTTACCGCTCTTAACAACATAGTTGATAATCACCTTAAAAATAAAGAGACTATTATGTTAGAAGATATTCACGATGTAATATATTGTGCAGCTATTACAGTAGTGAAATTCCACACTAAACAACCTAAAATAATAATAGATCAAGTTTCCTCTACACCTAACAACAAAATAACTAAGCTAAAGGAACCACAGTGGAAGATACGAATGGAAAAAAAGATAACATCACTAAGAAAAGAAATAGGACAACTTACACAATATCTGAATGGAAACCTTACACAGAAAAAACAAAATAAGCTGAATCTTAACAACCAAAATAGACAGGAAATAGTTAACCAACTCGATACAAAGAAACAAAAACTTCAAGCACAAGCTAAGAGGCTTAACCGATATAAGAAAAGTAATCAAAGAAAGTCAGATAACATTTTGTTTAAAAACAACCAAAAGGTATTCTACCAAAAACTTAATTCAGAGAACATTACAGTTACACAACCACCAGATATAGCACACATTCAAAACTACTGGGAAAATATATGGTCAAAACCAGTACAGCACAACACACATAGAACATGGACTGAAATAGAAAAACAAGAAATGGAAAACATTGAGCCTATGTCAGAAATAACAATAGATAAAGACGATGTTACACATGCAATAAAAAGAACCTTAAACTGGAAAGCGCCTGGACCTGATAAAATCCAAAACTACTGGATTAAATATTTAACTTCAACTCACATACACATAGCAAACACACTAAACAATCTTATTAAAAATCCACACGATATGCCTGCGTTCCTTACTCATGGAGTTACCTACTTAAAACCTAAAGATAATGATACAACAAATCCTGCCAAGTACAGACCCATAACGTGCCTCCCTACCATCTACAAACTACTGACATCCATCATCACACATAAAATCAACTCTCACATTTCCGTAAATAAAATCATACCAGAGGAACAGAAAGGGTGTAGTAAAGGTTCAATGGGTTGTAAAGAACAACTGATAATTGATGCAGAAATACACAACCACGTAAAACAGAAAAACAGAAATCTATTCTACTCATATATCGATTATCAAAAAGCTTTTGATAGCGTGCCCCATTCTTGGCTACTTCATGTTCTGAGGATATACAAAATTGACAACAGTGTGATTCGTTTTCTACAACACGCAATGACTAAATGGACAACACAACTTAATTTAAAAACAAACACCACATCACTTAGTACATCACGAATCAAAATTGCACGCGGTATCTTCCAAGGCGACTCTCTTAGTCCTCTATGGTTCTGCCTCGCTTTAAACCCACTTTCCAGAATTCTGAACAACACTCCCTACGGATACACAATAAATAGAGAAAACAATATCAAACTTACACACCTCTTATACATGGATGATATAAAACTATATGCCAGTAACAAACAAGACTTAGACCATCTTCTAAGATTGACTGAAAAATTTAGTACAGATATAAAAATGACTTTTGGAACCAGTAAATGTAAAATCAATAGTATTACGAAAGGCCAGCATTGTAAAACAGATTCATATGCACTTGAACTACAAGGCGGGACAATAGACAGCATGGAAGCTAGAGAAACATATAAATACTTAGGGTATCAACAAAGCACATCGTTAAACCACACAGATATAAAAGACACACTAAAAACTAAATACAGACAGAGACTGAACAAAGTACTCAATACCCAACTATCAGCCAGACACATAGTAAAAGCCGTTAACACATATGCCATACCAATCTTAACGTACTCCTTCGGAATCATTAAATGGTCCGATACCGAACTGAATGCACTTAACACCTTAACTAGAGTACTATGTAATAAACATAACATCCATCACATACACTCCGCCACACAAAGATTTACTCTAAATAGAAAGCTAGGGGGCCGCGGATTCATTGACATAAAAAACCTACACTACACTCAAATAGAAAATTTACGAACATACTTTATGCGAAAAGCTACCGAGAGTACAATACACAAGGCGATAGTAAATATGCCTCACTGTGGAACACCCCTTCAGCTAAATAACACCTACTATGATCCAAAAACCAAAATCCAAAATGTAGAACAAAAGATTAAAAACTGGAAGGATAAAGCGTTGCATGGCAAGTACCCCCACCAACTGGAGCAAGATCATGTAGACCGTAACGCATCAACCGCCTGGCTTACTAACGGAAATATATTTAGCGAAACTGGAGGATTTATAGTAGCAATACAGGACCAAGTAGTCAAAACACGGAACTATTCTAAATTTATTTTAAAAGAGACCATAGAAATAGACAGATGCAGATTGTGCCATAAATACACAGAAACACTAGATCATATCACAGGTGGTTGTACCATACTTGCTAACAAAGAATACACACATCGCCATGATAACGTCGCAAAATACATTCATCAACAACTTGCACTCAAATACAAACTGACGGACACACACACACCCTACTACAAATACAAACCGAAAAGCGTGCTAGAAAATAATACTGTAAAACTTTACTGGGACCGAGACATCATTACCGACCGAACAATTTTAAGTAATAGACCCGATATAACTTTAACATTAAAATCTAAAAAGACCACTTACCTCATAGATATTGCTATTCCCAATACAAACAATCTTAAACAAAAACACTTTGAAAAAATACAAAAGTACGTCCCATTAGCAGACGAAATCAAACAGATGTGGCACCAAGACACCATCCAAATTATACCTTTAATTATTTCCTCAACCGGTATTATACCAAAAACACTCCACACTGCATTAAAAACGCTCGACTTACACCCGAAAACATATATTCCAATACAAAAATCGATTGTAATAGATACATGTTCGATAGTACGCCGCTTTCTAAACCCAACCTTACTTACACTTCAAAATGTACCAGATACTCAAGCCATGTCGACAGACACACATTCAGAACAAAACACATATAATCATCAATCATCTTGAACACACCATACTAACACAAAGGATCCAGAATACTTGGCAAATGCCCGTACCTGGTTCTTAATATCCGACTTCAAGTCGAGTAAAAAGAAAAATCTTTCGAAATAATAATAATAATAATAATAATAAGCCCCCCAAATCCTTCCTTACGTCCGAGTCGAACACCAGACCACGTGGGGGGCGGGCAACGTGTCAGATTAGAACTTACACGGCTAACAAGGAAGGTAACCCATTCAATATGGAGAGTAGATTCAATAGTACACGTATAGGGCCGCTGCCCGGGGGCGATCGCCGGGGCACGTCTGTAGCTGGCGTCGGACGTCTCAGCATGCTAGCCAGTGGCTCTCGACGCGCCGGCTGGTCGGGAGTCGGGGACAGGGGGGTTAGGGAAAGGTCTCCAGATGCTACAGCCGATGAAACTACCAGTGATACTTTGCAGAGCAGGGATGTTCCTCCCGCAAGCTCTGCCGGTACACTGGGATTGACCACAGGATCTTCACCTTCAAGGGATGACGCTAGAAGAAAGTGGTCCAACTCAGAACACCAAGAACTCATGTTTTGCTATTACAGAGCTAAAGCCGGTGGACCTGGCTATATGAAAAGACTTGAAAGTCTTTTCAAAAACAGAAACCCACAAAACCCAAAGTCTAGGAAATTTACAGGAAATACATTATCTAACCAAGTACGCAGCATATTGTCCCGCAGATGCATTTCAACAGAAGTTTTAGAGGAAATTAAAAGAAACGCGGAAGAAACATCAGATACATCAGTGACAACACACGCACAACTAACTACAGTTGTAGAAACAAACGACACACAAACAACACACAATAATCTATCGACAGTATCAACAATTCCTGTGCAGTCCCCATCGACATCCGAAAATGAAAATAATCAATTAGTCACTCAAACACACATAGACACAAATACCACACTACCCAATGAAACTGAAGTACACGACATTCAAGTAAACGAAGACCAAGAAAAAATTATCCTAGACTTATTACAATCATTGGCGGAAGTTAGAGAAACACCAATAGAAAATAGATCATTTTTACCCAAGCCTCAGTTCAATAAACAATTCATTACAAACCTAAATAAAATAAATAAATATCTACCAAATTTACTAGCCACTAACCAATCGCTACGCGAAATAAATGACATAATTTACGCATCAGCGAAAACGTTAATCACAAGTAACAAGCAAATACCTTTTTTACCACCAACAATAAAAAAAAAAGAAAATGTGTGCAATTCACACGTGGTAGAAGTGAAACTTTCCAAAATTTTGGTTTCAAGATAATGATATGAAAAAGCAATAAATCAAAGTCAAAGTCAAAGTCAAAATATTTTATTCATATAGGTATCACTGATACACTTATGCACGTCATTTTTTGGCTTTTCGGAAGGTGCTTTATCGTGGAGGAGAAGAAAAGCCTAAAGAAACTCCTCAGCACATCTTTTAAAAAATATTACAAAAAAAAGATAATAATACAAAAGTATTTACTATTCTGAGCGGAACTGGTTGCAGAGCTGGTCATTTCCATGCGTCTTTGTCATTTAAATACTCGTCTACACTATAATATCCCTTGCCTAACAATTGTGTCTTTACACGTTTTTTGAAAGTTTCTATTGGCAAGTCACGTATTAATTTTGGGATTTTATTATAAAAATGTATACCAAGCCCTATGAAAGATCGCTGCACTTTACTTAGGCGGAACAAAGGCGTAACTAATTGATGCATTCTTTTCGTATGGCGATTATTAATATCAAAATTTTGTTTATACGCGTTTATATTCTTCCGTATAAAAACTACATTGTTAAAGATATACTGGGAAGCTACTGTAAGTATACCTATTTCCTTGAACTTTTCACGCAAAGATTCCCGAGACCTAAGTTTATAAATAGCCCTAACTGCCCGTTTCTGGAGTATGAAAATTTGTTTTATATTGGCTGCTTTGCCCCACAGCAAGATGGCATAAGACATAAGTCATCCTAGCAGTTTCGACGTCTGTATACTGCCTTATTTTCCTAACAGCAAAAGCAGCCCTACCGAGTTTTGTCGCGAGATTTGTTATATGTGGGCCCCATTGAAGTTTACTATCTAAGGTCACCCCTAAAAAGACCGTCGATTCCTCCATATGCAATGTTTCGTTATTTAGTTTAAGAGATTTGCTGACTTTTTTAACATTAGGTAGCACAAACTCTATACATTTCGTTTTTTTTGCATTTAATAGTAAATTATTGATAGTGAACCAACGCGATACATGCGAAAGAGCACTATTTACGTCGTCGAAATTTACTTTATTCCTTTCACACTTAAATATTAGTGATGTATCATCAGCAAATAGTACAATATCCGCTTGGTTCTTTACATAATGTGGTAAATCGTTAATGTATACCAGAAAAAGAAACGGACCCAAGATCGAGCCCTGCGGTACACCCATCACAGCCGGTGACCCCGATGACTTAATATCGTTTATGCTGACTTTTTGTATTCTATTACTCAAATAAGACGCGATCAAGCTAAGGGCCTTGTTTTTTATACCATAGTGGCCAAGTTTAAACAGCAATGTTTCGTGCTCAACACAATCAAATGCCTTAGATAAGTCACAAAATAGTCCTATGGCATTATGTGACGCCTCCCATGCTTCAAATATATGCTTTAATAGCCTAGCCCGGGCATCGGTTGTACTACGGCCTTTAGTGAAACCGTATTGCTCAGGATGTAATAATTTATTATTGTTGAAATGGGTTAGCATTTGATTCAATATTATCTTTTCGAAAATTTTACTAAGGGTTGGTAAAACAGAAACTGGTCTATAGTTATTAAGATCAGTTTTTTCACCTGTTTTAAAAAGTGGAATGATTTTGCTGCATTTCATAAGATCTGGAAAGATACCTAGATCTATACATTTATTAAAAACTACGACCAAATATGGAGCTATAATACCTATAATATGCTGTATTATTTTCACCGAGATGCCCCACAAATCACCCGTATTCTTTACCTTCAGAGACTGAAAGGCCTTAATTAAGTCTCTAGCGGTTATATGTTGAAATTCAAATAAAATATTACATTCATTAATATGATTTTTTAATATAGAAAGTGCTTCCGTCGGTGAAGAAGCTAGTGAACTGGTTAATGTTATAGGAATATTACGGAAGTGATTTTCAAATTCGCTTGCCACGTCTTTATCAGCACTGATTATATTATTATTAATCAATAATTCGTAATTGAAATCACAGGACTTTGCGTTACCGTTCTCACTGTTAATTATATTCCAAGTGGTTTTTATCTTGTTATCCGAATTAATAATTTTGTTCTTTATGTACATTGATTTCGCCTGAATACAAACAATTTTAAATATTTTAGAATAATTTCTCACGTGCTCCTGGAAAGTTGGAGAAAAATTGTATTGTTTCTCGGCGTAAAGGTCATACATCCTGTTCCTACTTTTATAAATACCTACAGTAGCCCAATCACTAAATTTACTATTTTTAGCTAGATCTACATACTTAAACTTGAATATTTTATTAAATTCGTTATTTATGTTATTAGACAATGTGTTATATAGTTTTATTGGATCTCTTTGTTGTAATGTTAACTGCGTTTGCATTTCCGAGTGGATTTTTTCTTTAAAAGTTGAAATCTTATTTTTAGTTATTGGTCTACATTTTATTATTTGTTTTTTCTTAGTGATTGAATTATACAACGAAATTTTTTGTCCGCAGTGGTCTGACTTCAACTTACTGAATATCTCTTTATTTAAAATCTCACAATTGCAAAAGATATTATCTAAACAAGTAGCTGTAGTTTCAGTTATTCTGGTTGGCTCATTGAATAATGGATTTAAATTAAAGCATTTAAACAAACTTAGTAGCCTAGTAGCCATAGTACTATCTGATAAAATGTCTACGTTGAAGTCGCCACATATCACTAATCCTTTTCTAGAAACACATAACCGTTTAAGTACATCCTCCAATGTATCTTCAAAAATAGTAAAATAAAATCACCAGAGGGGGGTCGATACGCGCAAACTATAACAAACCGCTCCAGTTCCACAAAGGCCAGTTCAATAGTGCGCTCAATAGAAAGACTAACAATGTCTTTACGATCTTTACAAGACATATTGTTGTGCACTAATATTAGTGATCCACCATGAATTGCAGTCTCTCTACAGAATGCACTTGACAATTTATAATTACCTATACTGACAAGATTTTGAGTGCTTGTTGTTTTGTGATTATTGTTTTGTGATTATTATCTTTTTTTTGTAATATTTTTTAAAAGATGTGCTGAGGAGTTTCTTTAGGCTTTTCTTCTCCTCCACGATAAAGCACCTTCCGAAAAGCCAAAAAATGACGTGCATAAGTGTATCAGTGATACCTATATGAATAAAATATTTTGACTTTGACTTTGACTTTGATTTATTGCTTTTTCATATCATTATCTTGAAACCAAAATTTTGGAAAGTTTCACTTCTACCACGTGTGAATTGCACACATTTTCTTTTTTTTTGTTGATAAATTCTTTGAAAATATTTAAAAGAGCATTTGAAAGTATTTAAAAACAGTAAAAAATAAAACTAAAAAAAATAAAACTAAAAAAAAATAAAACTAAAAAAAAGAAATATTCTGAGACGCGAACCTGCGCATCATCATGGCATCAGCATTGTGGGTCTACGTCCTGACCATTGGGCTACGGACAACTTAAATTGAAATACGAAATTAGCGGTTATATTATCTTACCTGTCGTTTTTCCGTTGCATCCGGTTTCAAATCACTAACGGTTCTAAAGAAGTTTCACTTCAAAAAGTTAAAAAAGACCCGCCGTGGAAAATAAGACTCAAACGAAAAATAGAAGACTTTAGGAAAGAATTAGGGAGATTTATAGAAATAAGAGCAGGATCTAACAGTAAAAAGATGAATAAAATAAAACAAAAGTTATACAACAAATACGAAATAAATAACGAAGACGATCTACACAAAACCATAGAAATATTAAAACAGAAAGTTAAAGCAGTAGCAGGTAGATTACACAGATACGATGACATAAATAAAAGGAAACTTCATAACAAACTATTCACAGAAAATCAACACAAATTCTTTAGAACACTTAACAATACACAACAAAACCCTACTCAAATCCCAACACAAGAAACAATAGAACAGTTCTGGAGCACTATATTATCGAATCCAATAACATATAATAAAAATGCAAACTGGATATCAGAAATAGAAAAATTAAATGAACAAATAGAAGAACACAGCTTTGAAGAAATAGATGTAGAAAAAGTAAAACTTGCCGTAAATAAAACTCATAATTGGAAGACACCCGGGATAGACAAAGTACATAACTACTATCTTAAATATCTAACAAGTACCCACCAATACATAGCAAAACTATTTGATAAAATAATAAAAGGAGTAGAACCCATAGAAAATTGGTTTACAACTGGTCAAGTAATTTTAACCCCTAAAAATGAAAAAACAGCAGACCCAAAAAACTGGCGCCCCATTGCATGCCTCCCTACAATGTATAAAATATTAACTTCTATAATAGCCAACGAACTTTATAAACATTGTGACAAAAATAACATTATAGCTCCCGAACAAAGAGGTTGCAGACGAGGTGCTCGTGGATGTAAAGACCATCTCATGATCAATAAAGCTATCCTTGAAGATGCACATAAATGTCAGAAGAATCTTAGTCTAGCTTGGGTCGACTATAGGAAGGCCTTTGATAGCATTTCACACGAATGGCTGCTTAAAGTACTAGAATTATACAAATGTCCACCTGTTATCACGAACTTTCTAAGGTTGATCATGCCGACGTGGAATGTGATCATGACAACGCATGGAGCAAACACATGTGTCACTACTAGGCCAATATATATACGTCGTGGAATATTCCAGGGCGATTCTTTATCACCCCTTTTATTTTGCTTAAGTATTAACCCCATTTCACAAATACTCAATAAATATCAGTTTAAGGGATACAAATTAAAAGATGACAGCACTATTAACCACTTATTATATATGGATGATTTAAAAATATATGCAAATAACAAAAGTAACCTTAAAGTATTAATAGACAGCACAGAAATATTTACAAGGGACATAGGTATGCAGTTTGGACTCGATAAATGTAACGTTTTACATCTCGTTTCTGGAAGGAGGAAAGAACATCAAGGTAACGGGCATGTCTTGTTGAGCGGTGATGAATTTACACACCTACAAATGGAAGAGAAATACAAATACTTAGGAATAAATGAAGCAGGAAAAATAGATCATAATGAAATTAGCCAACAAATGCAAAAAGAATACTACCGACGAATAAAAGTACTCACAACATCACATCTTAATGCAAGAAATTTATTGCGTGCAATAAATATCTATGCTGTACCAGTCCTACTATACACTTTTGGGATAATAAACTACAAAACTACATATTTGAAAAAAATAGACGTTAAAACAAGGAAAATATTAGCAATGAACAAAGCACACCGACAGAAAGCAGACATAGAAAGATTATATTTACCTATAAACCAAGGAGGACGAGGCTTAATAAATTTGGAAACACTACATAAAACTCAAATAATTAAATTTAAAACATACATAGAAACTGAAAAAGACCATATACTTAGTGCAATAGCTGAACATGATAGGAATAAAGATAAATACTCAATAATAAAAGAAACAAGATCAATATTAACAGAAATAGGATTAAATAGCAATAAAGTATATACAGACAAAGAATTAAAAAATGCAGTAGTGAAAACCAGAATAGATAAGATTAAGGCAAAACCATTACACGGACAATTCTACAAAGCAGTTTTAGAAAAAGAAAATATTGATAAAGTACATTCATTTCTTTGGCTTAAAAAGCAACCAGTTTCAGCAACTCTAGAATCATCAATATTTGCAATTCAGGATCAAGCAATACTCACAAAACAACACCAAAGAGACATTTTGAAAACAACTGCAGATGGTAAATGCCGCCTCTGCTTATCAAAAGATGAAACCATACAGCACATTATTTCCGGATGTGAAAAGCTAGCTGGCACATACTACACCAAACGACACAACAATATCGTACAATACATCTTTTGGACCCTAGCTAAAAAACACAAGTTTCAGGTCTCTAATCTGTGGTGGCAAGAACAGCTCACGCAACCACGGGTAATAGAGAATGAAACTGCAAAAATAATGTGGGAAATACCCGTACAAACAGATATCACAATAGTACACAATAGACCAGATATAATATATATTAACAAGATAGAAAATAAAGTATATTTAATAGACGCGACAGTACCATCAGACTATAATATAGGACCCAAAGAAATAGAAAAACTTAGTAAATATCATCCACTTAAAATAGAAATAGCACGACTATGGAAAATACCTACTGAAGTTATCCCAATAGTAATAGGTGCAACGGGAATAGTAGCTAAAAGTCTTCACCGATATTGTGAAAAACTCAACTCCAATATAAACACACACATCATACAAAAACAAGCAGCCATACACACAGTAACCATATTATCTAAGGTGTTAGGAGATTCCGTGTTTCTCACGGGGGGAACTGAGCCACCCTTTCCCTGAGGGTCTCGGGGCGGGCGCTCAGTACACCGAGTTGATACTCGAGTAGAGGAAAACCTCATCACAATACATAATAATAATAATAATAATAATATCTTCGACACCATGGACCCGAGTGCTCCCGGGGGTTCGACCTTTTCTTATCTTCAAGTGAGGATCGAGGAACAGGCCCCCAGCTCTGTGCTTGCCTTAACCGGCCGGCCAGAGTGGAGTCGCTAGAGCTATATGCTCGGGGGTGGAAGTGTCTAATGGCGTAATAACGAGGAAACCCGCTCATGGGGGTTCAATCCCCCCTAGATGGTGATATCGGTGCCGCACCTCTCTACACCCCTCTAGTTGCTCACGCCAATGTTGCCCCCAGGCATGCGCCGCTTTACGGGGGCCCATCTAGTGAGTGGCGAGCCACCACCTGCTATTTTTTCAGTTGTTATACAGTCCGAACGGCAGGTGTCCATAGTTTCCCATAACCCAGAAACCAGTCCCTCGGAATTTCATCCCAATAGCCCAGTTTTAGTATATTTTTTTTTGTTTTTGTAGATTCTAAATAGTTGTTGTGCACACGGTGGGGTCTATCTTCGGGTGTATGAGATTGTGCAATCGAGGATAGTATCCACCTTGTGTCCCACACAAGCACTTTATTAATGTTCTCATGGGGGCTTCTGCGTGTTGGACCTGTGTCCCCACGCAAGCCTTCCAAAATACCGGGTCCGCTTACATCTTGGACCCGAGAAATTTAAGAGATACAAAATAATAATAATAATAATAATAACAATAATAATAATATCTTCGGGTGTATCAGATTGTGCAATCGAGGGTAGTATCCACCTTGTGTCCCACACAAGCACTTTATTAATGTTCTCAAAGGGGCTTCTGCGTGTTGGACCTGTGTCCCCACGCAAGCCTTCCAAAATACCGGGTCCGCTTACATCTTGGACCCGAGAAATTTAAGAGATACAAAATAATAATAATAATAATAATATTTATTTCAAGTAACTATGACTCATATTTGTTAGTATTACAAAACTTATAATCTATGTTAGTGCCTATCCTAAATACTTAAAACTAAATTATGTGAGTCACCGCTGTGCCATTCCATTTGAAACAGCACAGCAATGACTCACATATCTACAGTCTAATCGATTCGCAATCATGCTCAGGATGCTGTTGGAACTGTCCCGCAACCGGCGCACCAGGGAGCCACATCTTTTGCGCAAAGTGGCATAAAAACAGTTGACTCGTGAGATCGCAAACATACCTGATGCGCTACAGAAACGGGGCAGCCCCATCAACACCCTGAACGCGTTGTTATATTGTACGCGGAGGGCGTTATAGGCTTTCTGGGAGTACCTGGCCCACACACCACCACACACCGATTGCAGGTGCCCACAGATTGCAGGTGTAAAAAGTTGTGCAGTAGGCTCTAAATAACGTAATTTTTACGTCCTTAGAGCATCGCGCAAACCTGCGAGCCAGCATATTTGCTCTCACTGATAACGCCCTCCGCTCCCTTTCAATATCACTATCATCTTTTAGGTTAGGAGTCAATACGTGCCCAAGATATTTAAATTTGAACACACGTTCTAATGGTGTACCGTTAAGCACGACGGGTGGTACTTGACTTGGTGTAGTACTCCCAGCCTCAAAGACCATCAATACACTTTTCTTTTCATTATATACTAGACCGTGCCTCCGCACATACGCCTCACATATGGCGAGCAGCTTCCTGAGGCCACAAATCGACGCACTCAGCAGCACCATGTCGTCTGCATAACTTAAGTTATTCAAACAAACTCCATCTATGTAGCAGCCGACCCTGGCGCTGCTAAGCTCGCCAAGCAGCTCGTTCACGTACAGGTTGAAGAGCGTTGGTGAACTCAACCCCCCCTGCCTCACCCCGCACTCCAGTCCGCACGATCGCGATAAGACGCCTGCCCATCGAACATTATTGACCTGGTTACTATACCAATATTTGAAAATATTGGTAAGTTCAGGCGGTATATGACTTGCCTCCATTTTTTGCCATAAAATATCATAAGAAACCAGGTCAAATGCTCTTGACAGGTCTAAGAAGCAGGCATATATTGGTGTCTTACGCCTAGAATAGTATGTGACGGCATGCTTAAGACTCAAAATGGCACTTTCTGTGGACAATCCGGTCCGAAATCCAAATTGATTATCGTGCGAGGTAATATGTTTATTCAAATGTGTGTTAAGCATACCGTCAAACACCTTCGAGATGACCGTTGCCAATGAAATCGGCCGATAGTTGGCCTTATCAGCTAGATCACCGGTTTTGTTTTTGACTACAGGTACAACTATCGTACGCATCATGTCGCTAGGCATAAAACTATGACTCATACAGAAGTTGTACAACATAGCAAGCACTCTGGGTAGATGTGGCCCCGCATATTGAAGATGTTCAATGCTGAGGCCGTCATGGCCTGGGGATTTACCTCTGGTCATATGCTTAATAGTGTGCGCCACTTCCTTCGGCTTAAACTGAATCCCCAATACCCTGCCGGCCTCAACATTAATCATCGATAAAGAAGGCCCCCGCGGCGATTTCACAAAAAAGTGATCCATAAACAAATTGGAAATCTCGTCAGGCTCACACACGCCATTGACACTCACGGGAAGTGCTGGCCGCCTATTCATCTTATTAGTGGCTTTCCAGAACCCCCGAAAATCATTTTTAGAATGATGAGAAGCCAGAATGTCCATTTTAATTTGTTCTTCATGGTTTTGACACCATTTTAAACGTGACTTGAATATCTTTCTAGCTTCACACATTTCCAAATAAATACGCCCTGTGGTTGGCTCTCCGTGATCTAGCCATAACAAGAACGTACGCCTCGCCTCCCCGTGAGCCTCAGCGACGTGCCTGTTCCAACCTATCACTTGTTTTCTTTTGATACGTTTAGTACTATCACTATCGACCGCGGAGGCTTCTCTTAGCGCTTGCACTACATTTATATACATCTTAGTAATAACCTCTCTATGAGTCAAATCATCACACGCACGGCCGCTACACTCACGAAGCTGATGCGGGAAGACTATATGTTTTAAACTATCGTGACATTCTCTCTGGTATGTGACTATTTGCTCCCGATTCCTTTCACCCCAACAAATCCTATTAACCGACGCGTTTACAACCGGTGTCTTAAGCAATAATGTATTTAAAGTGCATTCCACTACCAGAGGAAAATGATCAGACCACAACACATCATTTAACACATATATATTGTGCACGGTACTCTTGGCAGCTTTAGTTACAACACAATGATCGAGCCATCGCTTAGAACCGTTGGCCTCACTCAAAAATGTATAAGTATCCGACAATAAACCGAGAAATTCAGTATCAACACAAAACCATTTTTGATCTATACAAAATTGTGAGAGTTCATGATAAAACGGCTGTGAAGGGTGTGAATTATAGTCCCCAAGTATATATACACAGCTTTCGTCAATGTCATCCGAACTAGTGTCATTCCTCATTTATTTTCCGATTTGTGGGCATGTTTCGTCCATCACTTCTGATGTAGCAGAAGGAGGTATTCTATGATGTTGGTTATGAAATTATATTCCTTTTACTTTGCACCATGATATAATATTTCCAGTTCTCCTAACACTCACATCAATATTCCAAAGTACTTCAACACTACGTGATCAATAATAATCTGTTCTGTTCTACATTCTTGACAATTCCCTAATCTAAATATGACATGACATTTCTTATATGCCAGCCTCTGCATCAGGCAAGCGCTGTAGAATAAAGAGGTCCGTCCCTGGACCTTCACTGGAGATTCATGGCCTCACCGATAAATACAATACATACAAATTTACATTTTTTTTTATTTACCGTCATTTTTCTATGTATTTTTGCCGTATTTTTATACTATAGACTTTTCATAGGTTTTCCTGTAATATTTAAGTAAAGAATTATTGGTTGTATTTTTTTCAAAATTCTAGCGTCAGTAGTTTCGGAAATAAGGGGTGGTGTATGGTTAATTTTTGGCTTTAATTTTCGTTCATCTTGAATCATTCTAAAACTGTCCATTGTATAACTATAACAAAAATATATTTGAGATCCTTACAATGAACCCTTTTATTTGACATATACACGATACAGTTTGCAAAACAGTTTTTGTTTAAAATTGATTTCGTTAATTTTTTTCAAAATTCAGTTGCTTACTTTATGCCTTCGTCTTTGGAGCACAAAAAAGTATATGAGTACCAAATTTCAACTCATTTGGTCCAGTAGTTTTGGAATAAATTGGCTGTGAACGGTGCTCGCTCAGACGCACGAGTGACCCTTTATGGGTTTCATTTTTGGTTTTTTCGTACGGAACCCTAAAAACAGCATAGGTAAAAATATAAATCGGTTTAATGAGTCCCATATTGATCTCATATTTAAAAGAATTCTGTTCTGATGAGAAATTTAGAAAACTCCTTAAATATTATCAGGGTACTTATATACCCTATAGAAATATACCTATACCTATTTATGGCGATTTTGATACAGATTTCGATACGATTTAACGTATTTCAGCATCTCAAACCGTACCTTGAGATCGTATATATCTTGAGATTGATATATTAATGTAGCCCTTAATTACTTCCCGATGAACCGCACAAGCAAACCTTGTACTATTTGTTAATAGTTACACTCGGCTAATAACGATTGTCACTGAATTTGACGGCGACTCGGCGGGGCCTACAGGCGCTTCACAACCTACGACACAACATCTTTCTGACTTCAATATTTAATGTAACACCAATTATTGAATACCTGTAGTACTGCCTGTAGGTCTAAGATCCGAACTAGACGCGAATTTCACCGATCGTTTATTAGATTAAAAGTGTTATGTACCCAATTTAGTATGCTAAAATATTTATCGCGAGTGGATTGACTGAAAAATTCCTGACCTATAGCACTATGCTATAGTTTAAGATCGAAAATTATATACTTAGCCGTAAATTCACCAAACCATATTAGTAATTTAGTGGTTGAAAAGTTGTCTTCGGCATTATGTCTATACAATTTTATCATTATAAATTTTTCTATTATTATGTCTCGAAACAAAGGGTCCCGTGTTCGATTCCCAGTTGGGACAAAAATTAAAATGTAGCAGATACATACTTAGTCGCGGTGTTCTTTAAATCTGCAAAACGCTATCCTAGTGCAGAGGGTGAGTGTCAGCGTTTTAGTAGGAACTATATTTATGGTTATAACTAATTTTTTTACGCGAAACTATAGTTATACCAGCAAAAACCAAAGTATCGTGAGAGCCGCGAGGTATTTTGATTTAGTAATATTTTTTGACAGATTGCTTTAGTAAAATTACAAATCACTGTATCTTGTATTTCTACTGTTCTACTGTTACTACTAAATGTTTTTAAAATTATAGATGACACTTCTAGACATTAATTTTAATTACTTTGCTAAATCCGCCATCAAATATGTACGGATTGTGTTGTACAAATATTTTTAACGTAATAGTTCTACCACTAGTTCTAAATGAAAATGTATGTTAATAATTTTATTAACACTTATTATTACTAAAATCGTGCAGTGTAAATGGTTTCCTTAACAGTTTAATTTCCCCTACACAAGGGCGTCATCTTACGAAGCGAGCCACGAGTAAATTAAGAGCAAACTGGGGCAAATTGGACATGATTGAAGGTCACTATAAGAAACTGATAGACATCTTTTACTTTATCACATGGCGACAAAAGGTCAAGGTAAAGGTCAAGAGTAAAATGGTTCATGCTGACAATTTTTCGATTTGCAATTTAGTCCAAGTTATTATATCACGTGGTGCGAGTATTATCTTTACATGTGATACAACTAATGGGGGTTGATATAGATAGAGAGATAACTCTTTATTGTTTGCACACCACATATTATATTATCGTACAGGAAAAACAGTTAAGATGGAAGTACAAAACAACAGGCGGCCTTATCGCTACATAGCGATTTCTTCCAGGCAACCTTTAAGAAGAATACATATGTAAGTAAGAAAAACACAGAGGGCATCGGCATGCGTAAAGTCACCAGAGAATATATAATAGAAAAAAATATAATATGATAAAAGAAAACAAAATAAATAAAAACAAATTAATCATAGCAGTGATAATCAAAAACTATCATTTTTAACCACATTAGTAGGTAGGCATAAGGAGAAGGCATAGGCAGAAGGAGTGAAAAAGAGGATAGAAGAAATAAAGGGAAAAAAGTGATTTAAAGGAGAGCAAAGTTAGGTTGCTAGATAGTGATCTTTTAATATTTTTTTAAAGGTTAAGATATTTACATGGACATGTACATGGATGATATTTAAGAAAAACTATTATGGTTTATTTAGCAATGGTGAATATCATTGGACCAACTAGTATTGCTGCTTGCGTTGATCTTGATCAAATGAGTTAAGAAAATGATGGAAAAAAACCGGACTATTGCGTGTCAAGCCACGCAATGTGGGGTTCCGAAGTAGTAAGTTTATTATTACTCACACACTTATTAACTTATACTACTTAACTTTATATGTAACTATTCCACTACTCAACTTTTAAATAATCGGTGGTCAACGGTGTTGGTAGCAATATAAGTACTTTTGTGTCACAAATTTTATATTTAAGAGACGATTGTTAACCGTTTGTTGATCCAAATAAATGACAAAAAAAACTGCTTATGCTAAAATAGCCGTGAAAGTTTTCCGTGTAAATTCATCATAAATAACATATTTTTGAGAATTTTTTCACTTGTCCAACAACAACCATATAGCTGGCAAGAGGAGACACTTGACTCTAACCAAAATTAGAATTTGAAGCCGAATATTTCGCAAACGGCCCCTGAATCCAAAAATGATCTTAAAAGTTCCATTTATCTTCAATTCAAATATTTTTGAAAGATTTTCTATTTAAAAGTGATCATGCATTGAAGTAAAGTGTTCTATTTACCCCGCTAACTAACTACTATCTGATATGAAATCTATTCAACGAATTTCAAATATATAGGAGAACTAGTAAAAACATAAATTCATTGTTTACTTTTTGACCTGTAGAACTTTTATGAGACCCTTGATAATTTACATAATTACACGGGGGGTGATGTTCATCGTTATTTAACCTGTTTGCACGTTTACTGTTAAAACATATAAGTTATTAAACGTAGTACTTAAAACAGACATTATCAGTACCCTTGATAATGTCTCTTTTATCTTTTGTCTGCGTTGGAAATACCCTTTCCAACACAGGTAATTCCCACGACACAGGGAGTCCCAAAATTTAAGCAATTGTCACAAAATTTGAACACTTCATGAGAAAGAAATGCGTTTTGATTGTTAAACAATATTTTGAGGCAGTCCTTAAGGTTGGAATATTGATTTAACTTCAAAATTATTTAGGATATCTCGTCAAGATCCTCATACACTTAACGTCATTTTACAAAGGAAAGCAAAAAGAAAGAGGAAACAATGAAAGAAACATGAACTCTCTCGTTGCTAAACGACAAATCAAAGTAAACTATTTAGAGCCAGAATGTAGTTGTACAAAGGTATTATAGGTTAAGAAAACCGATAAATTTTGCGACGTATGGTATGCAATAGTGTAGAACATAATTTCAAAAAAAGCTGTTTTCTCCACTGAAGTATAATGCCATAGAACAGATATCTCGAACAAAATGTGTCCCACCCGGGAGGTTCGATTTTCAAAATTGAGTCCCCGTTCTCCTTTCAAAATCCAACGAATCCATTGAAGATTGAAGCCACGTGGCGCCAATGCATTGGGACATATATGGTGTTCGCGGTGTCGGTTCTATACGCTAGTAATAATACTTCAATGGTTTTCTCTAATTAATTCAATCTTGTTTTAGGGACGCCCTTACAATGACTAAAATTAGCCGGAATTGTTGAGGAGGCTATAATCGTCGCACCCGGACGCTATAATGCCATAGTGCTGTGAATTATTTAGTGTCACCACACTAACCACACACGGATAACTCGTCTGCAACGCTTTGAATAATATAAGTAAATCGCTATAGTTTTCTACGTCGCAGTGGTTTCAAAGCCAATGTATTGTTCGAAAGATTTAGGTTCGAATTCCCACGTATTTTTTATTATCTCACTTGTTATGTGTTATATTAAGATACGTTATACGTATACGATAAAATGGGTCTAAAATTAGTACTGTAGCAGACGACCCATATGCGTAGCTTAAAGCTCTACAAAGCTAATACAAAGTCTACGAGGCTACGGAGCTACGGAGCTACGAAAAGGGCTACGAGGGTTTATTAGGCTAGGGTGTGGCTATGCGGGCTTTCAACACGTCTCATAATCACGCTTTCTACTAGTCTAGGAGCTAGTAACAACGCTAGCATTGCTAATAAAACTGTAATTAGGCAGAATCTATATATTAAATATTATGCAAATTTTAACACAAGTAGGAATTTTATCGTTATATAAGTCAAATTTATTTTTTCAGACAAAATGATCAGACGTTAATATCGTATAATAAATGAAATATTTTATTACAATGATCAATATTTGTTACATGGATGATTAGATTAACATAAATATTTTAATCTTACATTGAATTGTAACTTTAAACTGACATCCTTTATACAGTCTTTGTTAAAATTGTCAGTTATCTCTTGGAGTACAACCCATGTATGCCATACCAAATTCTTACGTTTATTCTTCATACAAATAAATATTTCTTTGGCTCCATCCATCACGCTTAATAGCTTAAATAACAAGTAGAATCGTTAAGTAACTCCAATTAAAACTTTTTACCTCATTAACCATTTCAATAGTCCTTATTACAAGTTTTAAATGAGATTTTGGGATATACAAATGGAATAAATACAGATGAAAATGTTATATAATGTTATAAAGAGATTATAGAAGCAATAAATTATCGAAATTATTTATGGCAAGAAAGCAAGAAGTGTCCTAACGATGAAGACTTACAGGAAAAATTTTGTCAGGAAACAGAAAATGTGAAGAGGCAAATAAATATACAAAAAAAAGGTTACTTTTATAATTTATTTTGTAATAATTACAATCGTCCCAAGAAAATGTGGGAAGTAATCAACAATTTAGCGAAGAATAAGATTAAAGACAGCTGTGCTCCTCCGAAATTAATAACGAACACTGGACATATCATAGAAGGTAACGCAATCTGTCAAACTTTTAATGATTTTTTCATAAAAGTTGGCCAAGATCTGGCGCATACAATACCAAATGTATATCACGTTAACACAGGTAACACCTTGATGTACGATCCAGAACATAAACACAATATAACGCTAAGTGAATTTGCTCCATGTAGCGTACACGAAGTATCAAAAATTATCGATAACTTGGACAGCAACACTAGTACCGGGTTGGATGGCATAAGTACTAAAACGATAAAATGCATAAAAAATGCTATTCTTGAGCGTCTTACAAAGTGTATAAACTCTTGTTTGGTGCGAGGAGTTTTCCCCGACACACTAAAAATTGCAAAAGTTAGTCCCATACATAAGTCCGGGGTCAAAACTGACCCAAGTAATTATAGACCAGTGTCAGTGCTGCCCGTCTTATCAAAAATATTTGAGCGAATAATATATAATCGTTTATATGCCTATCTAAATAGTAAACAAGTTTTGATTGAACAGCAATACGGTTGTCGGCCCAAGTCGAGTACACTTACAGCTGCAATAGATTTAATAACAAAAATAAAAACTCACATTGATCAAAAAAACATTGCCGTAGGGATATTTATAGACATAAAAAAAGCTTTCGATACAATAAGCCATCAGAAGCTTATAGAAAAATTACATAACATCGGTGTAAGAGGTAATTGCCTAAAAATGTTCTCCTCGTACCTAGAAAATCGATGCCAAGTTGTAAAAATAGATAAATTCACCAGCACTCCCCAAATAGTAACATGTGGTATTCCGCAAGGGTCGATTATCGGGCCTTTAATGTTTCTGATTTATATAAATAATATAAACCAAATAGGACTAACAGGATACTTAACTCTATACGCGGATGACACGTGTCTTTTTTATTTTGGCACATCCTTAAGTGATATAATTTCTAACGCTCAAAAAGACCTTGATGTGCTCAGTGAGTGGCTAAAATATAATCTTTTGACTATTAACACATCAAAAACGTCATTTATGATTTTTAAATCAAAAAATAAACCGATACCGCAGTTTACACCACCTACAATAAATAATGATGTCATTTTGCAGTCTCATAAAGAAAAATATCTTGGCTTATGGATAGATGATAAGCTTACTTGGAAACCACATATTGAGCATATAAAAACTAAGCTTATTTCAATATCAGGAGCATTACACAGGATAGCCAATTTCATTCCTACTAAAATTCGACACATCTATACTAATATTATAAATGCGAAAGTAACTCTGTCTGCTACTCAATAACGCCTAAAACACTGAACCGATTTTGATGAAATTTGGTACAGATATGGAATTGAGCTCGGGAATGAACATAGGATACTTTTTATCCCGGAAAATAGACGTGTTCCTGAGGGATAACTATTCCACGCCAAAACCACTGAACCGATTTTGGTGAAATTTGGTACAGATATAGAATTAAGCTCGGGAAAGGACATAGGATACTTTTTATCCCGGAAAATAGACCTGTTCCTGAGGGATAACTCTTTCAAGCCACTAAACCGATTTTGATGAAATTTAGTACAGATATAGAATTGAGCTCGGGAAAGGACATAGGATACTTTTATCCCGGAAAATAGACCTGTTCCTGAGGGATAACTCTTTCAAGCCACTAAACCGATTTGGATGAAATTTGGTACAGATATAGAATTGAGCTCGGGAAAAGACATAGGATACTTTTTATCCCGGAAAATAGACCTGTTCCTGAGGGATAACTCTTTCAAGCCACTAAACCGATTTTGATGAAATTTAGTACAGATATAGAATTGAGCTCGGGAAAGGACATAGGATACTTTTTATCCCGGAAAATAGACCTGTTCCTGAGGGATAACTCTTTCAAGCCACTAAACCGATTTTGATGAAATTTGGTACAGATATAGAATTGAGCTCGGGAAAGGACATAGAATACTTTTTATCCCGGAAAATAGACCTGTTCCTGAGGGATAACTCTTTCAAGCCACTAAACCGATTTTGATGAAATTTTGTACAGATATAGAATTGAGCTCGGGAAAGGACATAGGATACTTTTTATCCCGGAAAATAGACCTGTTCCTGAGGGATAACTCTTTCAAGCCACTAAACCGATTTCGATGAAATTTAGTACAGATATAGAATGGAGCTCGGGAAAGGACATAGGATACTTTTTATCCCGGAAAACCGACCTGTTCCTGAGGGATAAGGTCAAATTTTGTTATATGTAGTTGATAGATTCGTTATATTTTATGAAGTGATTTTTATGACTCTTTTTAGGGTTCCGAAGTCAAAACAGAATTCTCATAGTTTCATCATGCCCGTCCGTCCGTCCGTCCATCTATCCGTCCGTAGCATAGCGCAGAGGCCTTTAGTGCTAGAAAGCTGTAATTTAGCAAGGATATACATGTTTATTTAAACTTCTGGTAGAATAACATTTTTAAAAATATGTTTTTAGGACCTCCTAGAGTTAATATAGGGATAATTTTTTCCGTCACGCACCCCATAGTGCGGGGTATCGTGGAAAAGGTCTCTCAAAAATAATATGAGTCTGCTAAGGCCATTTTTCGATTGAGGGGTCTGTTTGCGAAATATTCGTAAGTGGCTATATTATTATTAGCATACGTAGTTATTGAGTTCTATAAACTTAGAACTTCGGAACCCTATATCACCAGTGACCTGATACGCTATTAGCCGGTTTTTTAACCAACTTCAAAAAAGTAGCAGGTTCTCAGTTCGACAATAAACAAAAATTAACTTTAACATAATTTGAAAAATCAATCTTTAAAGGGTTAATTCAGGGAATGTTTATACGAAACTCCGTCATTTTTAGGGTTCTGAAGTAAAATCGGAACCCTAATAGCTTCGTCATGTCCATCCGTCAGTCTGTCCGTCTGTCCAAAGCAAAGCGCCGAGACTCTTAGTGCTAGAAAGCTATAATTTGGCATGGATATACATATTTATTAAAACTCCAATATCGTAGAATAAACTACTGAAAAAACTTTTTTTTTCGTGGTACCTCCACTACAGGTAACGTGAGCGTTATTTTTTTATTCATAACTATAGTGTGGGGTATCGTTGAAAAGTTTTTTCAAAAATATTATGGGTCTTTTGAGACCATTTTTGGATGTAGAGTTCCGTTTGCGAAATATTTGGCTTGAAAGTGCTAATTTTGGGTACCCAAGTCAAGTCAAGTGTCCCCCCTAACGGCTAAACGGTTGGAGTTGGAAAAGTGAAAAAATTCTCAAAAATAGGTTATACGATGGATTTATAAGGAAAACTATCAAGGCTATGTTAACATAAGTATTGTAGTTAATGAGTAATAGTCAATAAACTTACTACTTTGGAACCCAATATTGCACGTGGCCTGACACGCATTTGCCCGGTTTTTTAAGGTAAAACTGTGAAAGTTTTTAGTTAGTATGTAATCTTACATAAAACAAATATAACTGTAACATGATTGTTTGGTAATACATTCCCTAAGGGCTAAAACTAGAGGTTGTAAGTTTAGAGTATGTTTGGAGTAAGAAGTTGTAAAACGAACAGATGAGTCACCTCATGGTAAGTGGTCACTTTCGCCAATGTACATTAGCAACGCTAAAGGAAACACTGATTTGCTGCTGCCCAAAAAGAAAAGAAAGATATTTTTTTGTGTATTCTGTAAAATTACAATGTAAATTTAAAATTCAAAAACTCTCAGGCCCTGACTTAAACCTCTAAATTCTAAAAAGTTCAATTATTTTGGGACCTTTCCTATGAGTGGGTCATTAATGACTCACTACTGAACACTCACTCTTGAGGACGCCTAGAGCATACTCCACCACTTTGCTCCAGTGTGGATTGATGGAGGGATTAGAAATCAACCCAAGTGTCGGAAGTCATTACGCCGGGCGAGGACCTTCAATATGTCATAACGACTGTTACCTTACGACAACAACCGGGACCGACAGCCTTACGTGTCCTCCGAAGCTCGGAGAGCTCAAGAATTTTTTGCCACTAGCGGTCACCTATCTAACTACCGACCGCACTCGCTATTGTTTAACTTCATCGATTACTATTAGAACCGACACAAGCCGCTGTGCCCGGGCTATGAATGCTTCTCCCGATGGGTAATTAATGGGTTCTATGAACATGTCACTTTTGCTGTAATTTTGGTGAAGAGTTTAGTATCTTGCTGACTACCAATCACGCTACAATATCAGATCGTAGTTATCATTTCATTATCAACACTAAAGATTTGTTTAATATTTTACTCATTTACATAATACGATATATGTACTAAGTATAGGTGTTTAAGCTTCAACCCATAATTGACTATTACAAGGCGCGGGTCTCCTCTCTTCATAGTATGGACAAGTTTGCTGTCAATTTATGAAAAACATGTTTTATAATGAAGGGATCTTTATTTTTGGCGTACGAAGTCGCGGGTAACAGCTAGTTATATATAATTCCTTGGTAAAATCACACCTTCAACATTTAATTGAAATATGGGGATCGGCTGCTGTTTCACATTTAAATTCATTACAAAGAACTCAAAACAAAATTATTAAAACCTTATTTCGTTATCATTACTTGACTCCAACCTTATCTTTATATAAAAAAACCAAATTACTAAATCTGAAACAATTGTACGTTTATTTTACTTGTATTTTAATTAAAAATATTATTACCAATTCCATTAAGTCACATACACAACTAAACATAAAAGAAAGTACGCACAATTTAAGAAATAAAAACAAAATTCAGTTAGCGAATGTAAGAACAACATACGGGCGGAAAACTATACTTTTTGAAGGAGCACAGCTGTACAATAAGCTACCGAACGACGTAAAAGATTGCAGAAGCTTACATTTGTACAAAATTAAGCTTAGAAATTATTTATGTAAAAAAGGAACATAATGTCATTTACCTAATTTACCTTCTACCTTCTTACCATCTATCGTTCCCTTAAAACATTTTACCATCCTGAGAACTCAAAATCATATTATTTTTTGTTATTATTTTTAATATTATCACGCCTTTCCTTTATGCATGCCCAGAGGTTAAATGAAATTATGTACTTTTTATATTTAATAACCTTGTATCTCATTATAAGTAAAACTTTATGTTTTTTATGAGAAATAAAGATCTTTGAACCTATATAGGTACTAGAAAATCGCCCTTACTTCGCTTTGGGGAAAAATAGTAAAAAAAATATAATATAGCCTATGTCACCCGGGGATAGTGTAGCTTCCAAACAGTATAAGAATTTTTCAAATCGGTTCGGTAGTTTCGGAGCCTATTCAATGCAAACAAACAATCAAATCTTTCCTCTTTATAATATTACTAGCTGTTACCCGCGACTTCGTACGCCAAAAATAAAGATCCCTTCATTATAAAACATGTTTTTCATAAATTGACAGCAAACTTGTCCATACTATGAAGAGAGGAGACCCGCGCCTTGTAATAGTCAATTATGGGTTGAAGCTTAAACACCTATACTTAGTACATATATCGTATTATGTAAATGAGTAAAATATTAAACAAATCTTTAGTGTTGATAATGAAATGATAACTACGATCTGATATTGTAGCGTGATTGGTAGTCAGCAAGATACTAAACTCTTCACCAAAATTACAGCAAAAGTGACATGTTCATAGAACCCATTAATTACCCATCGGGAGAAGCATTCATAGCCCGGGCACAGCGGCTTGTGTCGGTTCTAATAGTAATCGATGAAGTTAAACAATAGCGAGTGCGGTCGGTAGTTAGATAGGTGACCGCTAGTGGCAAAAAATTCTTGAGCTCTCCGAGCTTCGGAGGACACGTAAGGCTGTCGGTCCCGGTTGTTGTCGTAAGGTAACAGTCGTTATGACATATTGAAGGTCCTCGCCCGGCGTAATGACTTCCGACACTTGGGTTGATTTCTAATCCCTCCATCAATCCACACTGGAGCAAAGTGGTGGAGTATGCTCTAGGCGTCCTCAAGAGTGAGTGTTCAGTAGTGAGTCATTAATGACCCACTCATAGGAAAGGTCCCAAAATAATTGAACTTTTTAGAATTTAGAGGTTTAAGTCAGGGCCTGAGAGTTTTTGAATTTTAAATTTACATTGTAATTTTACAGAATACACAAAAAAATATCTTTCTTTTCTTTTTGGGCAGCAGCAAATCAGTGTTTCCTTTAGCGTTGCTAATGTACATTGGCGAAAGTGACCACTTACCATGAGGTGACTCATCTGTTCGTTTTACAACTTCTTACTCCAAACATACTCTAAACTTACAACCTCTAGTTTTAGCCCTTAGGGAATGTATTACCAAACAATCATGTTACAGTTATATTTGTTTTATGTAAGATTACATACTAACTAAAAACTTTCACAGTTTTACCTTAAAAAACCGGGCAAATGCGTGTCAGGCCACGTGCAATATTGGGTTCCAAAGTAGTAAGTTTATTGACTATTACTCATTAACTACAATACTTATGTTAACATAGCCTTGATAGTTTTCCTTATAAATCCATCGTATAACCTATTTTTGAGAATTTTTTCACTTTTCCAACTCCAACCGTTTAGCCGTTAGGGGGGACACTTGACTTGACTTGGGTACCCAAAATTAGCACTTTCAAGCCAAATATTTCGCAAACGGAACTCTACATCCAAAAATGGTCTCAAAAGACCCATAATATTTTTGAAAAAACTTTTCAACGATACCCCACACTATAGTTATGAATAAAAAAATAACGCTCACGTTACCTGTAGTGGAGGTACCACGAAAAAAAAAGTTTTTTCAGTAGTTTATTCTACGATATTGGAGTTTTAATAAATATGTATATCCATGCCAAATTATAGCTTTCTAGCACTAAGAGTCTCGGCGCTTTGCTTTGGACAGACGGACAGACTGACGGATGGACATGACGAAGCTATTAGGGTTCCGATTTTACTTCAGAACCCTAAAAATGACGGAGTTTCGTATAAACATTCCCTGAATTAACCCTTTAAAGATTGATTTTTCAAATTATGTTAAAGTTAATTTTTGTTTATTGTCGAACTGAGAACCTGCTACTTTTTTGAAGTTGGTTAAAAAACCGGCTAATAGCGTATCAGGTCACTGGTGATATAGGGTTCCGAAGTTCTAAGTTTATAGAACTCAATAACTACGTATGCTAATAATAATATAGCCACTTACGAATATTTCGCAAACAGACCCCTCAATCGAAAAATGGCCTTAGCAGACTCATATTATTTTTGAGAGACCTTTTCCACGATACCCCGCACTATGGGGTGCGTGACGGAAAAAATTATCCCTATATTAACTCTAGGAGGTCCTAAAAACATATTTTTAAAAATGTTATTCTACCAGAAGTTTAAATAAACATGTATATCCTTGCTAAATTACAGCTTTCTAGCACTAAAGGCCTCTGCGCTATGCTACGGACGGATAGATGGACGGACGGACGGACGGGCATGATGAAACTATGAGAATTCTGTTTTGACTTCGGAACCCTAAAAAGAGTCATAAAAATCACTTCATAAAATATAACGAATCTATCAACTACATATAACAAAATTTGACCTTATCCCTCAGGAACAGGTCGGTTTTCCGGGATAAAAAGTATCCTATGTCCTTTCCCGAGCTCCATTCTATATCTGTACTAAATTTCATCGAAATCGGTTTAGTGGCTTGAAAGAGTTATCCCTCAGGAACAGGTCTATTTTCCGGGATAAAAAGTATCCTATGTCCTTTCCCGAGCTCAATTCTATATCTGTACAAAATTTCATCAAAATCGGTTTAGTGGCTTGAAAGAGTTATCCCTCAGGAACAGGTCTATTTTCCGGGATAAAAAGTATTCTATGTCCTTTCCCGAGCTCAATTCTATATCTGTACCAAATTTCATCAAAATCGGTTTAGTGGCTTGAAAGAGTTATCCCTCAGGAACAGGTCTATTTTCCGGGATAAAAAGTATCCTATGTCCTTTCCCGAGCTCAATTCTATATCTGTACTAAATTTCATCAAAATCGGTTTAGTGGCTTGAAAGAGTTATCCCTCAGGAACAGGTCTATTTTCCGGGATAAAAAGTATCCTATGTCTTTTCCCGAGCTCAATTCTATATCTGTACCAAATTTCATCCAAATCGGTTTAGTGGCTTGAAAGAGTTATCCCTCAGGAACAGGTCTATTTTCCGGGATAAAAGTATCCTATGTCCTTTCCCGAGCTCAATTCTATATCTGTACTAAATTTCATCAAAATCGGTTTAGTGGCTTGAAAGAGTTATCCCTCAGGAACAGGTCTATTTTCCGGGATAAAAAGTATCCTATGTCCTTTCCCGAGCTTAATTCTATATCTGTACCAAATTTCACCAAAATCGGTTCAGTGGTTTTGGCGTGGAATAGTTATCCCTCAGGAACACGTCTATTTTCCGGGATAAAAAGTATCCTATGTTCATTCCCGAGCTCAATTCCATATCTGTACCAAATTTCATCAAAATCGGTTCAGTGTTTTAGGCGTTATTGAGTAGCAGACAGAGTTACTTTCGCATTTATAATATTAGTATAGATTAATATTAGTATAGAAGTATAGATATAGATTAGCGGTACAAAGAGCACAGCTGATTCAGACGCGTATCCTAAGCATCTCTAATTAGCGATTGTCAAATTATAAGCGTCTTACAAATAAATTATTACCTGCTTCTATACTATAGTTACGTTTCTAGTTACTCACAATTTTTATCATTAAAACATTTAATTCTTCAAATGTCCAACAAATTAGCTGACCAGATGGATAATGGCGTATTGCTAATGGACACCAGTAACATCAACCAACTACTGATAAGTTGTTGTTCAAGAAAGGAAATAGACAAACAAACAAAATATCAACAGAGAGTTAAAAAAGAAGAAAAATGTCGAAGCAATGAGAAAAACCATTAAAACTGAGTCTATCTGTAATACAAACTAAGGCAGGCGCAGCTGCTAAAAGTTAAGGTCAGCTTAAGCTCCCTGCGTAATAGTCGAGAGTGAACAACTATTAGCATAATGGGTTTCCAATACAAGCTTAAAAGACCTAGTAAGCTTCTTAAGGGCTTACCGAGTTTTGTAGTACTTGCTAACTTCAAAGCTTTAGCATACATGTGTTTTGGTTGCACTGTTATTCATAATAATATTAGTTGGATAAGCATCCGGATGAGCTTTGATCAGTTATTAGATAAGTCGCTTATTAAGTCGCTAGTTATTTAAATGATTTTGCGGAGTGACTTTTCTGTACTGTTTTTGTACTGTATGATTTTTTAACACCAGTGAATCAGTGAAGGACATTGAACGAGAAGGAACATTTAGTCACAGGACCCATTGTACAAAGTGTCTAGGGCGCATGCGTGAACACTTTGAGAAGCAAGGGGTCGGTGAATTCGCTCATCTCTGTACCGGGGATGTAACTCAGTGGTAGAGTGTCTGCTTCGCATGCTGAAAGTCCTGGGTTCAAGTCCCAGCATCTCCAAAGATTATGTTATACATCATCAGTCATCTGTATTTTTGCCATTTGACTTTCTAGGATTATTTTTATTTTAATGATACCTTTTATAGGGTAAGCAGTAGTAATTCTATCCCCTTACAATTAATTGGCCTTTCGATTTAAAATCCATTAAAATTTGTATTTGTTCGCTAGGCATGAAAAATATTCTTATTTTTATTTATTTATTTATTTATTTAATGTTTTATGCACACCATACAATTTTAAATAGAAAAACTTAAATTTAGAGACATTCGCACATGGGAGCTACTTATTTCGAAACGAAATCTCTTCCAGTAGCCCCACAAAAGGAAAATTTATATTTGAGTGGCAAACTGAGAAACTGATTTTTCTATGTTTATATTTATTTATATTTTCTGTGTTAATACTCTCAAACGTAATTGAAGCTTTTTAAAATTATCAGCTAGTAAGCCTAATAAAAACGTACTTTTGCGACGACTGCAACGAAAACGGAGTTTTTTATTACGGATTTCGTAAGAACTAGTCAAGCATTTATTTTTGTAATGATATTTACTAAATTTTTTTTTATTTAAATTGTGTGATTTTTATTCCTATGTGATAATAAACATTGTGTTTTGGTTAATATGTCATAATTGGCGGGAAAACTTTCAACACAGCGTAAAAATTGGGGGGGGGGTCGGGGGCAATTTTAATATCCACAGCCTATACGAAAGATCAATTGAATGGCACCCGGTTTGTACTTAGCGATTTGAAGCAGTAATTATAATAGATAATTGGCCATTACCTATACCAATATTTATACCAAGATATCTTGGAAAATTTTAATTTATAATTTTTTATAACTTTAATTATCCTATATTTTACTTTAATTATATTGATTGTAATCAATTTAAATTACCAGCTTTCCAAGAAACAACTTAACTTAAAATGTTTCATAAAGTGCACAGCCAAAGCTCATGTAACTGCTGTGAGATGCGAGCGAACCGAAGATTACCGAGTGTGGCCGAAACTTGCTGTCGCCAACACGACGCCGCGGCGCCGCCGCTTCCCGCCGGCAGGCTCATTTGCTGGACACGTGTTTATTTTGTTTTTGTATTTTTTTACATTGTGCTACAATTTTAATAATTATTATTTCTATTTATTTATTTTTTATTCATAAGAATATCTACGCTGGTAAAGTGCACCACCACTTCTATGCCACCACTGTCTATTATACCTACAATAAGTACCTAATGGGATCAAGTGTACTTGATCAAGCGTCAAGCAGACTTGACGCGGCATCCAGTATACCTACTTGATCGTGTACAGCCACGGTATAACTATCTAGCCGGCATCCAGTATAGTTAATCGTGTATGGCCACGGTATAACTATCTGGCCGTATACCTATCTCATGCTTACTGGATGGTGCGTCAATTCAAACTGCAGACAAGTCAAACTGCAGTACACTTGTTCGTGTATGGCCTCCACTATATCAAAAATTTAATTTTATTTGTAGTAAGGCTTGAATGTTTTATACAATATTTTAATTTAATTCTACTCTTTTTTCCAGAGCTTCCACGAGAATGGAAAGTTTCAAACGTCAAAGATTGACTTATAGTTTGGCGTAGTCGCTACTTTCGTTCCGTTGCCTCAAAGTACCTACTTAACAGGAACTTTATATAAATTTCTTGGTACTTAAACTCTACAGAATACTTAAACTTCGTAGCTATGGTAATGGCTACAGCGAAGTGTAACTAGGTTTAACTACTGAAAAATTACGTTAAAATTTCCAATGGACAGATTTGGATCGATTACTTTTATTACCTATTATACTATAGAGATTAGGACGACTGTATGGAATATGATCACTCGGGTTAAGAATGTATGTGTCACAACTATATTGTCAAAGCCGTGATATTACAATTCACTAGTGATATTATAATTTAACGGTAAATATCAATCGACTTCATTTCTTACAATTTAACGGCCTGGTTTTAGTGACGTTGTAATATCACGGGGACACTATAGTGGTATTATAATAAATCTAGGTAGCACTACGCAATCCCTAAAACTAGGAGGATCTATAATATTATAGTTACATTATCCGAACTATTGCCAGTTAAAGATATCGTTAGTTAGGTATTCCGTACCGTAACAACCGAACAACTGCCACTAGGGGATATCAGCCATGATTGTTTAAATTAGTATCTTTCTATGCAATTAGTAGATGATAAACGCTTGTGAGCCTGTGCCGCTAACGAAGGCGCCTCGCTCTCTCTGTTGACAACTCGCACTATAATTCGATTCGTATAGAACGTGTGACTATTCGTATCGGCACGAACGCTCAAGCCCTTTTACGCTGCCGTGGGCAGAAATTAGATATACTGTGCTCTGACGCTGAATTCTGGTGAAGGTTTGTGGGGATGTTTTTTACTCTTTCGTTAAAAACTACTGAATTGATTTTCATAAAGAACAATGCCAAAAAAATATTTTTATTTTTGTTAGCGTCTTAAAACATCACTTATACCGAAGCAATTTAATTATTTTTTTACGTATTTTAAAATTAAGACCTGTACCCGTATTACCCAGCGTAAAATAATTTTATTAATAAGTGATGAATTGACTATAATAACAATGATGTCAACAATTTCCATTTTCATTCGGGCACTCACTTCGATACATAGCTTGTATCAAACAAGATATAGGGAGACTTCTGGCCAATATTACAGACAGAATTTTGTTATAAATGTTGGTATGACAAATGTAATGATGTCAAATTTCCATTTCCGGTTGTCAATCAAAAAAAAGTCAGAATAAAATAATGGTAAAAATTACAGGCAGCTGTAAGTCTCCCCTACTCTATGACTCAATGGTTATAAGAATTCAATCTCAAAATACTTTGGTTCTGGGGTGTGTCTGCTGAAAATTCTTATATATCTAAGCTCAGAAATTAAAGCGGCGATTTTTAGATATTTTTTTTATTTTAAGACGCTAAAGTTGAAAATGAAATAAAACAATGTATGGCAGTTGGGCATTGTTCTTTTGAACAAAAGTAAACCTTTATGTAGAGTTTTATATGTAAAACGCGGAGAGAGCGCTAGAACCTTCATAAAAGCGCGTAAGTACTCCAAACAAGCGCTTTGTAATGTTGAGAATAGACTGTGATTGTGACTCATACTTAGCACAACTTTTTACTTGACAACTTATTGTTTCTTCAGCTTAGTCGGTGAGTACTTCAACACCAATACAACACCCAAATAACTTATGTATTTTTTTCTTTTGAGAAATTATGAGTTCGTAAACGGTTAATTCGCACCCTCAGTGGAAAAAAGCATAAGTCGTCTTACGTTGAATTTTAGTTATTAATATGATTGGAAAGAAAGACAAAAGCTGCATATGCTCAATTTTTTTCAAATTTTTATCATTAATCTTAACTGTTTTGTGCAAGAAATCGTAATGTAAATTCCTTTAACTACTTACTGATATTTGAACAGTTTTATTGCTCTCCTGTAAAATTGCAATTTTTATCTTATGCCTTTTTTCCACTGAAGGTGCGAATTTAGGACTATCATTTTTGTTCGGATAAGTTTTAGTCCGAGTAAAACCTAAGTAGGTACGGTTTACCTAAGTGCACTCACAGGATTTGTACTTACTGTTTTGGGCAAAAATATCTAACTGCTTTTTCAACTTTAAATTTATCTTCTTACGGCGAGCATAGAGAAAGGTTGAAATGGAAAACAATAGTAAGTACGAAAGCAACTTTCAACCCAAAAGTTTATGTAAATTGAAAAACTTTCACATCAATCTCAACCTACACGTGCGTAAAGTTGAAACTCCAATTAGGTATGAATATAATTTGTTCAGTGCAATTTCCATATTCATCGCTTAATTACCGAGAGTTAATTTAAAACAGTGAATACGCGGTTTTTGGAGTTGAATACGTAGTTTTAAATCAAATAGCGTGGCGTTTCATGTAAAAATACCCGGATGACCGGGCTTTGCTCGGTTTAGTGTTGCTTAACAACTACATCTACTGAAGTAGCTTTAGTGTTGCTACTCGCCAATAGATGTCAGGAAAAGTCCATTGTAGCAGTTTTTCATTGCCTGAAAACACGGATAAAACTTTGAAGTATAATGTCATAGAACTGACATCTCGAACAAAATGTGTGTCCCGCCCGGGAGGTTCCATTTTCAAAATTGAGTCTCCGTTCTCCAATCAAAATCGAACGAATCCATTGAAGATTGAAGCCACGTGGCGCCAATACATTGGGTCATACATGGTGTCCGCGGTGACGGTTCTATACGCTAGTAATAATAAAGGGATAAAATGTCATTTTCTAAAAAATGTATCCTAGCTAAATCGATTTATCGCCCCCGAAGCCCCCTGCATACTAAATTTCAAGAAAATCGTTGGAGCCGTTTCAAAGACTCCGTGAATATATTATATTGAAAAATTGCTCATTTAAAGGTATTAGATTGGCAACTCGCGCTAGTTTTAGTAAACATTTGGGCTTCTTTCGCGGGTTTCCCTGGATATAAGTATTAATATCATAATTATGTGGGTGAATTTCAACAAACACGAATTTTGCCTAATTACAGTGGCGAATTTAAATTTGCTGTTTCTGATAAATTTTTTTGGCCTAAATAATAGATAAAGAGTAGTACTAATTAATCATATACTAGAGATCGAAAAAAAATTATTAGTTCATGAGATATTTCCATTTGAAATTATCAAATGCCACCGAAATTATTAAAGGACCACCGGAATTAAAATCCAAGCCACCGAAATTGATTAAATTTATACTTGCTGTTTCTAATACACTTTATTTGGCATAAATAATATGTCAATAGTAGTAATAATTAGTCATATTGTAGAGATTGAAAAAAAAATTATTTGTTCCGGAGATATTATCAAATTACACTATCAAATGCCACCGAAATTAGGACCACTGGAATTAGAATTTGATCCACCGAAATTGATTTATGCCCATGAGAAATCATAAAGGCAGGATCATTTAATACTTTATAGATATGTACATTTTGAAGATTAGGAGTCTAGATGAACGGACTCCTATTAGCGGTGATTATATTAGCGTTTATAAGCTGTTTTCGAGGGACCTCACAAATCGCATTGCATGCAGGTTTGACGACTTCCAGCCTCCCGAACAAGCAGGATTCCGAAAAGGCTACATCACCATAGACCATATACACACACTGCGGCAGATTATGCAAAAGACCGAGGAGTATAATTTGCCGTTATGTATAGCCTATGTGGACTATGAGAAGGCCTTTGATTCTATCGAGGTCTGAGTGGTGCTAGATTCTCTCCAGCGGTGACGGATCCACTACCGGTATATCGAGGTGTTGAAGTGTTTGTACTCATCCGCCATCATGTCCGTCAGAGTACACGACACAGCAACGAACCCCATCCAACTGCAGAGAAGTGTCAGACAAGGATGTCATATCTCCAAAACTATTCACCGCTGTGTTGGAAGACGTGTTCAAGCTGATGGAGTGGAAACAACATGGCATTAACATCAATGGCGAATACATCACACAACTGCGATATGCCGATGATATAGTTATCCTGGCGGGTTCCCTGGAAGAACTTGGTACAATGCTCGGGGACTTGAACAGCGCCTCACAACGGGTGGCTCTCAAGATGAACATGGACAAGACGAAAATCATGTCGAATGTCCATGTCACACCCGTATCGGTTGTTGTTGATGGCGCTGCTCTCGAAGTTCAAGACGAATACAATTACCTGGGACAAGTGATCCAGATGAGTAAGTCCAACTTCGAGAAAGAAGTGCGTTCGGGAAACTCCGTCATATATTGTCGTCCAAAACACTACCCCGTGGTATTTCTCTACGTGATCGCATCAGAAATGAGGAGATCCGTTGACGAACAAGGGTAACCGACATAGCTCGAAGAATTAGCCGGCTGAAGTGGCAATGGGCGGGCCACATAGTGCGAAGGACCGATAACCGTTGGGTAAGAAAGGTCCACGAATGGCGCCCACGTCTCGGAAAAAGGAGCATTGGACGCCCCCCGACCAGGTGGCCTGAAGAAGACAGCGGGCATCCGCTGGATTCAGAAGGCTCAGGACTGGTCAGAGTGGTGCAAGTTAGGGGAAGCCTATGTCCAGCAGTGGACCTCCAAGGGCTGATGGATAGATGGAGACACGCTTGTGTTTCTATGGCCTATACTTCCCTATACGCTTTGATTTGCCACCGGAGCCACCGAGATTGCGCCACCGGACTTAGAATCAGAGACAAAACATGAATTTTAAAGAAAACTTTTAGTCACAGGTTAACTTTTATTTCGCAATTATAGCTGAAAACCGTTAATGGAACCCTCCATAAAATTTCTAGATAATCTGCTTTGTGCTTTTACTAATATACATGACATCGGAATTGGATGATTTTGTATTCCTGCGCCACCGCAGTTAGTACTTACGTGTTTGGCAGGAAAATTACGCAGCCAGTCGGTCATCCTAACACGCAGTTTGCAAGAGCACAACTGAACGGTGCGGGGAGAGCCAGTAAGGTGTATTCCAAATCGTGAAGTAACAAGTAATGAAGTATACAAAATGCGCCACCGGTATTGCTTTTTTTTGTAGGACATTTTTAAAAGATGTTTTAAGAGCTGTTGTTTAATCTTAAATTACTCCATAAATATATATTACTTGTGTTATTTAATGTATTTCTAAAAAACATTCCCTTTCAATGTAATTTATTTACCAAAAAGAATTAAATTAATACAATATGTAAATAAACGCAGTTTGGACAGTACACCGGAATTAGATTTTAGGTCTTAGATATTTTTTTATTAAGAATCTATGTATTAAATACCTCTGAATACTTCACTATCATGTAGATCACTACTTAAACTACCTATATAAAATTATGCATAATTGTAGTTTACCTCCACACATTAATTTTCAACCTCGCCGTCTCAAAAATGCACTTGGGAAATTCACCCATGTCCTATTCCAAATTATAATAAAAATCGTAATGAAAATCTTTTCAGTAGTTTTAACGTGAAGGAGTAACAAACTTCCTTCAAATTTTCAAACTTTCAAATACTATATTATAAAGAGGAAAGCTTTGATTGTTTGTTTGCATTGAATAAGCCCCGAAACTACCGAATCGATTTGAAAAATTATTACACTGTTGGGAAGCTACACTATCCCCGGGTTACATAAGCTATATTACATTTTTTTTAGTATTTTTCCCGAAGCGAAGCGAGGGCGATTTCATAGTATTTAATATTTGAAATTTCCTAGTATTTAATATTTATAATATTTAATATTTATAATATTTCGCCACGCTAAGCATCGAACCAAGGCCATTGGCACGACGGTCCTACGTGGTAATCACGCAAGACAAGTCGCTTTGAAATGACGAACACACCAAGAAATATGTAGCTATTGTTTATGAATACGAAGGTACATTTTTTCGTGTCAGTCACAGTTTTATTTGTAGATAATACTAAACTTTAAAACATTAGACTTTTAAACACCTAACGGCCGCAATTACGTCCCAACAGAGTCACTAACGGTTACATAAATCGCTCCTTAGTAACGAATCACCATACAAATTCTGTACTAAGGAGCGATTTAAGTAATCATTAGTGACTCTGAGTTGGGGCGTCAGTCACTTAACGGCTATTTAATTCGCTCCTTATACCTACACAAAGTATTGTGATTTTTTACTAAGGAGCGATTAAAGTACCGTTAAGTGACTCTGAGTGCAGCAGCAAGTATTTTAATATACTGTTGAACTTGGCGCATCAGCTCTGTAAAGCTCGACTAAACCAGTTATAACCGGCTTGGACTAGTTTTAGCACGTTCACGGCGGATAATTTCATTGGGTTCGCATGAAAGCGATAACAAGAGGACCTTAGAAATAAATCTTACTAGATACGTTTACTCATAGAAAGTGTGGCTGTGGCTTCAACCCATTAATGACCCGCTATTGTGCACGAGTCTCTCTTCTTGAGGAGGCTTCAAGTATACTCCACCACGCTGCTCCAGTGCGGATATATAATAGTTGGATTTCATAAGGGAGGGTAGGCTAACGGCTCGTCAGAAAATTTCACGCAAAATGTTCTTCATGCAATCAAAAATTATCGCCCTTTCTCTTTTTTTCTCTCTCCCTCTAATACGAACTACGTGAAATCACCGTCTTCGTGTTGAATAGTATCATATTATATGTATTGAACATTGATCAGATCGATTGAACAGATATATTTTATAGATAGCGTCTTAATGTTACTGAAATAAATATTATAATAACATTGTATAATAACTTTTAGTGGACATCACTTAAATCTATTACAAAAATCCCATAATTAATCTCTTACCACTTTTATGTAAATTTAAATCTATAAGCAAGGTCTCCTTCTTCTAATAATTAAATCAGGATTTTAATAATCTAACAGACCTTCCAAAATTACTATGTCCTTGTTTTTCAATTACAAGATACAGATATGAACTGTGGATATGAATAAACTACATCACGTCTCAAGGATCATTCATTAGTGACAATTAAGCTGATGAACATTTCAAGTCTGGCGTAAAGTAAATTGCTTCAGGTAACAATATTACTTTTAATTTTTTAATAATTTCAATTTGAAACGCTACGAAAAATAAGAGTCGTTGATAGCTTATGTGCCTACCTATACATTCTTAAACATAATCCTTCACATGGTGTATTATGGATATATAAGAAGGTATCTATATTTTAGGCCGTTTATTAGTGGTCATACTTCCCATTATAACTCTAAATATAGTATTTTCCTACACCTTGACAAATATAATGGTACAGTCAACGTCAGCTGTAACTTTATCATCAAACTTTGTTAAAAAATAACAAAATGGGAGCGTTTTTTCTTATTATACGCTCTCCTGAAAAGTAGCTGTTTTGTATAATATATAACTCTTTTTACTTTGCACCCGTCGAGATTTCCTTTATTGCTCACTCAGCATAATGATATAGAGCTGGCTACGGCTCTGATCTATCAATAGGTAGTAAAATAGTTGGTGTCTTCTCGAGGCATCACGCTGTACTGTGGGTAGTGTTGCTCGAAGGTTCCCCCGCCCAGCGCCGGCGACCCGTTGGCGATCCTAGCACAAGAGAAACTTCGACACTGAAACAAATACATGTCATGCCCTTGTTACATCAGCGTTAACGTTAATAGTTACGTTATTCCGCGTTAAGCCGCAAGTCAACAGAATCCTTGACATGTCAAAAAATTGCCACGCCACTTTTGCGTGCTTAATGTTGGCCACACCGATGTAATTCATACCTTACTGCGTTAATTAACGCGTTAGGCTGCAGATGAGGCAGGGTTATAAGTAATATTTATTTGCTAACTTTTTTTTTTTTTATTTATTTATTCAACTTATGTAGGTACTTTACAATTTTTTCAGTCTGCCAAACTGAGAGCCAGTTTGTCGGCGGAACTAGGATTCGCTGTCCGAAAATAATGTCATCACAGACACCCACTATCACATCCACAACATTTTAAACATAAAAATAATTTGAAATAAAATATTAAATATCATTGAAGTATTATTACTAGCGTATAGAACCGACACCGCGAATACCATGTAAGTATGTCCCAATGCACTGGCGCCACGTGGCTTCAATCTTCAATGGATTCGTTCGATTTTGAACCGGGGCTCAATTTTGAAAATCGAACCTCCCGGGCTGGAAACACATTTTGTTCGAGATATCTATTCTATGACATTATACTTCCATGTTAAATATGAATAAAGTCCAATAAAATAACATACACAAACGAGACATGACAACTACAACTCATTTTGGGACGCTTCGTTCCCAGCCTATATACCAATACAATATTATTTCCAATCTTTTCATTAAAAAAAAATTAAATCATTAAAAATACAAACGTTTGCTTCGCAGTTACTCCCCCGACACTGAAATAAAATATGATCTTGATATTTTAAATGCAACAGGTACTCAGGATTAGATTTTTATAATAACGATATTTCACCCAAGTTACATGAATCGTACCCGTTGCATTTAAAATGTACAGTTTCCGTGATGTTTAAAACCATATTTTGAAAGTTTTCTGACTTGTACCACATACAGTGAAAAGTTTTAATTGGCCATAATCTGTGGCCATTATTTATATAAAAGTGATATGAAGCACTTAATAATAAATCGGATGAAAATGCGAATGATATATTTTAAGGAAATATTATAAGGTAATATTATAATCGCATTGAGATTAGCAGAGGATTAAAACAACATGACATTAAATCGTCTATAATCGCAAGATTATCCTCCTGAACGACTCGTCCGACACAACTGATTTAAGCGATGTCAAGCCGTAATTAAACGCCGGCCCACGATAAGATAATATTACTCTGTATCTATATTCATCAGGACAATTTAACCCTTGTCGAGATGTTAATTCTGCTCAACAATGCTTAACACTGTGTACAACACTATTGTAAAGCTATGTTATAGGGTTCACGTGTATTATTTATTTTAATAATGTACATACATATATTTGTTCTATATTCGATTTTTTATCTTTCTCGTACCCCTTTACCCTTTTCTTCTGTTCTTTTGTCCTTGTCTTTTACCCAAAAAATGTCTAAAAGAGATCGCTTTTAGCGATAGAACTACCTTTTGTATTGATAACAATTTCTTGTAATCTCTCATTTTTGGTGTACAATTAAGAGTTATTTAATTGTATTGTATTGTATCGTATTGTATATGGTCCATTGCATAAAAATGCCCGTTCTCCATATTCAGTCCATCGATAATTCTCAAATCAGTTCCCTGACGACTGCCAAAATGATCAAGACGTATACTTGTCAAGTTTGCAGCGGACTTGACGCGGCATCCAGTAAACTTGACGGTGTATGGCCACGGTATGGCTATCTGGCTATATAGCTATCTCAAACTAGATGCCACATCAAGTCAAACTGCAAACTTGACAAGTACACTTGATTGTGTATGGCAGTTTAACAGTGTCTTTATGTGACTAGAGAAAGAAGTAAGAAAGAACAAACTGACTCCCAAGCCCCTAGCCGATATACGAATAGATTTCCCGTTGACTTAAATTAAGTGACAGTATTGTATTATAGACAGCCAGACAGGTTTCACGTAAAGATAATAAATAATATTGTCTCCTTAAAAATAATATTGATTACTTAAAAATAATCATCATGAAGCCTTGTGAAGCCTCATCACCAAGCGAGTTAGCTTAAGTAGCCTCTTACCAAACCCTAGAATGCTGACATGGTACAGGGATCAGTATTCTAAGCTGCCTTACTACAGCATTACTCACTAAGCAACTATTTAACTATTATTTATTACTTGTAACTCACTCTCGCCTCACATGACAACCCATTGCACTGAAACAGAACAAATCGACGATAAATATAGCAAGGATACTTGATAATTGATATGTACTAGAAAATGAGATAATAAATGAACTAGAAGTTTACAATCAAAAGGTTCTGGGTTCGATTTCCAGCGAGGCGGATATTTGAATGATGAGTTTAAATTTCTATTCCCGATCCGCGTATGTGTTCTTGTCTTTGTGTGTTGTACATTCCATATACCATCCCACAGGGTATCCTTGTGTGGGGCTATGAGTGTTTAGTGTGTCTCGTCTGTAAAAAAAATTCTGCTTTATGTTTATTTTGTTGCAGTTTAAGCTAAAACGTATAAATTAAGAGGTGCATTGCTTAGTGTTCGGTGCATTGCATGCTACCGAACACCGTGTTGACGTCACTATGACGTGTCACCGATCGCATCGCGAGCATTTAAAGTAAATTCTAAAATCAGTGCACAATCAATTACCGCCGCGATCGGGTGCATTCAAATTATCATTCCATCATTATCATCAATAGTTTAAGTTTTCTATCAATAAACTGTTTCATTTAACAAGCATTCTTTTTATGTTCCCAACCGGAACATAAATGGTCCTTCGAGCTTAAAAAAGGACCTCGCGTGTGAAAAATCAGTGAGGTTAAATCAGTGACGTATTGTAACAGTACACTAGGATTGCAGTGTATTTGGATTTTTTCCTTTGCTATACATAAGCAAAGGAGGGATATCATTTTCGCATCATCGGAGCAGCAGCAGCAGGTGAACAGCAGCAGACTGAACAGCACCACAAGTAAGATCTTTCCTTTTTGTTTCTTAGTAATCATCGTCTAAATTTTTAATCAACAAAATGGAAGGTTTGTACGACAACCAGGCAGAGATATATAATTCTATGTCTAAACTATTGGTCAACTTTAAAAAGGATGGAGCAGAACGGAAAACCATCGAATATTGTCAGCAACGCTTAGAGCGGCTAGAAGCATTATGGAGTAAGTTCAAATTAAATCATCAAACATTAGAACGTGTTGGAGTGACGAGCGATCCTTATTTTGAGAATAATGAGTACGACCGGATGAGGGAGTTATATAACACGGCGAAAGATTTAGTACAGCAAACTTACCGGGAACTGGTAAGGAAAGAACATCAGTTGCGGGAGGAACAGCAGGTAGAACAAGCAGCAAGCAAAAAAGCAGAAGCAGAACAGCCGAAGGCTGGGCCGAGCAGACAAGCAGAAGAAGCAGCATGGCAACCTAAGAAGGTAAGGGGTCGTCAGCAAGATCAGCTCGAAGAAGAAAGCAGGGATGCCAGTTACCGTCGCATAACTTCGAGAGGTACATACAGCATGTTGGATGACATGTTAAAAAAGCAAAGCATTAACTTCAAAGCTTTTCAAAGGTGCGTAAATAATATTAATGTCGAATTATTTCAAAATAAATGGGAGTTCGAGGATGCGTTAAAAATGTTGCAAAGCAGGTGGACAGCGATAGATAATCTACATTGGGAAATAGCAGGAGAGGTTGATGGTGAGGAAATAGAATATGAAAGGGAGTATAACAAGCATGAAAATCAATTCAATTCCATCAAGAAAGAAATAAATACAAAATTGTGGTCCGTGTCTCATCGGGAGAAGTCCACTCCCCAAATGGACATTCCTTCTTTTAGTGGGAGCTACCAGCAGTGGGTCTCTTTTTAGGACCTATTTAATGAAGCAATACATAATAATCCATCCCTGTCGAATGCTCAAAAAATGCAGTTTTTGAAAAGTAAACTCACGGGCGAAGCTGAACGTATCATACATCATTTGCAAATAAGTTCTGATAACTATGTTGTTTGCTGGGAAATATTAAATCATCGATTCAATAATAAAAGACTAATATTTACATCTCACATAAATACACTTTTAAATCTTCCAATTATGCAACAACAATCGTTTGGTCAGATCAAGCGTTTGCATGACGTCACAAAGGAGAGTCTGCACGCTATTCAAAACCTAGGCATAGATATCAGCACGTGGGATCCGATGCTGGTACATATCTTATCTCAAAAGCTTGATAGCGATTCTTATGGAGAATATATTGAATCAATAAAAAATCCTCGGGAGTTGCCAATTTTGCAGGAATTTATAGATTTTTTGGAAAGTAAATTTACTATTCTGGAATCATCTCGGAAAAGAATTGAACAAAACGTACAAAAACAAAACAATCAACAGTATCAAGGTATTCAATCAAAGAAATTCTCCCCTTCAAATTATTCAGGTCAAAATCATAAGCATTCAAATTATTTAAAATCATTTCACACATCGACTTCAAGCACGAAATATAATTGCCCACTTTGCAACATGGATCATGCCATATTTTACTGTACAAAGTTCAAAGAACTGCAATGCGAGGAAAAATTAAATACAATTAATAAATATCGCTATTGTGTAAATTGCTTATTCGACCATAAGGGCAAGGCTTGTTTTTTAACCAAGCGATGTCGCAATTGTTCCGGTAATCATAATACGTTGCTACATGATGCCTTTATTAAGCGAAAACAACAGGTGACCGAAAGAAACATGAGCCAACGTAAAAAATCTAACGAAAGCGCGTCAACGACCTCGCACGTGTCGCTGGATGATTTATCAGAGATACTTTTATCAACAGCCTTGGTGAAGGTCACAGGAGCAGACGGCACCCAGCATGTATTGCGAGCCCTTATAGATCAAGGGTCGCAAATATCTATCATTAAGGAAAGCGCAGCACAACAATTAGGTTTGAAAAGGCAATATTGTAAAGGTGTTATCTTTGGGGTCGGAGAACAGCAAAATAACAGCAAAGGAAAGCTAACTATCAATTGTACGTCCATATACAACGAATTTACTTTTACCGCTAACGTAATTATTATGAATTCACTTATTAAAAATTTACCAAATTGCTCATTCTCAAAACCGTCTTGGAGTTATATTGAAAATCTTAAATTAGCAGACCCTGAATTCAATATAAGTAGGCCAGTAGACATGCTGCTGGGGGCCGATATCTATTCAATAATCATGATGGGAGGAATTTTGAAAGGAAATAATACTGAACAGCCTATCGCTCAACAGACCCAGTTAGGGTGGGTTCTGTGCGGCAGCATGATGAAAACGTACCAGTGCAACGTAGTCTTGAATAATGTGGATGAAATTAGAAAATTTTGGGAGATGGAGGACATCTGCGAGGATGTATCATTATCAAATGAAGATCAAAAATGTGTTCAATTTTATCATGACACGACCACAAGAAAAGCTGACGGCAGGTACGAAGTACGTTTACCTATCAAACTGGACCTTATTCATCAGCTAGGTCAATCAAAATCAATGGCATTAGCTCAGTTTCATAATTTAGAATATAAAATGAACAAAAACCCCCAGTTTGCTAACAACTATAAGGAATTCATTGATGAATATATATCATTAAATCACATGAAACCCAGCAACCGTAATTCGATTATGGACTATTATCTTCCTCATCACGCTGTTCAACGCGCGGAGGCGGTAACAACCAAACTTCGCGTGGTTTTTAATGCATCAGCAAAGTCATCATCTGGACTCAGCTTGAACGACTGTATGCACACAGGACCGAACCTACAACAAGACCTACAGTCGCTTATCCTAAACTGGAGAATTTATAAATACGCCTGGACCGCCGATATAGAAAAAATGTATCGGCAAATCATGATTCATGAACAAGATCAAGATTATCAAAAAATAATATGGCGGGAGAGCCCTAATCAACCTATCAAAATTTATCAATTAAGCACGGTCACCTATGGAATGAAAGCGGCCCCCTTCCTGGCCATGATGACCTTGCAAAAATTAGCATCAGACGAATCTGAAAATCACCCATTAGCATCTAAAAATTTACAGGGTTCATATTACATGGATGATTGGATCTGTGGTTCGCATGACATAGAAAAGGGTCAAAAACTAATCATAGATATGTATTTGTTATTGAAGTCGGGAGGATTTTCGTTGCGAAAATGGAATTCGAACAACCCTTCACTTTTAGAAAATTTAAATCAAGAATTAAGTGAGCAAAATAATCATTTTAATTTTAAAACGGATAACATGTCAAAAACATTGGGCCTACGATGGTTGCCAAAGCAAGATATATTTACATTTCATTGTAATGTTTCCGATAAATCATCTAACATGATCACTAAAAGAAAACTTCTCGGTGAAATATCAAAAATATTTGACCCTCTGGGGTGGCTGGCACCTCTAACTACTATGCTCAAGATATTATTTCAACGAGTATGGTTAGCTGATCTAAAATGGGACGAAATGGTACCACAAAGCATAAACAACGAATGGCTTAAGTTAAAATTTGAATTAGATCAAATAAATCAGTTTGAAATTCCGAGATGGATTGGATTTCAAGAGAACAGTATGATCGAATTGCACGGATTCTCAGATGCGTCCCAAAAAGCTTACGGGTGCGTGGTATATGCAAAAATTAAAGGTGAAGAGAAAGCAAGTATCATATTAGTAGCGGGGAAAGCAAAATTAGTACCACAAAAGAAACCATTATCATTGCCAAAACTCGAATTAGGTAAGCGCCGCCCACTTGCTCGCTAAATTAATCAGTAAAATACTAAAATGCCTAGATCCATACAAAAACATTAAATTATACTGTTGGTGCGACTCTAAAGTAGTTTTAGGGTGGCTACAAGGAGACCCATCCCGCTGGAAACCCTTTGTAGCTAATCGAGTACGCAGCGTAAGCGAAATCGTGCCTCCAAACAGCTGGGATTACGTAAGCACGGGCGATAACCCTGCGGACGCCGCAAGTCGCGGACTATCAGTAACACAATTGAAAAATCATGATTTATGGTGGAAGGGACCGCAGTGGCTCGAAACTTTTCAAGATCAAGATCATCAGGAAAAAATGAAGTATACAACGAATGAAGAAATTAAAATAAGGAATGTCAATGTCATCCAAAAATCAGACCCAGATCAAAACGTTATAAATAATTTATTAAAGAATCACAGTTCATTTCGAACTGTGACTCATATTATAGCATGGATGAGGCGAACGTTTATACCTACGCGCCAACGTAAAGCGATGCCCAAGTATATCACGTTACCTGAACTGCGACAAGCAAAAAGCATTATTATTAAAACAGTACAAATGAACCATTTTAGCACAGACATACACCAATTAAAAGAAAATAAACAATTACCATTGAACAGTATTTTAAAGAACTTAAATCCATTTATAGATCAGGAAGGAATTTTAAGAGTAGGGGGTAGGTTAGCAAATGCTAATCTTCACGAAAATATGAAGCATCCAGCAATCATTCCTCATCAAAGCAGACTGACTACCCTTCTTATTGAGCAAACACATCAACTTACCTTTCATGGAGGGCCCAGGCTGACACTAGCCAACCTAAGAAGGCAGTACTGGATCACCGGAGGCATAAGAGCTGTAAAAAAGCACATAAAAGATTGTGTTACCTGTAAAAGGCATAACCCTGATATGCAGCAGCAACTAATGGGGGATCTACCAAGCCCTAGAAGTAACCCTGAACTAGCGATGGGCGATTATTACTAAAATTTATCGAATTAGTCGATTGTTCAGTTTATTCGATAAAATTCGATAACAATTGATGTTAGTCGATTGTCATCGACTGGCTGGCGCGCGGTAACTACTAACGCGTAACGCGTGTAGCTACTAATGTGTGCGAACTACTAATTCGTACCGCAGCGCCGCGCTGATATGTGAACTACTAATTTGTAGCGCAGCGCAGGTATTACTATACCCGTACTACTAATTTAGTAGTACGCACGATAAATCGACGCGTGTAACTACTAATGTGTGCGAACTACTAATTCGTACCGCAGCGCTGCGCTGTTATGTGAACTACTAATTTGTAGCGCAGCGCAGGTATTACTATACCAATTTAGTAGTACGCGCGACAAATCGTTAGTTAAAAAGACCGTGCGTAAATAAGGAGTTATAGTTCAAAGACTAAAAGACTGGAAAAAAAACGTTAAAAAGTTGTAATTATTCCTTTTTAACAATATACTTAAAGTTAGTCCTGGGTTTGGTAGAACTAAATTAACTAAAACAAAACTTAAATACTCTTCACAAATCAACTGGCTAATAAACAAAACAAAATATAAAATATGAAACAATAAACAATTATTTTCTTACATTTATCAATCAGTATTATAATGATCGTAAACAGTATTTATTAGTCTATATTAAGTTCAATTTTTTTTTTAATATTATTTCGTCCAGCTTTTTCGGCGCCGGTCTGTTTCGTCTTTTTAAATGGTCCTTTAAGTTAGTCGTATTTTTATGATATGTTTCAGAATGTGAACACAACTTACACTTAACTTTTTCGATATTTCCTTCTTTGATTTTTTCAAAAAAATCCCACACTAACGATCTTTTAGGCATCGCGTCCAGAGGCACCTTGCTCTAATAAAGTCAAAAACCAACTAATTTCCCATGTAAGTATTAAATTACTCTTTGCCAACCAACAACAAATTGAAGTAATAGGTACTTGAAAACAATCGATGCAACATCGTCCCGCCGCACGCAGTACCTAAACACTACGCACAGCGCAAGGCAATTGAATATACCTACAGTTAGTATTTAGTAGTTCAGTTAGTAGTTCGTCGATTGTTATTCGAATAATCATCGCGAGGAACTACTAAATCGACAATCGAATGCGCAATGGCACAATTTTCGATTTAGTCGATTGTTTTTCTAGCAACAATCGCCCATCGCTACCCTGAACGGCCATTTTATCATACGGGCGTCGACTACACAGGGCATGTGTATATCAATTTTAGCAAAGGGCGCGGTAGTAAAACAACAAAGGGCTATATAGCAGTATTTGTCTGCTTAGCCACCAAAGCAGTTCATTTGGAAATAGTGTCCGATATGAGCAGCTCAGCATTTTTAGCAGCCCTTCGTAGAATGGCGGCACGAAGGGGCATGCCACATCATATATACTCTGATCAGGGAACCAACTTTGTTGGAGCAAATAGGCTTTTACAAGAAAACTATGAAGAACTTCAACAAATATTCAATGACAGCTTTTTGGCCGAAGTGACAGAGATGAATATACAATGGCATTTTAATGCACCATCATGGCCCAGTGCGGGCGGCTTATGGGAGCGAGCAGTGCGCAGTTTAAAATTTCATCTTAAACGTGTCGTAGGTGAGCAAAGATTAACTTTTGAGGAATATTCCACCTTCCTCTGCCAAGTCGAAGCTTGCCTAAATACAAGACCTTTATGCGCCCTGTCAGAAGACCCGGAAGATCTTAGCATTTTGACCCCCGCACATTTTCTAATAAACAGTTCAGAATTGACTATCATTGAAAATGAACATGATGCTCGGACCCGGTGGCATCTTATATCAAAATTAAAGCAAGATTTATGGAAGCGTTGGAACACGGAATATTTATCACAATTATCTGCAAGATCTAAATGGACAAAATCAAAACCAAACATTAAAATAGGGAGCCTAGTAACAATTCAAGACGAAAACCTCCCCCCTGGCAAGTGGGCAATGGGGAGAGTAATAGAACTCCATCCTGGAAAGGACGATCTCGTCAGAGTAGTTACCCTTAAAACAAAAAATGGCACTATCAAACGACCCGTAGTGAAACTATCCGTTTTACCATTGAGCAAAGAAAGCGATGAAGATCAAATTACACAGCAGCAACAACATAAACAGAAAAATAAAAATAAATATTCATTTTCGGCTATTGTCGCAGCAATACTATTTTTTATGACATTGATAACAACGTCAGCAGCCCAGCCGACTATTTCTAAGCTTCCGAATAATCAATCCTTGTACTTTGATCCTGTTACAAAAATCAAAATAATTCGTGATCAATGGAACCTAGTAGTGTATTATAACATGGAGCCATATTGGACAGGTTTAGAAGCATATATAAAACTATCAGCCTATTTAGATAACACCTGCAACGCCCTTCAAAAACAAATCAATTGTAACATTATTTTACTACAGTTGAATCACTCGTATCAAGAATTACAATACTATAATAACCTTTTACTAAGCCAGCATTTTTCTGAGCCTGCCAGACGGCGCCGGCGCCGAGGGCTTATCGACGGTGTCGGAAATATAGCAAACAGCCTGTTCGGTGTACTTGATAGTAAATTCGCGGAAAAGTACGCTCACGACATCAATCAAATAAAAAATAATCAGAAGTATTTGAATAAACTTTGGCAAAATCAAACGTCAGTCGTGGAAGCCGAGTTTAATTTGATAAAAAGAATAGAAGATACAATAGATAAACAACATAAAATAATTCATAAACAACTCCATAATTTAGAAACTACAACTAACGTGTTGAGAAGTGAAATCGCAAACCTTAGTGTTATTCAAGACTTCACTTTGACGGCGTTATCGGGAAACAACCTTCTACAAACCTTAAAGCAACTACAAGATACTTTATTAAATACTATCACAGATATATATCATGGCCATATCAGTATTCACCTGCTTACCCCCACGCAACTAAAAACCGAATTGCAAGTAATAAGTAGTCAGATGTCTAAAGATCTCACGTTACCCATCAACAACATATTACTTAATATACAATAAATGTACCGATTACTTCATGTAAAGACAAGAGTAACTAAGGAATACATTATATTTGAAATATCTATTCCTCTTGTAAGTCGAGACAATTATCAGATGTATATGTTGATTCCAGTTCCCCGCCAACATAACAATAACATGATTACTATTACGCCTATATCAAAGTATGTAGCATTTAATTTACAACGAGACTCTTACTTAATTATGGATAATAACGATGTACGAGCATGTTCCTACATTGAAGATTTTCACGTCTGTCCGCTAAAACAACCAATAGAGCATTTAGAAAATGACGAAAATTTGTGTGTGAGAGCCAAGGAGAGTCTATCATCAAAATGTTTAGCTGAAAAGAAAATATGTAATAATCAATGGATACCATTAAATTCGCCGTCACAGTATTTTTATTTTTGTTGTGATACTTACTCCGTAAAGGTCGTATGCGAGGATCAAGTTTCAATGCAACAGCTGAGTGGCGCTGGCATTATTAACATTAAAGAGAACTGTATTGTAAAGGGAAAACAGTTCACTTTACAACCACTCCAATATCATAGCAGTAAACTTATAATTTCGCCTAAAATTGACACTCCAAAACTAGACCAAATTAATCATTTTATTCATTTGAGTGTTACGGAAATTGAAGAGAACGCCACGGACGGCTTTTTAAAGCGGACTATCACCGAAGTTGAGCAACAGGTAAAGAATCTAAAATCAAATAGCGATCAGATAGACATAGACACTTTATCATATCATGACGTACATCAGTACGTCATCAGTTACATAGCTGTAGCCATAGCAGTCTGTATCATCGCGTTCTGGCTGTATAAACGTCGAGGAAGACGATGCTTGCTGCAGGACGCACGGCCACGGGGCCCACGGGAGCAGGATGTCCGCGGTGCGGCCCGCTCGAGCGCGAGGCGCTTGGGCGGAGACCGCCCGCTGCCGCCCACCATCAATGTTGTGTCTAGTGGTAGTGTGTGTGATGTGCCAAATGTTGCTTATCAATATAGTGAAAGTGAAGTGAGTGATGTGCGTGAATACGATAGAAGTGAATTAAATCACGCGTACGCGAGTGTTAGTGCGCGAGTGTTTGATCGTTTGCCTAAATTACAATTGAGTGCGCGTAAGAAGGACAAGGCAACATCGCCTATTCATAACAAAAAGACATCAAATTAAAACAGAGTTAAATCAAACAGAATAAATAAAATTTTTCTTTCATATTTTCTATTATTTAGAGATTCAAATTATTTGTAATTATTATAGCTATCATACTAACCATAGCACTAAGTTGATTTTGTAATCACCCCTGTAATCATACTAACAGCATCATCTTTATCACAGCATCTTTTGCCGGCCCGGAATATGTTCGGTGCATTGCATGCTACCGAACACCGTGTTGACGTCACTATGACGTGTCACCGATCGCATCGCGAGCATTTAAAGTAAATTCTAAAATCAGTGCACAATCAATTACCGCCGCGATCGGGTGCATTCAAATTATCATTCCATCATTATCATCAATAGTTTAAGTTTTCTATCAATAAACTGTTTCATTTAACAAGCATTCTTTTTATGTTCCCAACCGGAACACTTAGGGTAATTTAAAACAGCACCACTTTTTCAGAAGGAGGTAGTAATAAAATTATTCCAGTTTAATTTTAGAAAAGCGCAAGAAAAATAATGAAAATCCCTAATTTCTGTAGTAAGCGAGAATAAGGCTCTTTAATAATTTCTGAGTGAAACCTAAAATCCTGTGAATAATTTTTAATTTAAGATAATTTCGTATTCTTAAAGGCGGACTTCGTACGATATTACCACTTTATATTTTTTAACCGTTTTGCGTAACCGTTGGTCTACAAATCCTGTTATTATTTAATTAAACGCTGTTAAGGAATTTAGCCTAGAGCAGTGATAGCCTACGGTTAGAACGTTGGTCTCCCGATCGTAGGGGCCCGAGTTCAAATCCTGGCACTCACCTCTAATTTTCAAATATTATTATATGTGCGACGTGCGTATCACAAGTTAATTATCACTTGCTTCGGTGAAGGAAAACATCGTGAAGAAACCTGTACACCTGAGAGTTCTCTATAATGTTCTCAAAGGTGTGTAAAGTCTACCAATCCGCACTTGGCCAGCGTGGTAGACTATGGCCTGTACCCCTAACAAGTATACAAGTATACAAAGGATGAATATAATGTTAAGAGCATTCTCCTCTACCAGTTAACCTTATTTAATATGCATAATCTTTGAGTGATCTTTTATCTTATATTCTTGTTCCATGGCTTAGGCTATAAAACTTAATATTTTATAGACCATAGGCTATACCGGATACCGAAATTTGCTTGGCTTTGCTATGTCTCGTCTATTTCTCAACATAGTTACGCAAATTTCAATCGCCTATAATCTGATACGCATCTGTTACATACTTAATTGATATATTTTGGATCCAAAATATCTATAATTCATTTCATTAAATTTACGTAGAATTCATAAAATTCCTTTTCAATATATGTACAAAGGTAAATGATTTTTAAAATAAATGTACCCAAGCTAGTAACGCTAACGATCAATTAACTAATATTGAAATACTACAAGAAAACCCTTTTACGAAATATATTCAAAAGCTTTATAATTTATACAGACATATTTTTAACTGGCAATTATCGTGCACCTGTTTGCCTAAAGAAATGCCCCGAGCGATCACCCGCATAGAAATATATCGCTATTTATGAACTGAATTTAAAACTCCAATACCAACTTGGACAGTACGAGATACCTTTGAACGGGTGTATAACAGACTGTATAATTCTAAAACTTTTATAAAAAAGTTAATAATTTAAAAAATAAAAACACGGTTTATAGTGACAGTCTAGGTACTATTAAAAGAAAAATTTTTTTACTGTTAACAGTTAACTTCTAGATAAGGGAAATCCTTTCCCCTTATCTAGAGGTCAAACTAAGTTTAGTACCATATAGTCATGTATAAAAGATGTTTATCTAAATTTTATAAAATAAAATTTAAAATAAAATTAGTTTATAAAACAAAAAAAAACACTATTGTTTAGAAAATCAAACTAAAAAATAGGAAATAAATTTTAATTTTGAATATTTACCCTTGCACTGCAGTTTTCACCAATGCACTGTGAATAAAGAAAATCGGATTATTATTTATTTATTTAAGCACATAGTATCTCGTACTATCTAACTAATCTAATCTCTAAAATTCATATTCCTGTAATAATAGGTGAATCCAGCATGCATTAAACTAAATTATCATTATAATAACTCCGACATTGTGTATAATGTGGGAGGATTAAGCTTTTCAAATGCACATACTAATTAGTTTGCTAAGCTGCATATAATATGGTAGTAAAATTAAATGAGTGAATAGCTATTTATGCTTATCAAAGTAAATAGAAATATATTTACATTGTTATAACTAGACCAAAATTATTTATGTTTATACCATTGACAAGCAGCCTGGTCCAGAACACTGAAATAAAAACAATATTTACATTTTATTTAATCTTCTTTTCGTATTTCTTTTATTATTTTTTTCTCATATACCCAAAGGCCGCCTGAAAAATATCGCTACTGTGGACTTCGTACTGGTAACTAATTTGGTAATAAATAATGAATAGGATGAAATGAAATAAGAAATAAAAATTAGTTCGTTATCTAAATGATAAATAGTTACCATTGAACTGCACGATCCTCCAACACACTAAAAATTTACAAAAGTAAAAATTTAAAATATACAAATTTTACGACTTATCTTTTTAAGTCAGGACTGCGTTTCGATAAAATATAGTATGTAAATTAAATGTGAATAAACAAATGGTCATTTTTCAAGATACTTTTTTAAATCTAATACAGAACTCATCTGTAGTAAGGTAAGGTGGGGCACAATGCGTAACCAACTAAATAATAACGTGTACTCAAGTAAATATTCTTCTGTCATTTGTAAATAATGTTTCAACGACAGTCTAATGAAATAAAAAAAAATATATTTTTGTAAAGCAGTAATGTTTTTCTTTTTTCTTTTAAAATTATAATTTTTCTTGGAAATTGACCCAACATGACACGTCGAACATGGCATGTACGGTCCCCTGCAGAGAAAAGTAAGCCATCTGTTAAACAGTTTTAATAGACAGATGGGTTACTTTTCTCTGCAGGTGACTGTACTTGTAACATTATACCAAAAGTGCGGAGTGCGCCAGGCCTGATTCTGTTTTTGAGTAAGACTTGGGTAGCAGTTTACTATTTTATTCTAATTCACCAGGAAAATTTGCAAGCATTGGTTATTACCAATTTATCAATTAATTTATTAATTACAATTCTGTAATTTATTAACACAGTATTTATGGAAAACTTGTAAACAAAACATACCCCTGTAGAACACGTATCACCTGAACACTGAAATAACGCAATATTTCTTACATAACAAGTAAACTTCATTCAAAATCATTTAGGTAATCTTTTTTATTCTGCTCTACGTCTATTTTGCTTATACTGTCATTAAAAATTGTTCTAGAACTGAGATGAAATGGCAAAAATCACTCCAATTATTTTAAAACCAATTATAGAAAATATTCCAGAGAAAAAGGGGGTCTTTGCTTGTTTCATCTATCTTCTATACTATAATATCTTGTACCCTAAAAGTTGTTATTTCAACTATAGCGTTAGTCGTTTTATATATATTTTTTTTTCATATTAACAAAGTATCAGTGAAAGTCACGTCATTTTCTAGGAAATGTAGTATGCCATACATTTAACGGTCATAAAGTACATTTATAAAATTTAATGACTATCTGTTATTATTACGATTCACATACCTGACTCTCACAGCCCAAGCGATTGCACTGAAAATAATAATAATTTAAAACAACCTTGTACTTTTATGATTAAAAATACATATTAAGTATTAAGAATATGTATAAAAAGAGGTTCTTGTGTGTAATAATAATTTATCTCGTATTTATTCTGTTTACGTTGAAAATAAACCAATTCGGTGTCTCATCCAATTGACCCATATAAGTAGGTACTTCGTTTGTCACAGTACCGAGGTTCCGATACAATGACAAATACTGAGAAATGTAAAATATTTATTGAAGGTATCCTCGCTCTGCCGAACATCGAAGTATGGTCACGTTTCAGGACCACTAATAAAAAGGACCTTTGACCTTTACAACATACAATGGCGAATGTATTTCAGTTCCTCTAAATTGACAATATTAGAAAACAACCTTTAAAAACCTAATCCAGTACTTCTAAAGTGAAATGTTTCAGAAAATCTACCTTTATAGAAGTATCATCATACATGTTAACCGCGGATTGTTGCAAAGTGGACTAATACTAACTTAATAACAATAGTTCTCCGCAAAGCCTGATACTATTAACTATTTTATTTAATAATTACGAAGTACTTTTTTCCTCGACAAGGCTTACTGGAGGACGCATGTCTGGCCACTCGCAATGTAGGTTTTCTTAGTTACTTATTAACTACTTAAGTTAGTCTAGAATACTTAGTGCACTTAGAAGCACCTTTGATTACATGTATAATGTTTTATTAGTTTTAATGATTCTTACGAGTACTCACGCTTTGTCTCACATAATCAATTAAATTATCAATAAAATTCAAACGTTTATGAGTAAAAATGTATACCTTATAATTTAACCTTATTTTAAATCCTATAAAGGTTTACTCACTCTTGCTGCACAGCCTTCGGCTTCACACTGAAAATATAGGCAGTTTTAGAGTTCCATATAACTAATACATAAAAACCGGCCAAGTACAAGTCAGACACGCATAGAATTTACCTAATCGCCAATCCAATACCTACTACACAATCATATTGTTTTAAAGTCTTATTAATTATCAGGTGTAAGAAAACGCCTTTTTTCACTTACTGTACCTTTTCAAATGATTTTCTTTTTAATTTTTATATGTAATTTAATTGCACTGATGAAAAGTCTACAAATAGAGGTCATCGCCCCTGCTTCCCTCTAGTCGCTCTGTTTTATGTAAATAGCAACTAGAAGATGAGCCATCTGGTGGTAATGGTCACCGTTACTTATGAGCAACACCAAACTTATCACCGATGCGGTGTTAGTCCAAAATCAAGCGGAGAAACCGGATTATTATATACTCCTCGTCTGGCAGTCTACAGAAAAGTCTTCTATGTTTTCTACTTGACTCGCTGTGTGAAAATTGCACAGTAAGTTACGGGAAGACTGAGGCCAAACTAGCGTATTTTTTTAGCTGTGTTTCGCGTGAAATGAGTCGATTTCATAATAAAGTCTAAACTAATTTTGAGTCGCCGTATGCAAACACGACTTTTATATGAAACCGAATGCACGTGACTCATTTTTCGCAACAGCTCAAAAATATCACTCGTTTGGGACACGTATTTATTTATTTATTTATTAAACTTTACACATTTCAAGATATCATATTAATATCAGTGCATCTACTTAACTCTTAAAAACTACACAGTTTATCTTAGAGTGATAAAAACAAAACATCTGTAGGTAGAATAAAATACAAATTTTTTTCCTTTTTCGGTGGCATTCTCCAAATTTCCATGCTATGCCGCACTTTTAATTTAGAACAGCATAGGTATCTAGTCTTTTGGATACATGGATTTTACATAGAATTGGAGAAATCTTATTATTCTATACTTCTGGTTTCACAGTCTAGTCATAAAATTTGATCTATTTTCTAAACTAGTTTCAAGACTTTCAAGTGATCAGACTTTGTTATCGACCTGTTTACAATCAGAACATTCCCTTGTTCAATCAAGCTAGGTTCATCACGTCAAATCGGATTTACTGTCGGGCTTCGAGAAAATTATCTAGTATTCCTTGACGATCTAGAAATAGGTCAAATAGTTTTCAAGGAACTTTCTATTTATTTAATGTAACCCGCGTTATTGTGGATCTTGTAACCTAGTTGGAGTTGACCTTATTCAGGGAAATCCCGGGTTTAATTATTATACGTACTTTTTAATACTTGATACCAATTACATCTAAAAGGAAATGAATATTAAATCTAAAACTATGAGTGCAATAACTTAGAAAATACTTATTCCGTTTTTTTATTTACTATTCTAATAGGACGGGGCACACTGACACAGGCAATTTATTCCACTCATTCGTAAGCATAACAAATGACGAGCCAAACCGCGTCTGAGCCGTTGTTCGATGTTCAAATAAAGGAATGAGTACTCACCGAGCATCGAGTCATTCGATTGGAATTGGGATGGGATTTTTAATTCATACAAATCCTGCGCACACTTCAAAATGTACCCTAGAAAACCGAGTATCTGCGCCAGTGTGCCCAAAAAATTCAAAATTGTAAGAAACGGTAAATTTTACCCGATCGTTATATTTTCTATTTCCCAAGACGACTTCATACGCGAGCCAGTCACTACGGTCAGCTGTCTTAAGATCCATGTTTTTTAGGACAGTTCTAAGTGCTCCAGGATCGGCGACCAGTACCGACTTCATGGTTGTTGTGCTCTGAAATTTATATTACGTTTAGGAAATTTGATCGATGGATGACCAATCGGCACTGTAGCAGCGTAGTGGAGTGGGCTCTTCTCAAAAGGAGAGACCCGTGCTCAGTAGTGTGCCATTAATTGGTTGAAACCAATCTAATGGACCATCCATACGTACCACCCATGGGCGTTTTTCCAGGGGTATCATGAACGACTAAGCCAAGAAAGTAGCGGTGACCCACTCGGTTCTTCACTCTTTTAACTTCAACTTACATACTAACCCATTAACTTCAACTCATTTACCCATTAACTTCGAACTATTCAGTTACTGAACATGACTTTTCCCTTGTAATCGGGTGTTCGTGTGGATTGAGAGCTCTTTTTTAAAAGTTACTCATATTTTTTCAAAATCAAGGAGTAATTTAGGAAAAAATTGTGAAAACATCGTGGTGAAGATAAAAAAATTGTGAAACGTAAGTTAAGAAAATTATGGTCGATTAACTGGAACACTCAATCCGCTTACTTAAGAAATTACTGTAATCTCGTATCTCAAAATATACTTGATGTATGTTTAATATTTTTATGTGGAAAAATTGTGCAGAATTTGTGAAAGCTATTCACAATTTCTCAATTCATTTTAACGGTTTACTTGGATTTTATAAAGGTTTATTTGGAGCTCTCAATTCTCCTATGTGTGGATTGAGTGTTCCTAAATTATCCAACTTTGGCTGAATATTTGTTTATATTTTTACTCCTATTTTACGAGTATAATTAAGAACGAATTTGTGAAACAAAAACCCTGACTTAAAACATAATATTTAGAGAGTAAATGAAAAAAATACTTTCTTATCAATGTCCCGTCTGAGAGCTCCAAGTTTTAGCGTTTATTTGTTTAACCCAAGCTTTTATACAAACGGGGAATACATCAGTAATTGTGAAAATGTTGTCACTAAAGTTTAACACGATTAAATTTTTTGTGAACTCTTAATTTTAAGAATAATCAACATTATTATATTTTTCATAGAAAAAATATATAGGGTAACCATGCATACGTAAATGAAAGTAAAATGTACTTAAGCGATGAGCGTTTCTAGTAAGAACGTATAATTCAATGTACACCGAGTATTTTATTTTATTATAATTGAAAACATCTTGAAGAAACTTGCGAGTTTTCCATAATGTTATCAAAGTGTGTGAAGTCTACCAATTCACACTTGGCCAGCGTGGTAGACTATGGTCTGGTACTCTCCGCATTGTGAGAGGAGACCCGAGTCCAGCAGTGGGACAGTTATGGGTTGTGGGTTTGACTTTTTCATATAACTTGATAATTTATTATAAACACAAATTTCAAAATGAATAAAGAGATCAGTATTCTTTATTTCTTCAGAATCCTAAAAACGCGTAATTACGTAGGTGAAAAATGTGTCCAACAAATCTATGTCCACCCTACACAATTTCGTCGCTTGGAAATATAATATTGTGGATTATTCTTAAAATTAAGAGTTCACAAAAAATTTAATCGTGTTAAACTTTAGTGACAAGACAACATTTTCACAATTTCTGATGTATTCGCCGTTTGTATAAAAGCTTGGGTTAAACAAATAAACGCTAAAACTTGGAGCTCTCAGACGGGACATTGATAAGAAAGTATTTTTTTCATTTACTCTCTAAATATTATGTTTTAAGTCAGGGTTTTTGTTTCATAAATTCGTTCTTAGTTATACTCGTAAAATAGGAGTAAAAATATAAACAAATATTCAGCCAAAGTTGGAGAAATTTAGGAACACTCAATCCACACATAGGAGGATTGAGAGCTCCAAATAAACCTTTATAAAATCCAAGTAAACCGTTAAAATCAATTGAGAAATTGTGAATAGCTTTCACAAATTTTGCACAATTTTTCCACATAAAAATATTAAACATACATCAAGTATATTTTGAGATACGAGATTACAGTAATTTTTTAAGTTAGCGGATTGAGTGTTCCAATTAATCGACCACAACTTTCATAACATACGTTTCACAAATTTTTTATCTTCACCATGTTGTTTTCACAATTTTTTCCTAAATTTCTCCTGATTTTGGAAAAAATATGAGTAATTTTTAAAAAAGAGCCCTCAATCCACACGCACACTGTAATCGGGAAAGCCTTATTGTTCTTGCAAAGTATCATAATACCTTGTTATGACCACCTTCCATGTAAATCTTCTTCATCATTAAATCCTGAATATCATCTAACAGCAGAAAATGAGCCCAAACTCAGACTCATACTCATAGAGTGGAGTTATATCATTGCCAAGTTCCTATCACCTCAGGCATCAGCCGGCTTTATGATGTTATTATTATCATCCAGTTTATCCAATTTACATATGTACGCAATTTCAGCTCGATCAAACACCCGGAAATTAGATAAATTTTACTTGCAAGATTTGATCACATACCCACATTACATGTCTGAAACTAAATGAAAGTTTTTAAGAAACGAGCCGAGTACACTTACAGTCAATCCGAGTCTTTCAACACGGTAGTCGATCACGGGTACCATCACTGCTCCCTGTTGATGCAAATGCAATCATATTGCCATGTGTTAAAGTTGTTATTACACAAATGATACACGCAGTCCTCATACTTACGACATGTTTGGTTTCGAAATACGCGACGTAAATCCAAAACGACGTAAGTCGAGACATATTTTTTCATATGTTTACATGTAAAACTCAAGGGTTAGAATCCACACGGACTCGAAATTTAGAAAAAAACTGCATTTAGAACAAAGGATATATTATATACATACTTTATTATCAGAAGTAAGTTCTTAAAATAATTATATATGCACTATGACATCGCGACAAGTGAATTCTCCTGTGCCGGAAATCGAAACAAATGACGTATGCTTGAGGTCAAAACATTGTTCGACGTAACTTGAAACGACGTAAATCGAAACGACGTAAGTCGAGGACTGCCTGTATACATATAATTTTAACAAGTTAATAGTTTAAAACTAAATACACGATTTTGTTATATCAATGAAAAAAAATTGGGACTATGCTGTTAATCATTACGGAGTACTCTCGGCTGGAGCTAAAGCTGTCAAGCTTATCACAAAAATACATTGTCATCAGAACTAGAGCAACATGTCAAATTTCAATTCCTTAGTACGAGTATAAGAGGATGTAAATCTAAACTTGCAAGATTTGAACCACATAAACAGGGTAAGCTGGACCAAGTGGAATGACGACCTAAAGAAGACAGCGGGTATCCGCTGGAGGCTCAGGCTCAGGACCGGTCAGAGTGCCGCAAGGAGTCAGAGTGCAGAGTGGACTTTCAAGGGCTGATGGATGGATGGATGGATGAAACGGGTAAGCTAAATAAAACCGTTTAAAAAATGCTTACAAACACACACCTCACAGACTTCCAGTCTAGTGGATGGCATGGACACACATAAAACACATTGGGAACACAAACGAAATGTCTGCAGGACATAATAAATATTTTGTTTATATGAAACTCGCACATTCACTACTATGAGAAACTAGGATACGGAGTCCTCATAGGGATTGAAGATTAATATTCTACTAGTTACTTTGAAAGGTTGAAGTATAGTTAATACATTTTGAAGAAAAATATTTTTTTCAATACAAATCAAGGTATATAGTCAGTTTTTTGCAGATATTTTGTCCATTGGAAAAGCGAGAATGTAATATACACGTAAAAAAAGAAAAGGACCCAGATTTAATCCCTGGGGGATGCCTGTGTCTCCGGATGAGTTGAAGATTTACAATGTGTACGGCGTTGTAAATGTCGTGAGTTAGACGTTTGACTTGATTTACCCGCTGGCAAATTTTTTCTTCATATTTATGCATCACATATTTTGTAGGTTTATTTTCCTGGATCTTTTATTTTTGTTGTTTGATTCATTTGTGTATATCATGCGTTCCCGCCTGCCTATGATGTGGATGTTTTCAAGAAAAGAGTGAATAGGCTTTTATTAAGTTAATGTTCTCACCATCTTGGACCACATCTCCACTTACCATCAGGTGGGATTGTGGTCAAGCATTAACTTATTTTTGTAAAAAAAATGACACCAAAACCGAAAGGAATTCATAAACTATATAGAAATACAAAAAATTCAAAAATTACTCACATCAATTACATATTGTTGATTTCTTCCCGTTTTAGGATCCTTGTAAATTAAAAAAATATAATAATTGAATGTTGATAAAAATTGTAATAAGTATGTTAAAGAATAATTTTCATGACAATAGAATTACCGTCACCCTCGCTAAGCCGTCACTTGTTTCTTTCTATAAATAAAAGACAAGTTTATAAGTAGGTAGTTATATACAAAAAAATTGTACAATGTTTTTTTACTTTTCTTCGATTTAGACGTTGGCAATTCTTTATTATTCTATTATTTTTAAAACCTTTCAATGCATATTTTCCCTGCGGATAATTATTTTAAATAATAAACACTTAAAATAATGTAACAATAAATATTAAAAGTAAAATTTGTTTAGTTAAAGCTTAATAAGAATCGTAATTGTAAGGGAATCCCTTTAAAATAATACAGGAATTCAACAACTTAGAAATGTTATACACGGGTTCTAAACGTCGTTTCGTAATTTAAAAATAATGACTTACAGAATACAAAGGCACCCAACGAATCGGAGTTTTGAAGTCATCCTGCGAAGAAGTTAAAAAAAGGAAATAATGAACCAAAATTTATTTCAGGAAGCTAAAATTCACAATGGCGAGATATTAACAATACAGAATTTTATGAGAATAATAATTATTCTATCCAAAGGTTTCCATTATGGTTGCCCTTTTGTTTCTTAATTTCCCAACAATGCTTTTCCCACCTAGAAGTTCCCGCGAGTTTAGGGTTCCAAATTAAATCAAAATTTATAACTTCGTCACGTCTGTCTGTCCGTCTGTCTGGATAGACGGAAAGATGATATATCTTTCCGTCAGTCTGTCCGAAGCAAATCGCCAAGACCCTTAGTTCTAGAAAGCTGTAATTTGGTATGGATATATTATACATATTTATTAAAACTTCAGAATCGTATAATAAACTATTGAAACCCATTTTTTTTATTTGTCGCGCACGCTATAGTGTAGGGTATTGTTCAAAGGTCTTTTAAAAATATAACGGGTCTTCTAAGACCATTTTTGGGATTAGGGCTCCCTCCCCTGCCGGCTAAACGATTGGAATTAGACAAGTGAATATTTTCAAACATAATGAAGTTAATGAGTAATAGTCGATAAATTTACTACTTCGGAACCCTACATTGTGCTTGGCCTGCCATGCACTTGCCCGGTTTTTACAGTGTACATTAACAAAATCCATTCCGCTCAGATTACTTAATTTGTACCGTCTTTCTTCTCCATACTTCTTGGCTTTCAAAGCATGGTGTTACAGATATATGGGCGACGATGACCATCAGGTGGCTGTCTGTTTATTTATCTAACAAGTCATAATAAAGCTTACTACTTTAGGTTATCTATGATACTATATTTATTGGGGACACGTTCATTTTTAAAGTGGATGGTCTTTACCCCATATTTATTTAGTATTAGCACACACTAAAATAGCCGCACGATTGCAACGCATATATTCGTCCACCAATTTGTAAAAATAAACAAAGGGAAACGCAACGCAAACGGCAATATTTAATTAAAAACTCGCCGTTTGGTTCCACAAATATACTACCACTACACTACACTACAAATATTCCACTTTTAACTGTTGCGGTATGTCACTCGAGTAGACTATTATTTTTATATTTATTAACCCACAACCACGGACGTGAAAATAACTAGACGTCACCTTGTCTTATCGAGAGTGACGCCGCCCGCTTACCATGTGTGCGTAATTTTTAATTGCATTCCGATGCAGTAATGGTGGCCGATTAATTACAGCATGGTGTCAATGTGTACGTGTGATACTTGTACGAATAGAGGAGTTTGTATTACTATGGGCGCCTCACTGAATTTGTTGTTAAAATTCCGTCTGTTCTTTTTTTAAGTCTGTGCCCGTAATATCAAGCAGAACAAGACTTTGTATGATTGAACAAAATCACTTTATATCATACAGTTACAATAACATCATTAACTAACTATGTAAATTGAGTGACTCAGAACGAGTCTTTCAAAAACATTTCTTTCCAGCGGAAATGAGAATAATCAAAGAAAAAAAATCATAATTTATTCGGTTACAATCTGTTACATTTATAATTTTAATATTTTTGGAACCCGGATTTTCCGATTCCCTAATGAAATTAATGAAATAACTTTTATTTTCGTTATTACTCAGTCAATTACATTTCATAAAATCTAAATAACTCAGGTAATAATCATGAAAATTATGAAACTCACAAAAAGGAAGATTTTATACAAAAAAATTTTGGACAGTAACATAGATAATAATTATCCTCAAACTTATAATTATTTTCATCAACTCAATATCCACCGAACAACTGAAAGGTAATCCAATATCGTACAAATTTTATTCTTTAGTAATGAAATATTATAACAACAAAATATTTAATTTGTAACGGAGCTCAAATTTGTGTAACTTTACAATTTTACGAAGTCAAATTTAAATATTGTTCAATTGTTTCAATTTCTGTTTCTGCTGTTGATTTCAGAATTTGTCTGAGATTGTTATCAATATATTACAGTGATTATAATAAGTAATACGAATACTAGTATTAAGAAGTAACATTTAAAATTGGTGAAATATTGCAAACCTACATTACAGTTTCCAACACATTTTTGTTCTTACATAGTTCAATTAATAATGACATAGGGAATTTACTTAAAGGTAAATGTAAGCGGAAAAACTAATGACACTTCAGAGCGAGGCAAAATCAAAAAATAATTATTGCTGAACTCAGATAAAACGGTCGAACTATTGTGAATAAAATAACAAGTCGCTGATTTAGCGTCGAAGCGGGAACAGAGTTCGTAAACAGAATAATTCAGCAACTTTTTTCCATCCATTAATCCTTTACTATGTAGGAGAGATAAAACCCTCTTAGGGACCACTCTACTCTTTCAAAAGTAGGTTTTAGATAAATAGACAGTATAATGTATTAAGGTACAGCATGTAAACTACTTAAATTAAAATGTTTTCATAACTGATTTTGTGGCGTCTTAAACTAAGTTTGGTTTAGCATATTAATATATGCAGCAAACCTAAAAATGGAAAATGTTTATAACATTAACAGCAGTGATAACCTAGCGGTTAGAACGTTGGTCTCTTGAACGCGGGGGCACGAGTTCAAATCCTGGCACGCACCTTTAATTTTCAAACATTATGTGCGTATTACAAATTAATTATCACTTGTATCAATGAATACATCGTGAGGAAACCTGCACACCGGAGAGTTCTCCATAATGTTCTGAAAGGTGTGTGAAGTCTATCAATCCGCACTTGGCCAGCGTGGTAGACTATCGCCTGTACCCCTCACTCTGTGAGAGGACCCCGAGCCCAGCAGTGTGACAATTATGGTTTGGTAAGAGATTGAAAATAAAAAATACTTACATACTTAGGTAAGTGTTTGAATTTTTCAGTATGACGCTGAAAAAAGTTTAACTAAATTAATTAAGTTTTAATAAAACTTGTGATGAAAAAAAGATTTATTTGCAAAATGCAATCCCAGCCAAAAGTCAGATTTCCCAGTTCCGTTTCTTCATTGAACATTTTTTATAGGAATATCTAACATACAAGCTGAAGAGTTAACGAGCTTCATGATGGTAAGTGGACAGTGTGGCCCATGGTCCTTATCGATATTTATTGAAGTGAAAACTTTTTTGACGCGTTGGGTATTTTTGAGATGGGATGAAACCATACAGTTCGCGACTGGTCAGATTTTAATCGACACCTACACGTGGCGCCATCTCTGAGAGAAGTACAGAACTACAGTTACTTAATTTACAATTGTATAAATATCAAGGTTGTAGTTTACATATTTTTTACGAGATGGATTCACTAAAAATGTAATTAATAAAAAAACACTTCATTTAAATTATTTCCTGCACAATGAAATATTGTTTGAGGATTCAAAAAAATACACACGTAATTGTTAAAGTTTTCACTTCTTTTGGCTCTCCCGGAGTGTCTTCTTCCTTTTTTTATTTACGGACCGCGTCAAAGTTCAATATGACCGCATATTGCAGTGAAGTGTCAGTTATATAAACAGCTGAAGGTATAGGATATATCTGTAAAAGAAGCAATTAGCTTACCTGGTTGTCCAATCCTTGAGATATATTATTTGCAGCTAGCAGCATTACCGAGGCATTTGTTGTCTGAAATTAAAAGACCGGGCTAAAAATTAATAAATTGTAAGAGGTCACATCCCAGGATATCAGTGCCCATGGATATCAGTAACATCAAGGCATCACACGTCCGAGAAATAAATAACTCCACTGCAATAAAAAAAATTAAAAGGTGTCAAGGGTCACCCGGATGGAACGAAGTTCCTTTCGATTTAAGTATTATTTACGCGCTCAGCAGTGTGATTCAGCAATATTACTGAATCACTTCAAAAAGTGTCGTGACAACTTTTCGTAAGAATTTTTTCCGTCTAGCCCCCTTTCACAACGCGCGATAAGGAACTTCGTTCCAATAACTCCAATGCCATTTTATCACTATCTCGTCAAAATAACTGAGGTGAGATGCCTTATTTTTTGATACTTTATGAATGTGAAGTTAAATTCAATTAAAATAAGATCAAATGTTTGAATAATTTTGCATTCAGGAAAAATCTACATAAAGCCGTTGGAGAAAACAACTAACAATAACTCTAGCGAAGTTTCTAACATTTGCTAGGTGCTAAAACCACTAGGGTATACGAGTACAACGTTGACAACTTTTACAACTAACATGACATAGAGTAATGCCACAGAGTAATGAATGTTGGCAAGTGAAAAATGACTGAAAATAGATATTGTGGAGCTTTCTCTGCTACGGATAAAACTGTTTGCTTCATCATTTATAACTCGTCCGCGTTGGAAAGCAACTTAGCTAGTCTGCGTTAGTATTCATGTTTAATTATAATGTGGTCTTTTATAAAGATTAAGTAGAGTTTTAACAATAACAAACAACTTTAAAATTAACCTCTTACTATCTCTATTTATTTATTTATCAATTTATTTATTTATTAAACCTTTGTGCCTCTTTTGCTGGCTCGTAGGTGACTGAGATTTGGATAATTAGTTTAAAATTAATTAATAAATAGTGTTTAAGATGGAATCTTTTGACAAAATGAATTACGGTGGAATTTCAACCACAGAGCGCGTTTTCATCATTGAAGTATTATTACTAGCGTATAGAACCAACATCGCCAACGCCATGTATATCCCAATGTATTGGCGCCACGTGGCTTCAATCTTCAATGGATTCGTTCGATTTTGAAAGGAGAACGGGGGCTCAATTTTGAAAATCGAACCTCCCGGTGGGACACATATTTTGTTCGAGATGTCTGTTCTATGACATTATACTTCAATGGTTTTCATCGATTAATTAAAGTATTATAGTTTGTGCTGTTTACCAGTTAGAACATAATAGCTAGTTAGTTCGGTTGTTAGTCCGATTAACCGAACTAATGCAACTTTTTAGTGGCAGCAGTTCGGTTAGAAATACGAGGCACCGAACTAATGATGTTTAATATTTTAGTCGGACACGTTCGAGGTAAGTTCAAATGATCGCGATTGACAACATAGGTACACACATTTATTAACACTTTAAGCTCCCACTTAAGAGTGGGTGAGTTAACGTTAAGACGTTAAAATATAATCGATAAGGATTGCCAGATGCGACTAAATAGTATCAAAGGAACAAATCATATATTGTAGCCATACAACGTCCATATACATACATAATGATATTCAAATACCTTTTACAATTTCAACCAATTAAACTTTTACACTTTAGGGTACACAATAGAATAATAGAGTCATGTGGGGCAAGAGTGAGCAATTAAACACAAATTAATTCATAGCTAGCTGTAAAATTTAGTTTTCTTTTTAGTTGTACAGTCACGTGCAATAATATATATACATTGTCATGTTTTCAAAAATATCTAAACTTGTAACAATCCAGAAAGAAGTGAACGACAATTCGTTCAAAATTAAGTAACCATTAAACGATGTCAAAATAAGGTATACACGTTTATTCCACATTAATGTAATCGAAACAAAATCATAAATAAATTCACACTTCGAATATCATTTTTAACTATCCATGACAATTTCTATAACATGTATACAAAATGTATACATGTAATAGACATTGTCATGGCTACATTAAAATGATATTGGAAGTGTATACTTACTTTTGCCGTTTTTGTAACCTTACTCATTATTTTAGTCGAATTCAGTGATCATGACAAATACAGTCATAGGCAATTTAATTTTTAAAGATATTTACTGATTTTGCAAATAAGCCCTATTAGGCTGTTGTGATTCAATTTATATTGAATCAATAATTATTATTAAAATATTATTTTTTTGAAAATATTTTAAATTTACTCTTATTAATCGCTCATAGCCCAACGGCTTGCATCGATCCTAAGCGATCGACAAAGTCAAGCAACAGCGGGCGCGGTCGATAGTTGGATGGGTGACCGCTAGTGGCAAAATTTTTTTGAGCGTTTCCGTGCTTCGGAGGGCACGTAAAGCCGTCGGTCCCGGTATCATAAGATAACAGTCGTTAAGCCATGTCGAAGGCCCTCGGGCGGTTTGAAAACTTCCGACATTCGGGTTGCCCATGCCCACTAACCCCTCCAAAACTGGAGCAGCGTGGTGGAGTATACTCTAAGCCTCCTCAAAAGGAGAGACCCGTGCCCAGTAGTGGGCCATTAATGGGTTGAAGCCAATCTACGAAACAACGAAATAATTTTATCAACAATAATTTTATTAATAATCATCTCAGCCTTTGGTTGACCACTGCAATAAAACAAGAGCTTAAATAATCAGTTTATTTTAATTCGTTTCTCAATCTATACTAATATTATAAATGCGAAAGTAACTCTGTCTGCTACTCTTTCACGCCTAAACCACAGAACCGATTTTGATGAAATTTGGTAAAGATATAGAATTGAGCTCAAGAATGATCATAGGATACTTTTTATCCCGGAAAATAGACCTGTTCCTGAGGGATAACTCTTTCACGCCTAAACCACTGAACCGATTTTGATGAAATTTAGTGCAGATATAGGATTGAGCTCGGGAAAGGACATATGATACTTTTTATCCCGGAAAATAGACCTGTTCCTGAGGGATAACTCTTGCACGCCTAAGTCACTGAACCAATTTTGATGTTTGGTACAGATATAGAATTGAGCTCGGGAAAGGACATATTGATACTTTTCATCCCGGAAAATAGACCTGTTCCTGAGGGATAACCCTTTCAAGCCACTGAACCGATTTTGATGAAATTTAGTACAGATATATAACTGAGCTCGGGAAAGAACATATGATACTTTTTATCCCGGAAAATAGACCTGTTCCTGAGGGATAACTCTTTCACGTCTAAATCACTGAACCGATTTTGATGAAATTTAGTACAGATATATAACTGAGCTCGGGAAAGAACATAATATGATACTTTTTATTCCGGAAAATATACCTGTTCCTGAGGGATAACTCTTTCAAGCCACTCAACCGATTTTCATGAAATTTAGTACAGATATAGGATTGAGCTCTGAAAGAACATAGGATACTTTTTATCCCGGAAAATAGACCTGTTCCTGAGGGATAACTCTTTCACGTCTAAATCACTGAACCGATTTTGATGAAATTTAGTACAGATATATAACTGAGCTCGGGAAAGAACATATGATACTTTTTATCCCGGAAAATAGACCTGTTCCTGAGGGATAACTCTTTCACGTCTAAATCACTGAACCGATTTTGATGAAATTTAGTACAGATATATAACTGAGCTCGGGAAAGAACATAATATGATACTTTTTATTCCGGAAAATATACCTGTTCCTGAGGGATAACTCTTTCACGCCTAAATCACTGAACCGATTTTGATGTTTGGTACAGATATAGAATTGAGCTCGGGAAAGGACATGTGATACTTTTCATCCCGGAAAATAGACCTGTTCCTGAGGGATAACTCTTTCAAGCCACTGAACCGATTTTGATGAAATTTAGTACAGATATATAACTAATCTCGGGAAAGGACATATGATACTTTTTATCCCGGAAAATAGACCTGTTCCTGAGGGATAACCCTTTCAAGCCACTGAACCGATTTTGATGAAATTTAGTACAGATATATAACCATTCTGCTTTAAGAGTATGTTTTGTAAATTAACTGAAGTATATTAGATTTTTTTCGAAGCGAAAACAAAAGTAAAGCAAAGCAACAACCCATAATTGTCCCACTGCTGGGCTCGGGGTCTCCTCTAATAATGTGAGGGGAACAGGGCATAGTCTACCACGCTGGCCAAGTGCGGATTGGTAGACTTCACACACCTTTGAGATCATTATGGAGAACTCTCCGGTGTGCAGGTTTCCTCACGATGTTTTCCTTCACCGAAGCAAGTGATAATTAAATTGTAATACGCACACAACATTTGAAAATTAGGGGTGCGTGCCAGGATTAGAACTCGGTCTCCTGCGTTCGGGAGACCATCGTTCTAACCGCTAGGCTATCACTGCTTTCCGAAGCGAAGCGAGGGCAATTGCTAGTGTGGAATAAACGTGTATACCTTATTTTGACATCGTTTAATGGTTACTTAATTTTGAACGAATTGTCGTTCACTTCTTTATGGATTGTTACAAGTTTAGATATTTTTGAAAACGTGACAATGTATATATATTATTGCACGTGACTGTATGTCTTTAATTGTATTTTACGCCTACCTCGCATTTCTTACCGTCATACTGGATTGGTTGGCAAAAGAATTCTAGTTTAAGGTGAATGCAATGAAGAATAAATAAATGAAAATACACTAATATACTCACAAATGTCAATATGAAGTACCTAACACTAGCACCTATAGTCGTATTTTGACCGCCAAAGTTAAAATATATGTATAGTATTTAGTATAAAATCTACGAATCGCTATTATAACATTTGCGTGCCTAAAACAATTCTGGATACAGAATTATTAAAAAAAATACAATATGCCACGGCCCGTACCAGCTTCTCGGCGAATCTTTGAAAGCTTAGATTGAATATATTAATTGTGTAGATGGTTTTATAATTGCGTAGGCAGAAGGGTTCGGCTGTGGCTGGCAGGAGAGTGCTATTCTATTTTATATTATTACTAGCCGTTAAAACCTTCTCTGTATACCGATGTATACCAATGTATACCTATTATCTGCTAACTTGAAGTAAATGTAAATTTCCATTTAACTTCCGCAAGTAATCCTCTAAACGATAAAAGACGCGTTAAAATCTAATGCATATTTTGAAGGGAAAAAGGGCGCGAATGGAGAGAAATAGGGACTTGGTAGTTTAGATTACAAAAGCTTTTGTACATCAGAAAAATGTGTAGATTTCGTAAAAGAAATATCGTGTATACCTATAAAAATTGATTTAAATTGAGTCAATTCAATTAATGTTTAACGCTTGGAACCGCGCCTGGCATAGTTATGTGACCACCTACTAAATCTTACTAAAGTTAGTGTTAACTTAATATGCATAAAATTTAATATACTTGTCATCCATCCATCCATCAGCCTTTGTAGGTCCACTGCTGGACATAGGCCTCTCCTAATTTGCGCCACTCTGACCGGTCCTGAGCCTTCTGAATCCAGCGGATACCCGCTGTCTTCTTCAGGTCGTCAGTCCACCTGGTCGGGGGGCGTACTATGCTCCTTTTTCCGAGACGTGGGCGCCATTCGAGAACCTTTCTTCCCCAACGGTTATCGGTCCTTCGCACTATGTGGCCAGTCCATTGCCACTTCAGCCGGCTAATTCTTTGAGCTATGTCGGTTACCCTTGTTCGTCTACGGATATACTTGTATACGGATATCCAGTAGTAAGAATAATATTAAAATAATTTTACAGCACTGAGAGTATGAGACCAAAGTCAGTACCTACGTGACATATTAAAATGATCTTAATTCTGTAATTTTATTACTTAGCCACGTTAGTTACATTCCCACGTCTTAATAACGCATGAGGTAATTAGGAAGTATAACAATGATATTATAAGTAAAAAAGAGGTAGATATGTCACTAGTGCTAGCGCGCCGAAGATGAAGATCGTAAGAGCAGTCAATTGACCTCGTCTGCTCGTAGTCGCTCTGTCAATACAAGACGATACGCAGTTTTGCTGTTGTCAGAAGTGCTTGAGATTTGACATACAACGTTAAAATGCCTTCATGTATTATTGTAGTGTGATTGGTGTAGTGAAACAAAAGATAAACGTGTGTGTATTGTAGCTATTTTCAGAACAGATTTTTGGTTGATTTGTAAGGGCATGGCGTATCTATATTTTTTAAATATCATTGATGTATAAAGTAAAAGTTGAAACTGTCATGAAACTTGGAACTTTAAAAAAGTCCTCGTATGGAAGTCCTTGCAATATAAGTAATAAATATTTAAGACATAATTATCTTAATTCACACTATAGTGCAAATGTAACAATTTTAGAGACCTTCAAATTGCTATCGCCATTGAGTACCCAAGTGCCCTTAGCATATACATTTTCATAAGGGACACCTTTTGGGTTCGAATAGCAAGTGTCTGCAATCCCTGGATATAGAACTTTCAGTACGAAGTCTTGTTTTAAGAAAATAAACTTTTAATGTCAATTTAAACTTTATTTTTAAGCTATGACCTGAGGATTAGAAAGGACGAAGCATTAATTTTCCAGGATCTCTCTTTATCGTCTGCCTTTATTTAAATCTTCTCTAGCACAGACAGCCAGGCGTTATACTTAGTTATATACAGTGCCAGATTTATATTTTTTATGAGTGTAGGCCAATTTATTTCCGCCCCAAATGTACCTTCCTAAAATAATAATTTTCCATTCATAGTATGGAAGGCACTGAATTAGTCACTAAGAAAGTGCGTAAAAAACAAGAATTACCAGTTTTTACGGCACTTTTTAATAGCAAACTCATCTATACTATCATCTTCTGAAATTTGCCGCCCCTAGGACGCTGCCGCCCCTAGGCCGCGGCCTATACGGCCTATTGACAAATCCGGGACTGGTTATATAGTTATATATCAATGTATACATTTTATCATTAAGCGCTAACTTAACCCTTGCAACGCCTACTTCAAATACAATAGATCGTATCAAGCCGCAATGGCTATTAAACAATTTACCTTGACATTAAAAAAACATTATGCACTATAACTTACATTTTGTAGTAAAAGGGTTGGAGCTGTGGATTGTGGAATTGAAGCTAAATTTTCTGATTCTTGGAATTCCTGAAATATCGAGGATGTTTTAATTAATCCTACGAATAGTTATGAGGCGGCAAAGGTGGTAAGGAAATATTTTTACATCATAAATCCCCACGACTACGCAGGGTGCGATCAAACCTAAAGAAATATTACGATATTTCTTGGTAAATATATTTTAAAACTGATCACTTTTATGCGGAATTACGCCACTCTTTAATTTTTCTTGCCGCACGGCAAACATCTCGTAGTGAGTGCCTACTCTAATAGTTCCACTTCGTATTCAATATTCGAAAGCATTCTCAGTCTTTGTAATAAAACATGAGCTTTAAAAGTAGCGTTACCGTGACACCGGCAAGTAAAATTCAGCGTTAAAGATCCTCTTTGAAATTTGTGAAGTGTGAAGACAATTATTTTCAAGAAAGGTTTCTGCTCGTTCCAGTTGAAATTCCTTTAGAGTAATTCTTTCGAGAACCAGATGTTAGTTACAGAGAATGCATGTAACTTTCGGATTTGAATTTCATTTCAACTGCAGTGATGCGTATTGAAAATTTGGCTCTTTCAAAACGATTACAGAAAGTTCTTTGCATAGCTCTCCGCCGCAATAGTAAATATTTATAATTAATTTTAGATGTTTTAATTTCATTTTATTTAATCAAATATTAGATTTAAAAATTTTATTATTTTTATATGGAATTATTTGGTATGAATCTCTGTTTCTTGTAATATGATCCTTAAGATTAAAAATAACCGATGATACAGTTTCTCATCCCCCTGGGGTAATAAGTTACAAAGCTTTGTTTACGAAAACAGGATGGCTTGTTTGAGAAAAATAAAGCAATCAGTTATTCGTCTATTTGTTTTGGATAAAAACATTGACTCGCTTACGGCGTAGAAGTGGCGTAGACCGACACTCGTATCTACGCCAGTAAAATAGCGGATTTGGTGGTCTGCTTGTTAGTTTTAGATCACAGCTTTTACGCAAGAGTACTTTACATTATAGTATTTAAATGACATGGAAACATATTTCTTTCGCCATTTCCTCTCTGTACTATGACAAAACAGCTTACCAAAACTGGTAAAATCAAAAGATTTACGTGCATGAGTGTTACTGTAGGTATCATCAGTAATAATTTAATTTTAATTTTTAATTTGAATTTGACGTCCACGGACAACAGGAAGCACTTATTGTTTCTGGGTAGGTAGTTAATCCGTAATATTATTTACTCACAGCCATTTTTTTAAGAGCCACCTTCATGACGTCTTCCCCCGTCATCTAAAACAAAAAGTGGATTTTGATTTGCGATCTCGCTGTATAAACAAGGATTTTTATTAAAATTAAGTTTATTGCAACTTGCAAAAAACTTGCAAAAATTGCAACTACCGAATCAAAGTTGCTTTTTATTTAAAGTTCCACAAAATCAATAAACCTACTATAATAAAGTGTCATCTGTCCGTCTGTTTATCTGTCGTAACTATTTTGTCCCAATTCAGCAGACATAAGAATACCAAAAATATAGAAATAAAAGAATCAAACAAGAAACACGTCTGGAGTTTATCGCCATCTAGTTTGCAATCGTCAAATGAGTAACAACTCCATTTAGTTTGCGATGGTCTTTATTAACGCTAGTTACAAGATTATTACAACGCCATCTAGTTTGCGATTGTCAATTCTGAATATTGTACATGGCGTTGTTACTGATCAGGAACAATTACGAAGAAAGTTTAATTTTACACATCACCTCATAAATTTTCAAACCCCCGAGTTTAAATACGAAAATCTATTCTAATGGAATTAAACTCCAAAAACTATTCAAGAGCATCATGTGCCATTTCAAATAATGCTATAAGTTTTCGTACAAGTTTTGGTGTCATTTTTAACAAAAAAACTGATCTATAACAACGGATCAATAAAAAAAGCGTAAACGACAATTTTAATTTAAATCTCGAGAAATAATATACACGAGCGATAGGTTCTGACTTGACCAGTTCATTATAATATAATTATGTAATACTTACCACCTTTACAGGCTGCCTCAGACTTGGTCTGGGAGTTCTTGGCTAGAAACATTTTTTTGTTAATAAAAATTTGCAAAAATGGTGGCCGACACGACTTACTGTACATCTAATGAAATATAAAGAATAAAAACTAAATTCAATTCAACTCATTTCAGTACTAATATTCAAGACCCAAAAATATTATAATTCTACCTTTGGTTTATCTTCACTATTCCAATAAGCACCCATCTAATAAAAAAATAATGGTGCAAATTATTATCATTATAATAACATCGTCACATTATGCAAAATGAAATATCCCTATGCTAATGAGTCTAATGACAAAATATAGATGGAAATATATGAAATAGTTACATTTGTTGAGTTCACCTTTCGTCTGGAAATAGGTAGTATCGTTTATCGTTCGATGATAAACTTTAGCTTCATGATGAGGCCAAATATTGGAATTATAAATAAGTGGGTACGTACCCCCGGACTTGGACTATAATATTTCATTTGTGAAGCCTGAAATGAATAGCAATATATATATTATATCTATACTAATATTATAAAGAGGAAAGATTTGATTGTTTGTTTGCATTGAATGGGCTCCGAAACTACCGAACCGATTTGAAAAATTCTTTCACTGTTGGGAAGCTACACTATCCCCGGGTGACATAGGCTATATTATATTTATTTTTACTATTTTTCCCGAATAGAAGCGAGGGCGATTTCCTAATAATATATAAAACACAAAAAATGTTTGTGTGGATGTTCTTTATACACAGAAACAGATATATCAGTTCATTGCTCCGAAACCATCCAAACGATGTGCCCCAAACTGGTCTAATTTGAAGGGCAATAATGCGAAGATGATTTGAGTCTACTAAAACAATGCATTACACCATTGAAGTATAATGTCATAGAACAGACATCTGGAACAAAATGTGTGTCCCGGCGATACAATTTTTTTTGGCGTAGTAGCTATTGAAGTATTATTACTAGCGTATAGAACAGACACCCCGAACACCATGTATGTCCCAATGCATTGGCGCCGAGAACCAGGGCTCCATTTTGAAAATCGAACCTCCCGGGCGGGACACACATTTTGTTCGAGATGTCTGTTCCATGTCATTATACTTCAATGGTAGTAGCATACGCCGCGTATCCAATAGAATAAAATATTTACAAAGCAATTTCATATTATCTTGATAACATTAAGTTATTATGTTTTTTTTATATATCTTATAAGTTAATGCTTGACTACAACCCCACCTGATGGTAAGTGGCGATGTAGTCATGTGTAGGTAATAATAAAGAATATAATATTTATTTGCCATAAACTTACAGGTTTCGGTGTAATTACTTCTTCTTGTTTTGGCTAAGAGGGATAAATAGGAATATAAATAATTAATGTAATAATGGGACACCAACCTCAATAATACTACAAATCTATAGATAGATAATTATAATTAAACTGTCGATTGTCCGTCTTGTCGATAGAACTAGATGGAAGATGGAAGATATTTGAGAAAAACTATTGTTAAGGTAATTTTATTAGCGTAATAGATTTCATAACGATGCCTATTTTGTGTGTGCGTTAATTCCCGCTAATCTCAAAAAAAACCGATTTGAATATGGTTTTCACTGACGTACAAACTTATGGTGTATTATTTCACAAATAATAAAGATATACCTACCAAATTAAAATAATTTCATAGTGTTACTGAGAAGATACCGAAGCGAAGCGTAGCCATTTTGTACTATTTTGTACCTTTTTTACTTTTTTTTTGAATTATCATACTTATTTGAAATTACTGCGAATTGAACAGAATTTTCAATGATCAATTTATTGTCACCTGCCACATGTTCTCACCATCACCCTGGGTTGACTGGTAGAGAATGCCAATAGGCATTAAGTCCGCCCTTTGTAAGCCTATTCTTAGGTTGTTGCAATAAAGATTAAATAAATAAATAAATAAATACCTATGTCTTCTAGTACTAGTTCAATCAGTAGCAATGCATTTTCTTTTCCACTTAATGCGATTAATATTCACATGAACTCAGAGCAGTAGCTATATTAACTTTGTTATTACCCGACTGCAAGGAAGGGTTATGTTTTTCGCGCGTATCTTGTATGTATGTATGTATGTATGTATGCGTGTAATATTCTTTATTACCTCATATCTTCCAAACCGCTGAACGGATTTATATAATTAAGATATCGTTAGATTCGTCTTGGTAACCCAAGTGTTTTTAAATATGTCACGTTAAAAAACAGATATGGTGACTGTGAGATGCCATTGCTTGAAGTATCAAAACATGATAAAAAACTAATTTAAAAAAATCTAATTACTTTAACTACACTGTACTAGTAGGTACGTGTAGAATATTATTATAATACACTGAGTTAAATCGTTTAACTTACGATAGCCGACACTAGATTTCTTGAATATTGCTGAAAATTGTAAAGTTTAAAGAATGAAAACGAATGTTTAATTTTGTTTAGTAATTGAAATATCATCTTGAGGATGGATCTTAAAGTGGACCAAAAAATGTTTTATCCAAAATTTTTTTCTTGGGAATCCAACCAAACATAATTTAATACAATAAATTATTTATATTTAATATTCTGTATAATCCACAGACAACTTGTATTTTTTATCTATTATGTTATGATTTGCCAGCAATGTTTGCAATTTATCTCTCTTGACGATCGCTCTGGTGCTATGTGTAACGTATGCAAACTGTGCCTTCTGAAAATAAATCTAGTTAGCTTAAAGAACTGTAGGTAGTTTTCTTCCTCAAACCAGCATCAAAACAGTTTTATCGAAACCACGTTAGGTATAACCGACATTACATTTTTGGTAACTATGTCGGAAAATATAAATTGAGCACACTTACTGCTAGGGATAGAGCATCATCTTCCCACTGAAACAATAGCAATATGATAATTAATGACATTGATTCTCAATTTATATGCTACGCGTACTTACGACACGATTTATAATGTTCTGTGTCCGCGTTGGTAATAAATTTAAAATCATTTTGTTCCTCAATAATCAGTGTACCCGTTAATGATAATATTATAGTGACTCGCCGTTCGAAGGGTCCAGTGTTCGATTCCTAGTAGGTCATATGATGAGTTTACATTTCTGTTCTCCGTCTGGGCGGTCTGTTATGAACTCTTAATTCCTGTCATGTTCCAGTGTAAACGTCAAATAAGTATTACCAAAGCGGTCACGTAACACTTTTTAGCCAATCATACGTCGTTCAAAGCCCGACAAATGAATTGTTTTATAAAAGTTCATAATAGGCCTGTGGGTGTATGTTCTGTCTTTGTTCTGTCCATGGCAACGACTCACCCACGACTTAAGGTCGTAGAGCACTTACACGACACCGCTCCCACCCAACCAAAGTATGAGAATTCAAATATAAACTTAAAATCGTGCTGCGAGCGGTGTCGTATAAGTGAGCTACGACCTTTAGGGATTCATATGAGTGTGCAGCGTTATTACGTACTATCTGACCCGGCGAACTTTGTACCGTCTTACAACTCTTCCTCCTTTCCGTCTCTCTCTCACTCATCCTCTCTCTCTACTGACAGTCATAAAATAAAAAAGTTATGTTGCTAAGGTTTTATTAGAAAAGTCAATACGGTAGTAAAGTTTTCTTAAATTTTCCAACTTTACAAAAGCAAAAAAAAGCAAAGCAACAACCTATAATTGTCCCACTGCTGGGCTCGGGGTCTCCTCTCACAATGTGAGGGGTACAGGCCATAGTCTACCACGCTGGCCATGTGCGGATTGGTAGACTTCACACACCTTTGAGAACATTATGGAGAACTCTCAGGTGTGCAGGTTTCCTCACGATGTTTTCCTTCACCGAAGCAAGTGATAATTAACTTGTAATACGCACATAATATTTGAAAATTAGAGGTGCGTGCCAGGATTTGAACCCGGGTCCCCGCGTTCGGGAGACCAACGTTCTAACCACTAGGCTATCACTGCTGCTTTCTTTCTATCTTTTTCCTGGCAATAACAAGCAAAACAACAAAAAATAGCAAAATTCGTCCAGCCTTTCACGCGTGATGCCATGACCAAGGGAAATATTAATAAATTTTTACACGCTTTATTAAACAAGGTGAATTTTCCAAGTGTGTATGGAGGGCCAAATCCGAAACTACGAGGAATAGCTGTATATACCTACTATATATTTGGGTCATATTTATAATTATTGTAAAATGAGTGAAATAAAATTAAAATGCCCATGTGCTTATGTATACATTTTATTTATTTACTTACATTATCAGGTGGTCGATTGCCCCGTTTTTTCTATAAAATTATTGCACATTAATAATCTAACAATCAAGAAGGAAAATATTAAAGCAATGCAGGTAAATAATTGAGAACAAATTTTGATATTAATGTTTGCCTACATTTAATGATATATTTCGATCGCAACAGCCCCATGTTAAGCCCCAAAAAAAATTGTCTTACCTTGACTTCTTCAGCCAGTTTTAAAAACTCCTCCCACTATAACGAGACAACAAATCTGATATTAATGATCATTTAATTTTTACCACTGAAATGACTTATTCGGTATAGCAATAGCAGCTTGATCTATATCCTACAGTGCTCTCTAAGGCACATACGCTTTCATGTAATTTAACCACTAGCGGTCACTCATCCAACTACATTTGTAATACCCATAATTGCTTATTCAGTCACTTACACTTAACTGTAGGTATAAGCCTGGGCTATCTTCAGGCTATATTGGCTTCAACCCATTAATGGCCCACTACTGGGCACGGCTCTCCTCTTGAGGAGGCCCAGAGCAGTGCGGATTGGTGGAGGTTCAATTCAGTTCTTTAAATCTTTTTGAATCTTTAGTATGAGTGTGTAAGCGTTTAACGTTTAATTATTTTTATTGTTTGATACAGAACACCGCCATTTATGAACTGCCTTGGAAAATCTTTTTTTATTTGAAAGAGTAAGCTCCCAGATTTGTCCAGTTATCTTTTGTAGTGTGTAGCTAAGACCTTATATAAGTTAGGCTAATGATTGTAAAGGGGAGTTCTAATAAAGACATCATTTGAACAACACGTGTTCTCACTTTAATACCGTACTACACACTTGTCTTGGCGACCTTGCCTGGCCGGTGCGCTTCTGGCAATGCCGCGTCACATGCGCACCGGGAGGCAAAGAAAATTTGAAAAGGAAAAATATGAAGAAAATAAAAGAAGAGAAAAGAAAAGACGGAAGGAGAAGAGCTAGTGCTGCTGTGTCTTTCCTTTTTATGCTACAGGGTTCTTAAGGAGCCTAAACTACCTCGGGTTGAGGCAAACGGTAACGTTCTGGTTACCTACTAAGACAGATAACGACCCCAATTCATGCAAAAACATGCAAAGTTCAAATACATTTCAATACATTTACAAGATTAACAGTGCTTTACTTAAATTCGCTTTGTACACATGGCAGCCGTTTGTATATTATGCTCCATGCATCGCGAGAACATGTAATGTATGCACGGTGAGTGAGGCATGAGAGGTTATCGAAAACGAAGCGAATACGAATAAGCGAAAATATTAGGGCATCATTAAAGTTGAACATCATTAGAGTAGGAAAAATCGTTATCTCACTTTATCAACACACAGCGAGAGATTGGTAGAGTTCACGCTTGATAAATTATTTGTGAATAAAATTTTGGGTATATGCATTTGAAGTATTATTACTAGCGTATAGAACCGACACCGTCAATACCATGATGTCCCAATGCATTGGCGCCACGTGGCTTCAATCTTCAATGGATTCGTTCGATTTTGAAAGGAGAACGGGGGCTCAATTTTGAAAATCGAACCTCCCGGGCGGGACACACATTTTGTTCGAGATGTCTGTTCTATGACATTATACTTCAATGGGTACATGGAGTATTTATATTCGTGTCACCCGTGTGAGAGAGACTTAATCACTAAACTTTTTATAGCCTGACGGACTACGAAAACACTTAAAAAGCACCGGCCACCTAAGTGACCTCGAGACTCTTAGAATACCTGAGAAAGTCGCTCATTTAACAGTTTACGTACGAGCATAGGTTAGTGAGTATCAGACCGTAGAGGTTCTCCACGAGTCCAATCAAGATGGAACTTAATTTACTACTTTCGATTATTAGTCGAAGCACAACCCTACAAGCCCTACTGATTCTACATTCAAACATTCAACGTAATTATATGCTAAACCATTTCTAGTATTTCAATTAAAGCAGTGAGCGCTTAAAATGGAAATACAAGATAACACGAAACCTGAACTTGCTTAGTTTTAGTTTCGAGTACTGTCGGGCTTCAGTTGAAAAGTTTCGATTGTGCTTCTGTTATTGGAATATTATGTTAACGAAGTACTTAGTTCGGTTTTAACACTACATTGTAGGTAGGCAAAGTCTGTCTGTTTGAACGTTGTTATTTTTAAAAGTACTATTGAACGGATTTTAAGGAAATTTAGCACATAGGTGAAATTTAGAACATGAGGAATAAGATTCCTATAGAGTACGTAAATAAATATCTGGGAAAATGCAGGCAAAACCGCAGCAGAGCACTAGTTCCTAATAAAACTACTTCACTGAAGCATTTACAATGTTATGGCTTGTACTATATAATGACTAGTTGAAGAGAATTAGATGGTGGAAGTCTTTTAGGTCCCATTGTCGCAAGCTATTTCAATAAAAAATGTAGGCTATCATACAAAAGTCCTATCACACATTGAAGTATAATATCATTGAACAGACATCTCGAACAAAATATGTGTCCCGCCCGGGAGGTTCGATTTTCAAAATAGAGCGAATCCATTGATGATTGAAGCCACGTGGCGCCAATGCATTGGGACATACATGGATGTCTGTTCTATACGCTAGTAATAGTACTTCAATGTTATCATCTATGAAAAATGGTATTCTAAAAATTCATACCAAATTAAGATTTTCTTAACCTCAGTCCTTCAACTCTAATTCAAAGCAAAGCATTGTGGAGATTCATATCTGGACAAGTTATCGACAATAGGGGCAGCCCAACAGTTTTTACAAACGATGTTCAGCGAGGGTTGTCACCCGTAGTAAATAATTCCGACCAGTGTATATTTGGACGTTTACAATTATTACAAGGCATGGGGATATACTCCTACATACAGATCCATTTAAAATGAAGACATGAATTAAAATTATTTTTAATAAACGAGTTGAAAAATAAAATAAAAACAAAAATATTTATAAACAAAATTAAAAAAAAAATTAATCGTTTAGTCCTTCTTTCATTTAATCTTTCAAGCACCGTTTCATGAGGGAGTAAAAAGAGGAGGAGTAAAAATAGTGAAAGAAACTCCTCAGCACACCTGTTCAATATGAACAATTACTACAGTTCTTTGAATGATATTACAGCTTCCCCACTGCCAATTAAGCCGGTGTCTCTGCTATTTATAACCTTTGTTCGTTAAAACATCGTTTGGGATTTTGTCCCGTAACGAAATAACCAACACAGCTCTGTAAATACTTTAATAATTCATACTTTAATTACTGAATGATTAAAACACTTTAACCTGTACTTTTTTTATGGAAATAGCCGGCAAACGAGATGACGATCCACCTGATGGTAAATGGCCATCGTCACCCATGGACATCAGCAACACCAAAGGCATCACTGATGCGTTGCCGGCCAAGAAAGAAAGAAAAAGAAAGAAAAAAGAACTGGCTCTCAAGGCCCCAGCCGGGCGAGTCTTTTGGCGGCTGACTCATGCTCAAGGCCCGATTTAGTCGCCTCTTACGACACTCATCCGATGTGGGATTGGGGTGAATATTCTAAGCCACATCATTACAGCTAAAATATAATCACAAAATTAAAAATTTTAAAAAATTTCACGCTGGATGTAAACAAAAAAAGAAAAAGGATGAAATCTCTACCATACTTAACAATTATCAGGCTACTGCAGCGCCCCCTGATGGTCTACCACCGTAAAAGGGGGCACATTCATGTTTTAAAGTAGACGATCTCTGTGTAGTGACAACCCTAAGGAGAGCCATGCCCTCAATACTTACTTTTCCAGCGGCCGTAAGTCTCGCTCCCTGAAAGAGAGTAATTACTATGAGTTTAGAGGTCCACTTTTTTCACCACGTCTCATTATAATTCCTTTCGACGCGATAAAAATAATTACAGCAAAATCGTTTCAATATTCTTTTAGTTCTTCAGAGATTTTTCTGTTATCTATACTAATATTATAAAGAGGAAAGATTTGATTGTTTGTTTGCATTGAATAGGCTCCGAAACTACCGAACCGATTTGAAAAATTCTTTCACTGCTGGAAAGCTACACTATCCCCGGGTGACATAGGCTTTATTATATATTTATTTATTTTTACTATATTTCCCGAAGCGAAATGAGGGCAATTTTGCTAGTATGTATAGGTACAATAAATTTATAATCAATTAACAAAATATATGCCTATATGACAAAGGTGCATTCAAAACGTACAACGATCAAAGCGATAAATAATAATGAGTAAATTTAAATTTCATTTAAAAGAAATAAGAAATAATGTGGATTTAGATTTCAGACTACAGACGGACTTTCGTTGGTAAAGTAATAACATTAACTTTTGTGAGTTCTTTGATAAGCATCGTCTCGAGTATTTGGGATAAAAATAATATTAAGAACGGAAGAAGAATATCAATCAATTGATGGATGATACGGTTCTTTTAACCATTCCTGAGTCGTCCCACAAAAGTGTTTAAGATGGTAACTCTATTTGCATTTGGTATATCTCGTATATTTTATATATTTGGTAACTCTATTCGTGATATTAAATCCGTTTTAATGCCAGATTCGGGAATTACTGAAAAGATTAATATTTCTTGTTTTTAGCTCGGATTAAGCAGGGCTTTATGGCTTTTTTACGTTGTTTTCTTACAAGTATTATCCGCAATCTAGTTAAGGCTGATAGAAAATATAATATGCAGGTGCCACATGTAACTTGAGGTAACTTGGTTTTACGTGGGTTTGACTGAACTTTTCCGGGATAAAAACTAGCGTATGTATTAATCCAGGGTATAAGCTATATCCATTCCAAATTTCAGCCAAATCAGTTTAGTAATTGAGGCGTGATTGAGGAACAAACAAATTACGTTTACTGCCGCCGGAGGCTCCAAAAAAAAGCCAGATTTAATTTTAAATCTAATTTAATTAATAAAAAAAATACATTAAAGTCTTAAAAGTAGCCTAGTCTACCTCCTATCGATATTAGATTAGGAATGAATTATTCTTACAAAATTATTAATTAGATTAATATCGATCAAGATGTCGAAATCGCCAAATTGCACATTTTAATATTAGGACAAACAACTCTTGCTTGCACGTGTCGGCGGCGTCAGCGATCCTCTTCGGGTCATGCTACGTAACTCCTCCACCCCCAGAGCGGCAACTACTTAAAAACGCTTAGTGAGAATGTTGCCGTAGTTTTCCCAGGGGATTCTTCCATGGGTTCTTCTGTGGTTTGGTCTCCTTTTTGGTTCTTATGATTTCTGCAGATCCAGAAGTTGTGTTTGTAGCACAGGATGATGGCAATCAGTAAGCTTCCGATTGATAGGATCGTGTAGAATGGTATAGTCGTATGATACATAACGTTGGATTGTTCGAGCTGCAGTGGGGTTTGTGCTATGATTTTCTCCTGGATGCCGTGCAGGTCTTGTAGGTTAATGGAACTCAACTGGATATGCGTTGATGCTGCAGGCTGGATGCCGACGCTTTGAGGTATCCCGGTAAGTTTCAGGGGTTGACCTTCTATCTCGTCATTATCATTAATTATAGTGAATTCTTCTGTTTTCAGGTTACAGTTGGCTGGGATCGTCGCGAGGTAGCTTCCGTAGAGCGAGATGTAGTCTACTCTTCCGCAGGTGAGTTGTACCCGGGTCTGTTGTGGAAAGGAGAGCACGTAGTGTCGATCGTCCAGTTTCTCCATGGCTTCTCTTTTCAGAATTACTTTGGTGAACTGGCAGGATCCTCCGATGTCTTGGCTAGTGATCATTTCCTGGATGCAGTCAGTCTTGCTACGGACTCGAAGGTTGATTTGTTGGACGCAGAGATACCAGTTATTTAACTTCGGACATTCTGTCTCTATGTACACAAAATGTTTCTCGTAAGTTGCTAGGAGAGGAGAGGGAGGAATAAGGCCTTGGTTATCTTTGTTTGATGCAATAGATAATTTAAAAAGCTCAAAACTGTTCTTAGAAATTATTGGGAATTTAAAAACTGTAACTATCTGTTTATTAATGTAGTAATTAACTAATAAACTAAATAAACTTATATTCTATTCTATTCTATTCTAGTATGAACCTGGTTTAATCAAGTCATAATATTCTCTTAACTCTAAGTTTGGAATATAATCACTGCCATACAAAGTCTTAACTTTACTTAACATGCCTTGTAATATTTTTACATCTATCATGGAATGGTGGGACGGTTAGAAGTAGTAGTATCCTGTAACAAATTCGCGCTTTTAGGAACTCGTTTCAGCCTGGACTTGGCAACAGGACCGCGTTTCTTAGATGTATATATATGAATTGGTAAGTTAGCGAGAACGGTATCTTGGGTGTAACGAGCTGCTGTCTTTTGACGGCTAGAAAATGGGTTTTTAACAAAGACCTGTTGTTCTGGTGCATACTCTATCTCTGGTTCACGAGTTCTGTTTCTATTCTCGATAAGGTTGGTACGATTAGCGAGAGAGGAGTCGTTAATTATACTATATACCGTTTTCATTTGTTCTCTATGGTTCTGCGTATACTGTTGTAGCAGGTGTTGAGTCAAGTCGATGTCAAGACAGTCTCGTGGGTCAAAGTGTCCGGTAAGTAAGTCAAAGGGTCTACATCTAGTAAAGCTATGAATTGAACTATTATAAGCAATTATAGCGTATGGAACAAGGGTAACGATAGGCTGATCCTTGTGCTGTAATTTTAAAATTCTAAGATGTTCCAGAATTGTAGAGTGAAATCTCTCAATATTGCCGTTAGCGTTTGGGGAATGAGGTAAAATTCTATGGTGATTTATCTTGTGTAACCGGGTGAATTCTAAAAATAACTGATTGGTGAACTCAGTTCCGTTATCTGTAATTAGCGTTACTGGTACACCAAAGTGAGTGCAAAAAGTTAATAATGCCTGTAATATGCTTATAGCTGTTCCGTCACGTAGTTGATAAGCTTGACCATACTTAGTGAAAACATCTATGAACGTAATGTACTTTTCGCCCTGTACGGTGAATAAATCCATATGGACTATTTCAAATGGTTTTGTAGCTGGTGGAACGATATTAAATTGTGGCCTGATTGGATTACGATCATATTTGGCCTGTCCACAAATGGTACATTCGTTAATAAATTTAGTGATGTGATCTTTCATCTTTGGCCAGTAATACTTGGATGATAACGCTAAGTAGCATTCAGTTATACCGCGGTGGTTGGTTTTACCATCGTGATAGTGCCGAATGATCTCTTGCTGGCGGAGATATTCTTTTACATTTTCTATTTCAAATTTAGTTAGTACAAGATTCATAGCGGAGCTTTTGAACTTTTCCTGTAAAATAGGTATAATTGTATACATAGCTAAAGTAGGGTTAATTAACAGGGCGGTTTTAACTTTTGGTTTAACATATTCTTTTACGGCGTTGATGAGATCTTCTTCTAAATTAGACTCTGAAAGCTGTATACTAATACGGGTGTGAGTATCAAAGGGTTTTGTTACTACGGGTTTCTTTTTAACGTCGTTAACAATGGTAAAGTGTAACTGTCGGTTAAATTTGTTAAGGGGGTCGTCCGTAATGGGAATTTCTAGTATCGGGTTTTCTCTACTCGTATGTACTGTCTCTGTAGAAGAGTTAATATCGGTATGTAGACAGTCAGTCGGGTTTCCTAAAAGGGAATTTAACTCATCTATTTCATCCATTAAACTTGTCGTCTCGTTATTCTGTATTTCTACGCGCGAGAGGGCGTCCGCATTCGCGTTACATTTACCCTTCTTATAAACAACTGTAAAATCGTATTCACTCAATCTTAAGCGCCATCGAGTTAAACGTGAGTTAGATTCTTTTAGATTCATTATCCATTGTAAAGGCTTATGATCACTTAAAACTTTAAACTTTCTACCAAAGAGATATGGTCGGAAGTACTTAGTCGCCCATACTATTGCGAGTAGTTCTTTCTCTATCGTACTATAATTTATCTCACTCTCATTCAGAGTACGGGACGCATAGCATACTGGCTTGTCTGAACCTATCGGGCCTTGGGATAGTATGGCACCTATAGCAAAATTTGAGGCATCGGTTGTCAAGTTAAACTCCTTAGTAAAATCTGGGTACTGCAAGATCGGGTCATTGGTAAGTAGAGTTTTGCATTTTTCAAAACAGTTAATGTATGCAGGATTGAGAGTAATCTTTTTACCTTTTTTCAGACATTGAGTTAATGGCTTCGTGAGGCGAGCAAAGTCGGGAATGAATTTTCGGTAGTATCCGAGAAGGCCTAAAAACTGTTTTATTTCTTTTGGTGTTTTGGGAATGGGGTAGTTTTCTATTGCTGCTATTTTATCTGGATTTGGCTTGACACCATCTTTACTTATTATGTGACCTAGGTAAGCTGTTTCAAGCTTCAGAAATTCTGACTTATCCATCTGGATCTTGAAGTTAGATTCCCGAAGTCGCTGAAAGACCTTTTCTAAATTGATCATATGCTCTTGGAGCGAAGTACTAAATATAATGATGTCATCGAGGTATACAAGACATATTTCATTCTGTAAACCTCTAAGTACGTTGTCCATGACACGTTGAAAAGTGCTTGGTGAGTTTTTCAAACCCATTGGCATTCTCAAAAACTCAAAATGGCCGTGTTCAACATTAAACGCGGTCTTTGAGATGTCTTGGGGGTCCATTTCTACTTGGTAAAATCCGTTAGTTAAATCTAAGGTCGTGAAGTACTGGCACTTCCCTAGCTTATCGAGGACGTCACTAATATTAGGGATAGGGTATTTATCGTCAATGGTTTTTTCATTGAGCTTACGGAAGTCGACTACAAGACGCCACTTTTGTTTGCCAGAGGAGTCTAATTTTTTGGGTACCACCCAAATTGGTGAACTCCACGCGGAATCAGATGGTCTGATTATACCCTGCTCTAACATTTTTTCTATCTGGTTCCTAACTTCCTGCCGGTGGATAAACGGATATCTATAGTTCTTAGTGTGTACGGGGATCTCGTCGGTGGTTCTAATACGGTGTTTTATTTTATTGGTGAACGTTAGAGGGTCACCTTCTAAGTAAAACACGTCTGAGTACCGAGAACAAAGAGCTCTAAGATTAGCCTTTTCTTCTTCATTAAGGTGATCTAATCGTAAACGTGAAATTACATCTTTTTCGCGCGGCGAGAGTCTGTCAGTGCGCGTGCACTCGATATTAAATAATTCCGCAAGCGCCGGCCGGTCGAGTGAGAATATTAAGTCGTTTGGTGTCGGATTTTCAACTTCAACGTAACCGCGGCTGTTAGTTACGGTGGTAATACATTCGTGAATAATACAGTTACAAATTATTTGTTCTCTAATAAAAACTTCGCCGTCCGTTGCGTCAATAGGTATACGAATAGCCTTTGAAGTTCTAGCTGGTATAATATCCTCGTATAAGTTTACATTTCGCGAGTTATACATTTTAATTAGGTTTGAGGCAGAGCGAGTTATAAGTTGACATTCTTTTAAATTAATACGGGCTTCCCATTTACCTAATAAATCTAAACCTATCAGTCCGTCGAAATAGTCATGGAATCGGTATACAAATAGTTTCATATTACTCGGGTCATTGAATTCTGCAAAGCAAGGTAATGTAATAGAATAATTATTCCTACTGGTCGCGTGTATGTTGGTTACTTCGAATGGATCAAAATTAAGGGGAACATTATAGAAATATCTTTCGACAGCTTCTGGGCTAATAAATGACTGATTTGCACCAGTGTCTATCAAAAACTTTAATGGGGGGTTCATAATTTGAATATACGGCAATTGTCTTTGTGTCTGAAGGTTAAGTTCTATCCTGGTTTTTGTGAAGTTGAATTCTCCTGAAAATCCTGTTGGTCATGGCTATTCTCAGTCGGTACATTTACCTTTTCACTGTTTAATGAATTATGGTCAGTGTTATAATAATAGTCAAAGTCGCAAGTATAGTCGGGGGCATAGTTACTGCTATAATAATATGTATCGTCATTGTAATAGTACGCTGGGTCCTGATAATAGTCATATGTGGGATAGTATGAATCATCGTAATCTGCACACTCATTAACATTCATTTCGCGAGTTTTAAAATAATTACTTGGCGGTGGGTTACCTGACGTTCTCCAATCATGGCCTGACACTAATGGCAAAGGTTTTGGGGTAAATTTTTGTACACCACTCATGGGCTGAGGGCCCTGGGCTACAGGTGGGCGAGGTGGTAATTTAAAAACATTACTGCGGGGGTTATAATTAGGTGGTGGTGCGCCGAATACCCTTTGAGTATGCGTGGGCATGCGATGTTGTTGCATTGCCTGGTTGAATTTAAATGGCTGAGGCGGAGGCCTCATGGCCTGCTGGGCTACTGGGTTCGGCCACGTTGGTGCTGGGAATTGGGTATTTAGTGGACGCGGTGGAGTAAATGACGTAGACGGAAGTGAGGGGACTTTAGGGTTTATATGATTTCTATGGGGCTCGTTACGCTGTTGCAGATACATGATGTTTAGTTCTTCCTGGACATACTCAAGCGCCTTTTCAATGGTCTCTGGGCGCATACAGCGTATACGGGATCCTAGAGGTTCTTTAAGTCCGCGTACGAATGCCTGCATTGTTACTTTTTTGTAGAGGTCACGTTTTGCAGTTACAGTAGTCGGTATGATCTCATGTAGTGTCACGTATGTCATTATGGTGCTGAACAAAGTTATGCAATGGTCATAAAATTCCTGAGGGGATCTATTACCTTGGGTGGCTAATGTCAGGTCGTTATACAGAGTAGTCTCATCACGTTGGTCTGAAAAGTTATTAATCAATGCAGCACGGATTCCTGCCCATGTATCCGGGATTCCGTTTGAATTTATGGTACATGCGGCGGTTCCAGTGATTTTATTAAGTATACCGTTCAGTAGGCAAGAATTTGAAAATTCGCTACCCGGCGTTGCACTTAAATATTTTGCGGCTACTTGGTCACATATACTGATGAACCTTGTTAGAACGTTCGGGTTTCCGTCGAAATCCGGGACAAGGCGGAGGGCCTTAAAAATGGTATCTGGTTCGTGCGACATTATGGGTAAGTTATTACAAGAAGTATCTAATTGATTATTATCTACGTTTAAATTTCTAACACTATCACTAATACTATCGCGGCGAGTCTGACGAGATTCAGACTGCCGGAGCCTATCCGATCTAGGATGGAAAATGGTGAGGGTTACTAGGACTAAAGGAAAGCAACACGAGAGCGATTCAAGTGCACTTACTGAAACATCTGGTCTGGTTTCTTCCTGGTGCTTCGATTTCTTGAAACTCCTCCAAGCTGCAGCAGGTCCGTAGATTCAGGATACTCGACGACGGGGCTGGACAGCCACCCGGGTGACTCGCGACGCGTTCCTCGATTTTTGAGACCCTATGCTATCGCGAACCGGCCCGCGAGTATCCTACCGACTGCGCCAATTACGTTTACTGCCGCCGGAGGCTCCAAAAAAAAGCCAGATTTAATTTTAAATCTAATTTAATTAATAAAAAAAATACATTAAAGTCTTAAAAGTAGCCTAGTCTACCTCCTATCGATATTAGATTAGGAATGAATTATTCTTACAAAATTATTAATTAGATTAATATCGATCAAGATGTCGAAATCGCCAAATTGCACATTTTAATATTAGGACAAACAACTCTTGCTTGCACGTGTCGGCGGCGTCAGCGATCCTCTTCGGGTCATGCTACGTAACTAACATCCAAACATCACAAACTTTCACATTTATAATAATAATAATAGGATTAATAACATGATGTCCAGAATATAATCTTACCAAAGCATTTATGTCCTGAGCTGCCTCCTGTTTTGTACCTGTGTATCGCTCGCTTTTTAATAGTTGTAACGGGTCTGGCTATAAAATAAAAATATATTAAATATTTCGTTCGCATCTAGGCTACAGAGTAGTCGTTATTAAGTCCAGAATTCCTTTTTTATACTTACTCTGCCTCCATAATACGCCGGTGAACGTCCTGGAACACTCTTAATAAACGGAATATATTAATTATTATATATATGAATTAAATCAATAAATAAATAAATAACTCTTCACACTCATAGCCCCACACTAGGATTCCCTGTGTCGTGGGTGCCATGGACAACACACAAGACAAGGACTTTCACACCCAGACCAAGTACAGAAATTCAAACTCATCATTCAAATTTCTGCCTCGCTGGGAATCGAACCCAGGACCCACCTCAGACCCAGGATTAACCTCTTCCCATTATTATTATGTTTATAGACATCTCACATGGTGTCGTGATAGTCTCGTGAAGAGCTTACTATAGAAATGATCTTTGAAGTAAGGTCTTATATTAAGTAAGGTCTATTATTGTATTAATTAACCTCCATACCCAATCTTGAGGAGAGGGATGACCCTGAAAGTAAATAATAAATAAGTTCGTGTAACATCACTTGCCTGTAAACAACAAACAATCAAGGGGCTTTGAACTATATTTTATTTATCATCATGACAAGCAAATGTAGTTTGGGGAGTCATGCGGAATCAGATGAGCTGCTGAAATCACAATTTAGTTACTTAGTTATATTAACTAAATTTATAACGTATGTTAGTTAGTCTGTTCGATATTTATGTTATCAGCCTTGTTGCCTGACGCTTAGAAATAAATAAAATAAGTTGAATCCTAAAAAAATTTTTTTTTTTAAACGCTTTTATTTCAATGTTTAGTTTATAAAATTAGCTACAAGTTGTGAAAATTTCAAGTCTCTACGTAAAATAGAACATAGAGAATTATGCGTCTAAAGTCTGAAAATCGTTTTTTTTAATTTAACAACAAATAAACAATGAAAATTAGTTTAAAATATGATTTTCGTGTATTGTCATCGGAAATACACATGTCTGCCAAATTTCATCAATTTTCATTAAAGGGAAGTCATTCAAATTAACGTTACAAGATTTGATCCTCCGAAGTGAAGCTAAATAAAAGCGTTTAATAAATAAATTACTTCGGTAAAAAGAGGAAATTTAGTGTGCAATATTTTTTTAAAACACCTAATCGAAATAAGGATCAAATCGTTTCGAGTGAACTGTATACACGTCGTCGTAAATGTTGTTTCCAAAAGCGTGATTATAGTTGTAAAAGCCATATATCTACTTACCGATGGTGATCCTGGCCTGAATCTTCCTCCAATATACTCCTACGATATGAAACAAACACACTATGAATGTACGAAAGACATTAAAAATTACTGTCTAGGTTCACTCGACTATAATAAGGAGACTGTAAGTAGGGTCGATGTACCGCAATTCGGACACTTAGTGGAGTCGCACACTTTGGGCGAGCGACTACGTATATATTATGTACACGCAAAATAGTCAGTGCATGTGTAAATAGGTCCCTAATATAGTCAGGATGTAAAATAAAAATTAAACCATCAACATCGACCCTAAATAAAAAGTAAAACCCTAAATAAAAAGTAAGTATGACTATCTCCTCTCTCAGGGCTGCTGGAAGAGATTTCTTAGAGAAATAAGCAGTTCCTTTGTGCAAATTTTGTCTATCATTGTTGTTTTGTGTAAGATTTCCTTCGTGTACAAAAATATATAAATAAATAAATAAATAAATAAATAAATAAATAAATAAAATTTACTGAAAACAATGAGGTTTTCCTAACATATTAAATAGTTAAGGCATATAAATAGTTATCATTTGCATACGTTTGCGCCTTCAGGGAAACCTGGGATCTGAAAAATATAAATCAAATGAAAATCGGGCAAGTGCGTGTCAGGCCACGCGTAATGTAGGGTTCCGGAGTAGTGATTTTATCGACTATACTCATTAACTGCTTATAGGTACATAGCCGTGATAGTTTTTCTTGTAAATTCATCATTCAACCTATTTTTGAAAATCTTTTCACTCGTCCAACTCCAGTCGTTTAGCCGGCAGGGGGGGGGGGGACATTTGACTCTAACCAAAATTAGCACTTTAAAGTCAAATATTTTGCAAACGAACAAATAAATCCGAAAGTGGTCTTAGAACACACATAATATTTTTGAAAGACCATCGATTTTTCCACGATACCCCACACTATATTATACGCGACGATTAAAAAATTCATCCTCACGTTATATAAAAAAAAATTTTTTCAATATTTTATTCTACGATTTTGGAGTTTTAATAAATATGTATGTATATCCATGCCAAATTACAGCTTTCTAACACTAAGGGTCTCGGCGAAATGCTTCGGACAGACGGACAGACGGACATGACGAAATAAGGGTTCCGATTTTACTTCGGAACCCTATAAACGATAAAATCGAATCAATAATTATCGATCCAGTATCAACAACAATTTTATTATTAATAATCTTAAATTAAAATTTAAAAAATCCTGGACAGTTTTTTTAACACTAAACATAGCTAAGAACATTTATTTATTTATTTATTTATTTATTTATTTAACAATTTTTGTACACAAATACAGTAGGTATGTGAGACTTAATAATAGAAAATTTGTACAAAGGTACTGCTTATTTCTATCAGAAATCTCTTCCAGCAAACCTAGGAATGGAGACATAACATACATAACATTACACATAACATTCACACACACACACACACACACCCACACACACACACATAGGAGACATAACATTCTCGATTAAGTCACCTTTCAGACAAAAAAACTAAATCAAAATCGGTTTATTCGTTTGGGAGTTACGATACCACAGGCAGACATACAGATAAACAGACACATCAAACTTATAACACCCTCCTTTTGCGTCGGGGGTTAATTATTAACGTAAATAAATAATAATAATTAGTTCACATACGTCAGGCATTCTAGGCGGCCCTGGAAACTAAAAGTAAATCTAAAGTAATTAAAGATTCTCGGCTTGTCCACGAAACACACGGCCCGCTAGAAGCTTTTATCGCTACAAGCGTAATGTCATATTGAAAATAAGATAATTGTAATTCCAAAGGTGAAGCCATACCACCGCAGACGGATCAGCTTCTGTCGCCTCTTATGGCAAATGTCATTAAAATAATATCACTACAAAATTGTAGCGCAATTTCGTGGCCTTATGGACCACTAAATGTCAGTGGATCAATTTATTTTTAACGCTCTACGCTGACATTTGCAGCCACTCGGATTGGAATTAAGAGTAAATTTTCGTAATTTCCCCCACCTCAAATAACATATTTAAAAACAAAAGTTATTTATAAGTTTAGTTGTACTTAAGCCAAATCACATTTACTGGAAATTTTAACTTGGCAGGCTTTGTTAAAGATAATTGGACTGAAATCGTAGTTGTCTGTGCGAGTATCAGGCGAAAACAATTGAACAGAATTGCTTAGTATTTGCACATTTATAAATAACTTATTTACTTATAAAGACCTACTTTTCATCCCTCAAAACGTATCTGGTCCCTAAGGATTATAGCCTGTACAAGTTAGAATGAGATTCTCACAGAAGTCTGTCATAAAATTAATTAATATCTTCACAGCATTTGTGTAGCTGTTATCTATCTATCTTATATTTTAATCTGAGCTATACATATATATAAAACACAAAAAAATGTTTGTATGGATGTCCTTTATAGACTCTGAAACTGAAGTCTATGGATATCTATACTTGTCCAAAATTATCGATATTGCTGCAAGGCCAAGCATTGGAAGTGTATTCACATTAAACAATAAAGAAACAATCGTTTACGTACATCAGATATCCCGGGTGGTCCAGGAACCTGAAAAATAAAAAACTACTTACTTCAATTTAACTTTTGTTGAAGAAGTTGAATTTGTTTCTTAATCTTAGGTTTCGCACATGTAACCTTCACAAGATCAACCGCTAGAGAATGTTTACATTGAAAATTACTTGAATATTTTATCAGCATCGGTTCAGCCGGGAAAAGTCCGTGATAAAGGAGAACCCCAATTTTCGGCCTCGAACCATATGTAATCTGTGCTAGAACATCGGACTAGACAAGAGTAAACTATATACCAAAAAATTCGTCTTATTTATAAGATAAACATATTTAAATCTTAGCTTCAGCTGCTCTTGCCAAATGAACAAAATAATGCAAAAAAGTTTTCACAGTATTTACCTCATTACATACGATTTTATAATCGATTGAATCGATTGATAATGATCGATTGATGGAACATAATAATATATTTTATGTATTATTTAGTGATTATAATTATAATATTAATTTATTTTTTACATATTTTCGTATTCCATATAAATCAAAACTATGTAATATATTATAATTACCATTCAATCGTTACGCTAATTTTATTAAATTACATTTCGAATATTTTGACATCGATTAATCGATTGACAACAATGATGATGTAATCCCTAATAATGTCATTTTGGTAACCATAGTATTTATAAATAACACCACTGTATTGTCATATTTGTCATCGATCTTTCATCTTTCTACGCGTGTTCTTGTATATTTTTACTATCAAATATTTTCAGCGTATTTGGAGTCCTATTTACTATTGAAACTCATCGACACGTACACAGTGATTTTAATTTTCTATTGTATTCGCTTTCGTACTTGTGTTTTGGTGAATGTGTTTCGCAGTTTCGCTACAATTTCTTGCAAACCAATACTATATGAATATGGACTCCTTAATCGCCTGTTTTGTGACTGACAAAGGTTCAGAATAAGTCCTGAACACTGGATAACGTACCCTATACATCTTTAGAAGATCAGGAAGTTGCTGTGGCCATACTTACAATGAGTATATTATGGTATCTTGATTGGGCAAGGTACTAACGAAATATAACGCCTCCTGCACAACTACACGAAATATTAATATATTATAATGATAACTAATAAAATCTCTTTAAATATGCAATAGCTTTTATTATACAACCTTTTTATGACATTCGTTTTGGGTGAAAACCATTGAAGTAGTAGATATTATAATAGACACCCGCCAACGTAAGTGTAACATACATATTAAATAGCACTGTGACACGAGTATGACATAATCATAACCTATAATTAAGGTGATTCGTTCTAGGATTTCCTTAGTTGGCCATTGCTGGCAGCCGTAAAAATTGGAGAAATTGAACTTTTTGCAATAATCTAATTAACAGCCAATTTCCAGTCTTGTCTACTTAGGCCTGAGTTTCTATGGAAACTGGGGTTCTCCTTTATAAATGTAGATAGATTTACCCTGTCATCATAGTTTGGTCTTGGTTCTCTCGATCTCAGGACGTTGGGTTTGTCTCCCATTGTTCGTTCATTACGCATTTGCCGATCTACAAAATCTTGCATGGATTCCTAAAAACACTTAAAAATATTAGAAAATAAAGAAGAAAGGAAAAGATTTATTTCTAGTTTATATAAAACACACAACACAACTAATTCATACTAACTAAATATATTAATACTTAACTAAAGAATAAACATTCGTTGTATAACAATTGTCTAATGTTCGCAGGTGTTATAGTGCCAGAGAATGGAACCCACTCAACGTTTTGCCGTAGCATTTGCAACGGCGCTGATTTTCAGTGGAAGCTTTTAGTAACTCATAGGTGACAGTGTTTTTTAATTTTATATTAAGTTATCTTACCTTGTCTCGTGAATAAGGCATCGGCGCGCCTTCATATCGCAATGGTGGATTTTGATTCTGATGAAAATCCATGTCCGGAGCCTTGAAAGTTAATATATAATTAATATTGTGCGATGGCACTAATTCATTTTATAATTCAAAAAACTGCTGTTATTTTTATGGTTCCATACGAAAAACACGAAACTACTGGACCAAATGAGTTAAAATTTGGTACTCATGTGCTTTTTTTGTGGCCCAAATAAAAAAATAAATATTTTGATATATAATAACATCAGATAAAATCATTAATTAGGTGCGTTCAGCGTGCTCAATAGGTGAGCGGTAACTCTTTTTTTGAAAAAGTATTTTGAAAACAGATTTCTAACGTCACTGGGTAAGGCATTCCGTAGTCAAATTGATAGTAACGTGAAAGGTTGAGAAACAAAACCAGAATGGTGAATGGGGAAAGCAAATTACGGGAATCGAAAGAACGCAGCGGTCTATCGTGGCAATCACCAAAAAAAAAAATTTCAAGTAGTCTGGGATGAAATCGAGTAAAGAGAATTAAGTATTATAAATGAAGCAGTCTATGGTCGCGAATCGGAAGCCAATTAAGTTGGCGACGGTATGATAAAGTGTGGTCAAATTTCGAAGACAGAAAATGAAACGTTGAGAATAATTAATGAGATGATCTAGCTAATAGGACCTATTATGATGATCTGATGTCTGAATAACACACACCGGCATAATCTATTATAGGAAGCACCAGAGCCTGCACAAGTTGCATATATAGAAAGTTCCTGAGTCTATTGAGAGAACGCTACACCGCAAAGACCAATACGAAAAGCCGAGGACCTGCGTTATTTCTGGTTCTCCGTCTATCCACACAGTTTCACACGAAACACGTAAAAATAATTTCACAGTTGATATTTAAAGAAGGGTAGTAACTTGTTATGTAGGTAGATGTATATTATATCATGCATTAGGGCTGTTGGAATTAATCTAGATAGTACAGGGTACAGAACCTTTAACTAAAAGCATTTTCCGCTCTAGCCTCATTAGTTATTCACCAGTAGGTATGGATCACGAGTAGGGGAAAAGGATGAAGCCCTTAACACCCCAATATAAAAGTAACATAAAAATAATATTAAACACAATAAAGAAAAGAAGGAAAAAAGAGAAATAAAAAAAGAAAGGAGAAGGAGTAGGAGAATAAGTAAAAAAGAGGTAGATATGTCACTAGCGCGCCAAAGATAAAGATCGTAAGAGCAGTCAATTGACCTCGTCTGCTTGTAGTCGCTCTGTCAATACAAGACGATAGGCAGTTTTGTTGTAGAAGTGCTTGAGATTTCACATACAACGTTAAAATGCCTTCGTGTATTATTGTAGTGTGATTGGTGTAGTGAAACAAAAGATAAACGTGCGTGTGTTGTAGCTCTTTTCGGAACAGATTTTTTGTTTTTTAAGGGCATGACGTATCTATAGTTTATAAATATCATTGATTAAACATTAATTAATTACCGTTAAATCTCTCAAACCAAAGCTCGGTATATCCTGTACCATTACATAATCAAACAAAGACACCAAAATAAAAATTACGTTAGAGACCAACATGGCCGCCACACACTGTATCGTATGATCGCATGTCAACGTCGAATTCATTAACTAGAGACTAATAGTTAATTAATACAGACTGATAAAACAATGGAAATCAATCACTTTGTTTGTGGTAGCGTGGCTGTATGCAGAAATTAATTAATTATCTTATCTTCCGTCACTTTTTATTATTTACCTATTAATTTATCATGAGCGATGTAAATAATTGTACAACATACTAATTTAGTACCTAGAACATTGAAGAATAATGTCACAGAACAGACATCTCGAACAAAATGTGTGTCCCGCCCGGGAGGTTCCATTTTCAAAATTGAGCCCCCGTTCTCCTTTCAAAATCAAACGAATCCATTGAACATTGAAGCCACGTGGCGCCAATGCATTGAGACTAGAGCATCGAGCCCGGGTTTACCCGGACCGAAAAACCCGGGTTTTCCCGGTTCTGAGGATTACAAAAAAACCCGGGTTTTAAAATTCAAACCCGGGTTTTTCGGGTTTTTTTTAAATACTTTTGTTTTTGTTATTTATTAAGTTTAAGCCACAAGAGAGAAGAAAGTGGGTCCCTTCGGAATTGGACGACGGAACCACCGAGGACACTTGTTGGCTAACTCCTTCTTCATAAAGAAGCCTCAACGCAGGTGGACTTGGATAAGTCCTGATGGTTCCACAAAAAGCGAGATAGACTTCATTCTGGCAGACAAACAGCACATATTTAATGATGTCTCTGTGATCAGCAGGTTCAAAACCGGAAGCGATCACCGTCTTGTGCCTCTTACACATTAAATATCGACGTGAAGCTGGAACGGTCATGCCTGATGAAGTCTATGCTTCGTCCAACACCTGTCCAAATCCAGGGATCCGAAAACTTTTAACTTGAGCTGCAAAATAGTTTTGCGTACCTAGAATCATGCACATCGGTGGAGGAGTTTAACACCAGGAATGACCAGGATGGTAGCGACTGTCTACGAGGTAAGGTCGAAGTATTTCAAGACCCACCCCAGTGGTAGATCTCAAGTTCTCTCAAAACAAAATCTCGGTCTTATGAGAGATCGACGAGAACTATGTGTGCAGTCTCCAACCTCTATGGCGGAATACCGACGGCTCAATGAACAGATCTCCAAGTGTAGGCGACGCAATTTGCGCAAACACAACGCAAATCCTGTAAAAAATACAACAGAGCGAAACCAGGGCTCCAAAGTGTTCGCCAGAGACCTGTCTATTGGGCAAAGTCAGCTCACAAGGTTGAAGACCGAGTCGGGCACCATAGTTACGTCGAAAGCTGAAGTTCTAAGAGGAACTGAGAGATACTACGGACGGTTGTATACCTCCTCTCAAGCTCCACGTGAGGAGAGCGACAAGAGAGCTAAATTAACCCGACACTACACAGAGGATATCCCGGACGTCAGCCTGTATGAGATTAGAAAGGCTCTCAAACAGCTTAAAAACAACAAGGCACCGGGAGATGACGCGGTATCACCGCCGAGCTGCAAAGAGCTGGGGGGAAACCCCTCCTAGTGGCGCTCCAAAAACTGTTTGTTACCGTCATCCATACTTGAACTACCGCAGGAGCGTGGAGCAGAAGTGTGGTGACTCTGTTTTTCAAAAAGGGCGATAAAAGAAGAATTGAAGAACTACAGGCCAATCGCACTTCTGAGCCACGTTTATAAGTTGTTATCGAGGGTGCTCATAAATCGCATTGCACGCAGGCTTGACGACTTCCAGCCTCCCGAACAAGCAGGATTCCGGAAAGGGTACAGCACCATAGACCACATACACACACTGCGGCAGATTATACAGAAGACCGCGGAGTATAATCTGCCGTTATGTGTCGCCTATGTGGACTATGAGAAAGCCTTTGATTCTCTCGAGACCTGGGCAGTACTAAATTCTCTTCAGCGGTGCCGTATCGACTACCGATATATCGCGGTGTTGAAGTATTTGTACTCATCAGCCACCATGTCCGTCAAAGTACACGACATAGCCACGAAGCCCATCCAATTGTAGAGAGGTGTCAGGCAAGGGGACGTTATATCCCCAAAGCTGTTCACCGCTGCGTTGGAAGATGTGTTCAAGCTGATGGAGTTGAAACGACGTGGCATTAACATCAATGGCGAATACATCACACACCTGCAATATGCCGATGATATAGTCATCCTAGCAGGATCCCTGGAGGAACTAGGTACAATGCTCGGGGACTTGAACAGCGCCTCACAACGGGTGGGTCTTAAGATGAATGTTCATGTTACACCCATACCGGTTGTTGTTGACGGCGCTGCTCTCGAAGTTGTAGACGAATACAATTACCTGGGACAAGTGATCCAGATGGGTAAGTCCAACTTCGAGAAAGAAGTCACTCGTAGAATCCAACTCGGATGGGCTGCGTTCGGAAAACTGCGTCATATCTTGTCGTCCAAAACACTACCTCAGTGCCTGAAATCGAAGGTGTTCGAGCAGTGTGTGTTGTCAGTGATGACATACGGATCCGAGACGTGGTGCTTCACTATTGGCCTAATACAAGCTCAGAGTAGCGCAGCGGGCTATGGAGAGGGCTATGCTTGCTATTTCTCTAAGTGATCGCATCAGAAACGAGGAGATCCGTAGACGAACAAGAGTAACCGACATAGCTCAAAGAATTAGCCGGCTGAAGTGGCAATGGGCCAGCTACATAGTGCGAAGGACCGATAACCGTTGGGGAAGAAAGGTCCTCGAATGGCGCCCGCGTATCGGAAAACGGAGTACAGGACGCCCCCCGACAAGATGGACCGACAACCTGAAGAAGACAGCGGGCATCCGCTGGATTCAGAAGGCTCAGGACCGGTCAGAGTGGCGCAAGTTAGGGGAGGCCTATGTCCAGCAGTGGACCTCCAAGGGCTGATGGATGGATGGAGATTACTTACTAAGTTTTAAGATATTCTGAAGAAAAAATAAATCTTTATCACTTTTTTAAACATTTTAAACTGTTTTTGTAATTTGTAAAGTACTATTTCATTTATTTAAATTCTTCCTCATCCTTTATAATTTGCACTCATTGCAGGAAATCGATGTATAAACGCAGATTAGTGTATTTTAAAAAAATACAATAAAAGGCTCGAAAAGCTCGAAAAAACCGGTCTACCCGGGTTTTGATATTCTTAAACCCGAAAACCCGGGTTTTCAAAATTGAACCGAGCTTCGATGCTCTAATTGAGACATACATGGTGTTCGCGGTGTCGGTTCTATACACTAGTAATAATACTTCAGTGACCTAAAATCTTTTTTCTGTGTTTTAGTCAGTATGTATAAATGTGTGTAATAATGTATTTAAATATGAATAATTATATTTAAGATACATTGTCCATAAAAATATAAATATATTAAATGATAGCACATAGCAATAACTGTTGATACAGTAAACTTTTATAAATAAAAGAGGAGAGAAAATAGTTACCTATAGTTAGCTGCACTTCTTTTTTCCGTTATTTGTAAGCTGATTTTCTTTTGCACGCCATGGCTGTGATTTACCGTCGATATGCCGCTCTGTGTCGATTTTGTAAGACAAAATCATTATTGGAACGAATTTCCTTATCGCGCGTTGTGAAAGGAGGCTAGACGGAAAATTACGACACTTTTTGATTCTTACGAATGACGACACTTTTTTTAAGTGATTCAGAGAGTTTTACAGAGATGGCGCTGTACTGTACAACTTTCTGAATCACGCTAGCGTAGCGTCAGAAGGTTTTACAGAGATGGCGCTGTACAACAAAACAATACTTAAATCGAAAGGAACTTCGTTCCATCCGGGTGTCCCTTGACACCTCTCATGTTTTATATCTTAAGTTAGGCACAAAATCATTAAAAAAGGGATTTTTCGGAAACTAGACATATTAAATTATAAAATCAGCGTATTTTAGCGAAAAACGGAACCCTTATGAGCACTCGTGTGTCTGGGCGACCGCCCTTCACAGCCAATCTGACCAGATGAGTTGAAATTTGGTATAGGCGTTTTTGTGACTCAAAGACGAAAAAAAACTTTTTTGCTTATCATATCGTGTGGCATATCAAATCAATCTCAAATTAATTTTGTTATAATTCTAAAATGAACAGTTTTATTATTCAAGAAAAAACGAAAATTGAAGACGATGCCCCCCCTTATCTCCATAAATACTGAGACTAGAATTTTAGGAAAATACAGAAAATAGTTACTTACTTACATATTACAGAAAAACCAATAAGAAGTCTATGGTCTTAAAAAAGCACAAAAATGAATAAAACAGAAAATATGTAATCAACGTACGGAACCCTCTCCAAGCGAGTTTAACTCACACTTGTCAAATTTATGTTCTTTTTTGGTGCTATTGACAAGCCTTAATATTACCTATCAATAAAAAAAACTTAATCCCAAAATTTTCCGGGAAAATTTCATTTTCAAGCGTAAAGCAAGCGGAAATTTTTTATTAGTCTCAGTAAAGTGAAATAACTCTTTCAAAACATGAAATACGGTCTCATTTTGACCGCAAAACAGAGTTCTAGTGTACAAAAAGGTGTAAAATAACTTTTGAAGTGAAACTTCTTTAGAATCGTTGTAATTTCAAACCGGATGCAACGGAAAAAACGACAGGTAAGAGACACAAATACAAAAATGTGTAGGATGAAGCCAGGAAAGAATGAGACAGAAATATACATACTATAAGCATGCATATAATATTATAACTGCTAATTTTGTCGTTGAATCTAACTTCTCCGTAGCTAAATGGTCAGGACGTAGATACACAATACCTGATGCGCAGGTTCGCGTCTCTCAGTATTTATTTTTTTAGTTTTATTTTTAAATAAAATTAGGAAAATTCTACACATGGCTCCCGATAACTTATTGTTGTGACCGAAGTTAGCCGGACCGCGACGGACAATAAACGTGAGTCACAAAGTCACAATTCCATTAGGAATTGACTCGTAATTTGGACATAGTGAGACACGGTAACATTGTCATGGTCGGATTTATTTATTTTATTTTGGACACAGACAGTCTTAATTTTACAAATGTAGTGACTACACGGAATGTAGGCCATTTTCAATTGCAGCAAGATTTTGAAAGCTGTTGCGTCGGCATCATTGTTATACAGCAGAGTTCGCGAGCAGATTAAGTTAACAGACTCTAGAATGACAACAGATGTTAACAGACTTTTTAATGTGGTTTAATAATAACATAATTTAATAATTACTGTAACTTAATAATAATTATAATTTAATGTAACATAATTTAATTTTATTTACCCGATTTAATTTCAATTAGAACAGAAAATGTTTGAAATAAAATAAATTGGTCCACCACCCATAAAATTGCAACACCCTTTTAGGGTTATTATTGTGTAGCATGTAATGTGACTGTGTTATGTACCATGTTACTACAAAATGCAATAAAGTATTGAGTATTGAGTATTGAATGGATAGAATTTTTGGACAAACCATCGCAATGTAAGAGAATGATAGATTCCGGTGAATCTATCCTTCTCTGTCTACTACCGAGTAGAACAGATAAAATATTATTCATCCATCGGGTAAAATTTTGATTGGAGTTGCACTTGGTAGCAAACAAAATATCTAAATACTGTATTAAAACCGCTGTGTCCTGAAGCACACCGACTACCAAGCTTGTTTGGTTAGCTTTAGATTAATTGGCATTCCGTGACACCAGACACAAATATTTGCCCCTCGCTTCGTTAACTACAACAAATACCGCATATTAATTAAGCAACAACACGGTACAAAGAATTCATAATAACTGCACCACACGGCGCTTTGGCCATAAGTTTAATTCACAATGGTTGGCTATTGTATTAAGATTTACGATGAATTGGCCAAACATTTGAAGAATGAAATTGCAATAGTTATAGTCCCCACGAACTAAGAATGCATATTTGTCGTTTGTCATCGCAGTGACACTAGAGATGTACAAAAAAAATCGATTCACGAAAGAACCAATTTTTGCAACAAATCGATTCAAAATTGTAAGACTTTCTAATCGATTCAATAATTAAATTGTAAATTCTAAAAACCGAAACATTTAGATATCCACAAGTAACTGGAATGATACTGCCTCCATTGAGCTACTTAAGTTACTTTACCATACCTATACGCTCAATAATTATGTATTTACGACTATAATAAAATATGTTTTTCCTAAAAAACTCACTGTTAATTCGTCCGCGCCGCATCCAGCGTATGAAATTTGGGTTTCGGTTGAATAATGAATATTCTAACCGTATTTTAATCAGTTCAAACGGCTGCGGTTAGAGATTATCGTAATAAACACTTTTGGTCATGTTCATATAGAAGAGAAGAAATTAAATTGTTTAATTGTTAAACACAAAGAAAGAAATAAAATAAATTCATTTTTATTTAAAGTTTCGATTATAGTAATGTATCGATTATTATGGTTTTATAAGTGGCTTCATGCCGTCACATCACTTAACGTCAGTGTAGATTTTGTCATCTTCATATAACATTGATTCGACGCCTTATTTTTTTATTCAGTAATTTTAATTTTCAGTAAGTTTATTCATAAATTATGATGTGATGGGATTTTTACTAGATTATAACGTTTAATATGATTTATAAATAACGTCAATACGAATACGATACAATACGAATAGGGATTTTTAACAAATTTTGGCAAAATCCTTTGTTCGTAAGTAACCAACTATTCATGTCAATTAAATAATTATTCCATTTGGCTCAAAGACGTACGTACAAGGTTGGTTGATATTAATAAATGGCAGCTGTCATTAATGCGTTCTTAGATAATTTTGAGTATAGTAAATAATAATTTGGGTAGCACGGAAGGGAACTTGACTCTCACCAAAATTAGCACTAATGCAATTTAGAATAGTTGCTTCTTTTACATCAAAACATTAGCAAGTTTATCTAATACTAGGAAATCGCGCTCGCTTCGCTTCGGGAAAAATAGTGAAAAAAATATAATAAAAACCTATCTCACCCGGGGATAGTGTAGCTTCCCAGCAGTGAAAGAATTTTTCAAAACGGTTCGGTAGTTTCGGAGCCTAAGAATTTTTCAAATCGGTTCGGTAGTTTCGGAGCCTATTCAATGCAAACAAACAATCAAAGCTTTCCTCTTTATAATATTAGTATAGATTAATAAAAATATTTCAATACTCTTTGAAACAATCAATTTAATTTCATCTCGCTTCACTTCATTCATCTCATTTCACCAGCGACATTGTTACCGTCTTCTGCGCGATTCCAATAACAGCAGCAACATAAATTCTAAAATAACTTTTCTATATAAAGCCGTATAACCCTCTTGAGGGTAATACATCAAGATTTTCATTAAATAAGGCACATTAACAAATTGAAAGACAACATTTCCATGGGGGTTACTGAGTTAATTACATAATTTATGAATTTCAGATAAATTCTTTCTTTATTGGGAACGTGAATAACTTATATGATAGAATATACCTACTCAAGTTAGTTGCTTAGCCACTGTGAAAATATTATATCGCACCCTCAGTGGAAAAAGCATATTTTAACAATTTTTGGCTCTCCTGTAAAATTGCAATTTTCATCTTATGCCTTTTTCCACTAAAGGTGCGATATTTGCTGTTATTTTAGCTAATCACTTATCTAAAGATAATGAAAGAGTAAGATATTTGGATATATAACGGGAGCACAAATGATACGACCGAATGGATGCATGCAACTGATTTTATTATTTCACTATTACCCTCAACATATGTAACACCTCCCCCTTTTAAAAAAATGTTATGGTACAATGTAAACAAATAAGTAATCTTAAAAACAAAAAATTTATATGTGTGTAAAGTAACAAAAAAAATATCTTCTCAATTAACAAAAAAATTGCTAGAGTTAATTATTCTCTAACATCATTACTAATATCTCACAGCTAGTGACATTATGTAAGTAAATAATTTCATACTAATTAGGTACTAAACATATTTTTTTACACGACACGATCTAATTGGTCGTTGAGGCTTTAAATCTGAATTAGGCGATGGTAAAGATGATTTCGGTGACTCGGTAACACATTCATTATTTTTATTTGAATCCTGAATTTCTAATTCCTGATTTAAAGAGACGTCGTCGTCTTCAGCAGATTGCGTAGTTTCTGACACTACTTGTGCCGTTTCCTCGTTATTGTATTCCGCGGGCGTTTGCGAATGTGACAAAGAGAAACGCATTCCAGGTTTCCTGGGAGTGATCAGTTGATCGATATGCCTCTTCCATTCTTGTCCACCCGAGAGCCGTACCCGGTACGTTACCGGGGTGTCGCGCGCGATGACCGTGGCCGGCGCCCACTTATCGGCGCGTGCCCTGTAGTCCCTCGCCAACACGGGCTGGCCGGGCTCCGCGCTGCGCTCCGCGCCCCCCGCACCGCGCTGCGCCCCCGCTCGCTCCTGCGCCACTTCCACTGTGCGCTGTGTACTTACGCTCGGCTTGACCACGTCCAGTCTGCTACGTAAGCGTCTACCTAGCATGGCATCTGCGGGACACACACCTGTTGTTGCATGATCGCAGTTGCGATATTGAAACAAAAATTTTGTAACTGCGGTGTCGATATCTGCACCCTCGTGTTTAGCCTTCTTCATTGCCCTCTTTACCGACTTTACAGCGTTCTCGGCGGCGCCGTTTCCCTCCGGTCTGTAAGGGCTCGTAATAGTGTGAGTGATATAATTTTTTAACATAAAGTCGGCAAACTCACTCGAAGAGAACGGTGGGCCCCCGTCGCTTACCACTTGTGTCGGCAGACCGAATCGCGCAAACTGCTCCCGCAGTTTTAATATGGTCGCACCGGCCGTCGTGGTGTTCATTTTCTGAACTTCAATCCACTTGCTATGAGCATCGACGGTCACGAGGTAGTGCTTACCTTGAAACTCGGCAAAGTCGATGTGGATCCGTTGCCACGGGCGCGCAGGGAACGCCCACGGGTGCAGGGCGGCCCGCGGCGGCGGCGGCGCGTCGCGTTGCCGGCAGCAAGCGGAGCATTCTCGACACATTCTCTCTATCTCGGAGTCGATTTGAGGCCAGTAGACGAAACTTCTAGCAATATTTTTCATTTTTACCACTCCCAGGTGCCCTTCGTGCAATTATCCGAGAATCTGTCGTCTAAGAGGTTCGGGAATGACCACTCGGTGATTGTATAACAGGCAACCACCGTCTAACGAGATACAATCTTTACGGTTAAAATAAGGAGTTTCACTATCGGAAGCCGCCCCGGACGGCCAACCGTTAACGACGTAATTGTAAATATTTTGTAATATTTTATCTTTCTGCGTGAACGAAGCTACATCTTTAGCGCTTACTGGAAAAGATTCCTCAACGTAATTAATATATGATACCGAAACCAAATTTAAATCGCGTTTCCGTTCATGAGGCAATGGCAATCGCGACAATGCATCGACGTTACCGTTATCAATTGACTTGACAAATTCGATTTTAAAGTCGTAGGCGGCCAGCTTAGTGGCGTACCGCTGCAGCCGACTAGCCGCGGTCTGCGGCAACCCCAGTTTTGGTCCGAAAATGAATGTAAGTGGTTTATGATCGGTTTTGATTATAAACCTCCGACCGTAGAGATATTGATGGTGTTTCATAACGCCACTAAATATAGCCAAAGCCTCTTTATCGAGTTGACTATATGCGCGTTCAGCTGCGTTGAGTGTACGCGACGCGAAACAAATAGGACGCTCCGTGCCGTCCGGGAACCGGTGAGATAGGACGCTGCCAATGCCATATGAACTGCTATCGACTGATAGAACCAGCGGCAACTCCGGATCGTAATGTACTAGAACACGTTTGGTTAACATCATATTTTTAATTTTACAAAATGATTTATTGCACTCGTCACACCACTTCCAAGTAATATTTTTGCGAAGTAATCTATGTAAAGGATGCAGTAATGAACTTAAATTAGGGATAAACTTCGAATAATAATTAACGAGCCCCAAAAAATATCTTAGCTGACTTATATTACTCGGGGCGGGTGCGTTCACGATTGCTTCCACTTTATTCGGATCCGGATGTAGCCCAAACTTATCTATTATAAAACCAACATAAGTTATGCTATTCTGTAGAAAAGTGCACTTTTCGAGTTTTATTCTCAGACCGACCTCACGCAACCTGCTCAACAGAGCCCTCAAGTTGTCAATGTGTTCGCGCTCATCGCGGCCGGTCACCGCGATGTCATCCAAAAACACACACACTCCACGGAGACCCCTTAACGTCTCCTCCATGAACTTTTGAAATTTTTCCGGTATACAAGTGAGACCAAAAGGCGTACGCCTGTAAACAAACGTCCCGATGTGCGTAGTGATGGCCGTACACGCCTGCGATTCATTTTCTAACAATAGCTGTTGATACGCGTTAGTGAGGTCGATCTTCGAAAATTGTTGTCCCCCACTCAGCACCGCAAACAATTCCTCGATCCGAGGCAGAGGGTACGGTTCGCGCGCCAGCTTTGGATTTATAGTTATTTTGTAATCGCCGCAAATACGAATTTCTCCCGATTTTTTAATGACTGGTACTATTGGTGTTCCATAATCCGAATAATCAACCTTATAAATGGTACCCTCGGCCTCGAGCCGCTCGAGCTCGCGCTCGACAGGGGCGCGCAGGGCCAGCGGCAGGGGGCGCGCCTTTATAAAAACAGGGCTCGAGTCGCATAAACGTAAAGACATCTTTTTTGAACAGGTACCAATGCCAGGTGCAAAAACGCTCGGAAACTCCTGCTTAAGCCGTTCGATTATGTTGTTTTCCGATAAATGTAGTAACAGATCATTAATTGTAACGACATCAATTTTTAACTGTCTTAGCCACGACCTTCCCAACAAAGGTGGACCACCGTTTTTAATCACAAACAATTTGAGGCCACCGGCAGCATAGTTCCCGAGCGTCACATCCACCGTGATATAACCTACGGGCTCGATGACGGCGCCCGTATATGAACGTAAACAAATATCATTACGCATTAATTTCACTGTATTAAAATACTGCTTATAACAGTCAAAATTAATAGTTGACAACTTACTCCCAGTGTCCAGTTCGAAGGTCAAAGAAATCCCGTTAACACTCACTTGCACCTTGTACGGCCTGTCATCCTTACCGCACACACTTAAATTATAAAGATCGCAATCCGATTCGTCGTCGTCGTCCCCGTCCATGTAGAATTGTTCCCTACGTTTGTTATTGGGCCGATTTGCTGTTTGATTTTTACACATCGTTCGTAGGTGTCCTTTTTGACCGCAACTGTCGCACGAATAATTTTTAAAACGACACAAATCCGAACGATGATTGCGGCCGCATCTCCAACACGCTCGTGAGTCATGCGTCGCGCGAGCCGCAGCCGCAGCCGCAGGTACGGCCGGGCGCGGCGCGCGCGGCCCCGTCGTCGCGACCCGGTGCAGCGGCTCGCCGGCGGCGGCCTGTTCCCGCTGATGTGAAGAGGTCTCGCTGTTCGATCCACTAGCTTGTGCGTGACGATCGGCAGCCTCCAATGCTAACGCCAACTCGACGGCTCGTTGATACGTTAACGTCGGTTCCGCGAACAGGCGGGATCTCATATCGTCACTAGATAACCCCGAGACGAACTGATCGCGAAGATTTTCTTCCAATTTAGTCTGGAAGTTACACGTACTCGCTAAGTGTTTCAGAGCCTGCAGATATTCACTTAAGCACTCGCCCGCTCTTTGACGTCTCTGTCGAAACACGTGACGTTCCGCTATATCCGAACGCTTCGGTTCTAAATGGTCGCTTACAATTTTCACTAATTGCCGGAATGTTTTAGTTTCTGGGTTGTCCGGTGCACAGAGATCGCACATTAAATCGTAGGTCGCCTCACCCACCAACGTCACTAACGTAGCTACTTGTAATTCCGATTTGATCTCGTTCAACGCTATGAACTGTTCGACACGTCTAATGTACGCCGACCACTTTTTACTCGACAAATCAAACTGTTCAATTTTACCGATAGGCATTGTTACACTATTTAACACACACAATATGCCGAAATAAGCCGTTTTACGCTCGTCGCCAGTAAGATATTTGGATATATAACGGGAGCACAAATGATACGACCGAATGGATGCATGCAACTGATTTTATTATTTCACTATTACCCTCAACATATGTAACAGAAAGGATATATTATTCAAAACAACCGTCAGTTGTTATTAGCTTAGCTACTAATTTATTCAAAGATTATGGAAAGATTTATTGAAAAGGACCGTTACTCAGTCAAGAAGTTTTCTGGCTTCCAACAACGCCCCAACTCAGAGTCACTAACGGTTACTTAAATCGTTCTTTAGTATAGAATTTGTATGGTGATTCTTTATTTAAGTAACCGTTAATGACTCTGAGTTCGGGCGTAATTCACTACTTATTAGAATGAAGCGTTGGACGAAATTACCTACATCTTTATCTCTTATGAAATCCTAATTTAAAGTACATAATCCCTTTGTAAGCTAAGCATGGCGAGGTGCTATCAAACTGCCAATTTAAATACCCCTTAGTATTCAAGTCATTCAAGCCAGTCAAGACTGGGCACGCAAAGCGGCGCCGAGATGAAAGTGGGTCCCTACGGAATTGGACGACGGAACCACCGAGGACACTTGCTGGCTAACTTCTTGGAGAAGGAAGGTCTCTTCATGATGAACTCCTTCTTCAGAAAGAAGCCGCAACGCAAGTGGACTTGGATAAGTCCTGATGGTTCCACGAAAAGCGAGATAGACTTCATTCTGGCAGACAAACGGCATATATTTAATGATGTCTCTGTGATCAGCAGGTTTAAAACCGGAAGCGATCACCGACTTGTAAGAGGCACATTAAATATCGACCTGAAGCTGGAACGGTCACGTCTGATGAAGTCTACGCTTCGCCCAACACCTATCCAAATCCAGGGATCCGAAAACTTTCAACTTGAGCTGCAAAACCGTTTTGCGTGCCTAGAATCGTGCACGTCAGTGGACGAGTATAACACCAGGATGGTAACAACTGTCTACGAGGTAGGGTCGAAGTATTTCAAGACCCACCCTAGTGGAAGATCTCAGGTTCTCTCAGAACAAACTCTCGGTCTTATGAGGGATCGACGAGAACTATGTGTGCAGTCTCCAACCTCTATGAGGGAATACCGACGGCTCAATGAACAGATCTCCAAGTGCAGGCGACGCGATTTGCGTAAACACAACGCAAATCGTGTAAAAAACACTATTGAGCAAAACCGGGGCTCAAAAGTGTTCGCCAGGGATCTGTCTATTGGGCAAAGTCTGCTTACGAGGTTGAAGACCGAGTCCGGCACCATGGTTTCGTCGAAACCCGAAGTTCTGAGAGAAACTGAGAGATTCTACGGACGGTTGTATACCTCCTCTCAAGCTCCACCTCCTCGCGATGAGAGTGACAAGCGAGCTAAACTGACCCGACACTACACAGAGGATATCCCGGACGTCAGCCTGTATGAGATTAGAGAGGCTCTCAAACAGCTTAAAAACAACAAGGCACCGGGAGATGACGGAATCACAACCGAGCTTCTAAGAGCTGGAGGGAAACCCCTTCTAGTGGCGCTCCAAAAACTGTTCGATTCCGTCATTAATACTGGAACTACCCCGGAAGCGTGGGGCAGAAGTGTGGTGACGCTGTTCTTCAAGAAGGGCGATAAAACCCTTCTGAAGAACTACAGGCCAATTGCACTTCTGAGCCACGTTTATAAGCTGTTTTCGAGGGTCCTCACAAATCGCATTGCACGCAGGCTTGACGACTTCCAGCCTCCCGAACAAGCAGGATTCCGAAAAGGCTACAGCACCATAGACCATATACACACACTGCGGCAGATTATACAAAAGACCGAGGAGTATAATTTGCCGTTGTGTGTTGCCTATGTGGACTATGAGAAAGCCTTTGATTCTATCGAGACCTGGGCGGTACTAAATTCTCTCCAGCGGTGCCGGATCGACTACCGGTATATCGAGGTGTTGAAATGTTTGTACTCATCTGCCACCATGTCCGTCAGACTACACGACACGGCAACGAACCCCATCCAACTGCAGAGAGGTGTCAGACAAGGGGATGTCATATCCCCAAAACTGTTCACCGCTGCGTTGGAAGACGTGTTCAAGCTGATGGAGTGGAAAAGACGTGGCATTAATATCAATGGCGAATACATCACACACCTGCGATATGCCGATGATATAGTCATCCTGGCGAGTTCCCTGGAAGAACTTGGTACAATGCTCGGGGACTTGAACAGCGCCTCACAACGGGTGGGCCTTAAGATGAACATGGACAAGACGAAAATCATGTCGAATGTCCATGTCACACCCGTACCGGTTGTTGTTGACGGCGCTGCTCTCGAAGTTGTAGACGAATACAATTACCTGGGACAGGTGATCCAGATGGGTAAGTCCAACTTTGAGAAAGAAGTCACTCGTAGAATCCAACTCGGATGGGCTGCGTTCGGGAAACTGCGTCATATCTTGTCGTCCAAAACACTACCTCAGTGCCTGAAGTCGAAGGTGTTCGAGCAGTGTGTGTTGCCAGTGATGACATACGGATCCGAGACGTGGTGCTTTACTATTGGCCTAATCCACAAGCTCAGAGTAGCGCAGCGGGCTATGGAGAGGGCTATGCTCGGTATTTCTCTACGTGATCGAATCAGAAACGAGGAGATCCGTAGACGAACAAGGGTAACCGACATAGCTCAAAGAATTAGCCGGCTGAAGTGGCAATGGGCTGGCCACATAGTGCGAAGGACCGATAACCGTTGGGGAAGAAAGGTCCTTGAATGGCGCCCACGTCTCGGAAAAAGGAGCATAGGACGCCCCCCGACCAGGTGGACTGACGACCTGAAGAAGACAGCGGGTATCCGCTGGATACAGAAGGCTCAGGACCGGTCAGAGTGGCGCAAATTAGGGGAGGCCTATGTCCAGCAGTGGACCTCCAAAGGCTGATGGATGGATGGATGGATTCAAGTCATAAAGTTTATGAGGTTGATATTCCCTTTATATTTATTTACAGTACAGCCTTTATTTAATGCTGACATTAAAGATCCCTGTCACCTTGAAATTTGGCAAAACAAAGACTGTTTAAAGGAGTTTGAACATTTTTGTTTTAAATGTATGTGAAAGGGACGATATGTTGTGAGCTTACCGCTTAGGCCATGTATTCACCGAGCAAAAAATGTTTATAAACACTGTTTCAGGAATACTTGCTTCACGAAACAATGTTTCAAAGAGTGTGCCGTCCACAACGGTAGTTGCTTACATAATTATGTTGCCTGAGGCTTTTGCACATTTATTTCTATTAATTTAAAAATTGTATCGTCGTCCCTCACTACCGCCTTGTTTATAAACCGATGAAACACACGTCCAACTAGTCCGCAACTGTTGCGAAACTAAATTGTTACGCCTGCTCCCCCTCGCGAAGGAGGAGCACGAAAACATGGTGATAAATAGGAGTGTTTACTGCAACACATTAAATTTTCAGAAACCTATTAGTTTGTTTCAGAAACACGTAGATTTTTGTTTTGAAATAAATAAGTAAAGTAAAGTTTGAAACAGTGTGTATAAACAATTTTTTCGCAGTGAATACACGGCTTTAGAATTTCAGTACCTATTCACATGAACCACACCCACGTCACAATAAATTTCCAAAATTAAGACTCCACATTCCAGACTCGTCTCTGTCCGCGCGAAGCTGTAAAGGCCGCTAGGGCCTGCAACTATCGGTTGAAATTTTTTATATGAACGCATAGGCTTATACACACGGACTATATTTTGTCGTTCAGATCAACAATGTGGGCAAACGGGCAACATATCACTATATAGCGACAGACGCTGTTCCTACTACAATACTATATCGCTATACAAGTTTTCATGTCTGCTGCAAGAAGTTGTAGCAACACTATTAATGTAGCCATTAACTGTCGACATGTTGTCGTTGCCATATGTCACTGTAGATCATCTGAATAGACATTAAAACCCCCTTACTTATCGCATCAAGATAACCGTAAACTAACTAAGCGTAAATGGAACAAGGGAATTTGAGGATATAGGTACAAATAAACAGAATACAAAAATATCACAGTTGAATTTCCTTATTATAACTACAAGATAAAATAGAAAAGACATCAAGATAAAAGATAATGGTGAATAAAAAGCAATGGGGATAAAAATAGGAGAGAAAATATAACGACATGACATTAGAATAAAACTTTCCTGAAGGAATTAAGTGTGGGTCTAAATTACCGTACGTTGAAGGAAATCTTTAAGAAAGGTGCGATTCCACAGGATTAAGCTAACTCCGACTTTACCGGCACAAGTACGCAACAGTCTCGCGATAGTCGTGTTGCAATATCGCAATCTGTCTCATATAAATTAATACTGTAAAAGTAATGTTGTCTTTTGCCAAAATTATGACCAACTAGTGATCCCGTGTTTTCCGGGATACAATTCCAGGTCATGGTCTTCCTGTGTTCACGCATTAAACACACGGAAGGAGATACGCGGGCAGCACGGTACTCCCCGGGTCCCTCGTCAGCAAGCAAGCAGTTAGCAGCGTGAGGACGCATTCGATCGCACGTCAACTTATACTCGCGTCTACTATTCAATATACCAGCTGTATACAGTCTACTATTATTATTTCTCCAGGGGTTCGCCTGCATAGCTACCACCTTCAAGCATGAGTCAGCCGCCAAACGACTCGTCGTGTTCTGGCTGGGGGCTTGAGAGCCAGTTCTTTCTTTCTTTTTCTTCTTTCTTTCTTGGCCGGCAACGCATCAGTGATGCCTTTGGTTTTGCTGATGTTCATGGGCGGCGATAGCCACTTACCATCAGGTGGATCGTCAGCTCATTTGCCGGCTATTTCCATAAAAAAAATCTATTTGGACTAGTTACCCCTGCCTTCACTAGTTAGGGACTAGGTCGCTTCAACCAGAGTGCAAAATTTCATGGAAATTCGATCAGTAGTTTTTTATGTCAAAGAACAACATCTATACAAACTTACACAGTAATAGTAGACTGTGGTTTAACTATCATTACATGCTTACGATCGATACACGGTAGTTATCAGGGTATGAACGCTTCAATTCAAACTTCAACACACTTCAAACAAACAAACAACCCACACCTACACCCCTACTTACGAGTAACACAACAGGGCGTGTTTATTTAATGGAGAAAGATCTAATTTTCTGACAACATCGGCTGTGAGACTTCTATGTGAAGGTATTCTTCAATCTCTTGTCACGTGCGAAGCAAAATAACCATTAATTGTATTGCTGCGGGAGATACTTTTAAAGGGCGTCCAATATTATTATGTAAGTAAAGAGTACTTTGAAATATTAAAAAATGAAGCAAATTTGTTTTACCCTTTTTAACCGACTTCAAAAAAAGGAGGAGGTTCTCAATTCGACTGTATTTTTTATGGAGATACAAATACCTCCGTACTTTCGACTGGGTGAACCGATTTTGATGATTCTTTTTTAATCGAAAGCTGGTGCTTGTCGTGTGGTCCCACATAAATTTGAGTGAGATTTTACAATGGCATCCATGTCAAAAGCATATAAGTCTTTTTGCATTAAGTATGTGCGCGATAAATGGACGAATAACTCAATATCACCCCAACCGATTTCGATAATTCTTTTTTTATTGGATGTTAAAATTTTGATGTGAAACATCTATAGACGCGCCTTGGCAGTAAAATGAACTCGTATGCATCATGGTATACGACATGACCTGATGACCATACCTAACGATTCATGTCTGGCCATACAGTCCATACACCATCAATCATGTTTACTAATCAATGCCTTGATGATGAGGATGCCTTGATGCGGCATCCAGTTTGCATGAGATAAGCTATAAATAATATACATAGCCAGATAGCCTTACACCGTCAAGTTTACTGGATACCGCATCAAGTCCGTTGCAAACTTGACAAGAAGACTTGATCCTGTGTGGCTTTTTTGCGTCCAGCAAAACACATGGACTACCCTCCGGAATGCGCGGAAGGGAGGTTGAGAATGCATCATGCATACCAGCACTGTTTTGTGCAAGAAATCGTAATGTAAATTCCTTTGACCACATAGCTACTGATATTTTAACAGTTTTTTCGCTCTGAAGGTGCGATACGGCATGCTTTCACATGCATCTGTGCGCGTTTGTATGTGCATGTGTGTGTGTGTGTGTGTGTGTGTATGTGAGTGAGTGAGTGTTTGTGTGTGCGTGTGTGCGTGCGTGCGTGTTTGTATGTGTGGGTTCTGGGATTATTACATCTTTTGAAGAAGTATTATAAAAAACTATTTAAGAAATATAGTAGAAGTATAAATATGTAAGTCTCGATATTATGTTCAGCGATAATTTTGCTGGACCTTTTTCTATTCCTATTTTTCTTTGGTAAAATATTGTAAATCAGCAGATGTAGATTTTTGTCACATGCGCGCACAGAAAGAGTAGGTAATATTTTATAACATCCTATAATTATTATCTCAAAACTCAAAAAAGCCTTATTTGATTAAAACACATTTATCTTAATTGTGTTCAAAAAACTTATCCAATTTTCGAGAAACTTCGATTTTACGGTGGAAAACTAACAAAGACAGAACTTCATCTTTCGCTCTTAATACAACTTTCATAATATTATGATCCACTTAGTAAAAGCTCATTTATATGCGATAGGATTCTCGTAGGCGTATTGTTTGCGAATATTAAGCAAATGACTTCATTTATCGAAATCTGTTCAAGTTTTCCGTTTAAAACTTCCTCCGTAGATAGCACGGCATATTACATAATATTACACGCTTTTTGTTTAAATATAATGTTCAATACATATTTATAGATAAACAATTCTGATTGTTTTTTCTTTCAGTCTCTTAAGAGGAAACTGTCTCATACAAACTAAGCTTTTGGACTTTACCCAATGGCGATGCTACCTCATCATTTCATACTTAAATATCGAAAACGCTCGATTTAGTTTTTTGTACTGTAACAATTATGTATAGTGAAACCAACTTATCTGTGAATTGAAGGGAGGCACTGTCGGACGCATTGGACCAATCATTGGACGCAGTTCGACAGGTAGTAACTGACTGATGAATGACAACAAATTACTTATGATTCTTGTGAATGACTTTTAAACATGGCGGCATTAGTTCCAATTTTCGCCACTTCACAGATAAGTTGGTGGCACTGTAGGTACATAATAAGAAAAGAGGATCTGCACCACTCGCACACAAGGCATTCATTCACCTCCTATCCGTCAAAGTGCGCGGTTGTGTTGTATACCCTGTCCACAAATCTTAGAGACTAAATTGACGTTTCATGGGTGACCAGTTTCGGGCACAAATTAAATAGTGATGACCATAAACCGGAAAATAAATCGGAAAAATATTCGCCGCTTTTACGGTGTGTCGAATATTTGTATCAAAGAGTCCCTAAAATTGGTATAAAAATAAGTTTAAGCAACCATATCAAATATAATAATATCCATAATATATTTACCCTAATTAACTGAACTTAAAAGTTATTTTACTTACAAGAACGAATATTTGGTTATGGCTACATTCGGTGTTCGCGCCAATAATGGCATTACTCTGTGGATGCATTTGCCTGCTCCCGCTGTTCCCGCCAAAATTATTATATCTTCTATGAAAGCGCGGCAATCCATTCCTTCTCTATTTAATTTCCTATCCTCCCTCTCTTTCTGGCAAGCGCACTCTTATATAGCGGATTCACTCGCACACCGCCGAGGCTTAGACAGTCGTAAAGAAGTCTCCCGCCAATCTCGAATGCAACTCGCGTCCATTATCAAATGTAATGAACTAATCCGCATATTATCTAAAAACCGCATCACCGCATCCGCTAAATAACTCTCATAAAGCAAGTGATATTACTGTGAAGTGCATAGTAAACTTAAACCATACAAATACGGCATAACAACCAATAAGAAGTCAAGAAGAAAGAAGATTGGAGACATTATAGCAGCCGCCTAGCCGTCGATGCTAATACGAGTAACAATCGAGTCCTGCAACCAGGTTAGTGTGCTTGCCAACCCTCCAAATAACCCTTGACTTTCTTCCTTCAACGCATACTACAGTCCACTATATAAAACGCCCGCATGAACCAGTAGCAGTCTTCAAAGTCTGCATCGCATTCACACCAAAAGTTTTGGTCACTTCGAGCCGTATAAAATTGGTCATCAATCGGATTCGTATCCTAGTATATTTCTATTACTTTTTGCAAATAAATTTATGTGTGTAGTATATTTCACTCGTATTCCATATACCTTCACCGCTTACTATACATATTTATTTAATTTCATTTGCAAAACGCACCGCACCGCTTTTACTATTATTATACTTCATTGTTATGTAACTTTCTATATATAATATCGATAAATTATACTTAAACGCATTCCATATTTCGCATTTAGTAATACACCATTTTTGTATTTACGACAAATCGTAATTACAACTCGTTAATTGCTCGCATAATATGTTTGTACTTATCCTCGCATAATTTTTACTAACGCATAACGTAATTTTGTTTACAAAATGACTACTAAAGGCAAATATCATGACGCTAAGACGATTTCAGACGACGAAATTAGTTTAAAAATATTAATCGCTAAACGTAATTCCATATTTTCACGCATGCAATCAATCTATGATTTGTCAATCAGTGCATTGGACGCTGACTCGCAGAGTTCTTTGCTTGATACCGCGGCTGACCTTGAATACTTACGCGATGAGTTCAAGGACACTTTGGAAGAATTTAATATTAAGAATTTAAGGGTAAACCCAGACGCGGAAATAGATTTCCAACCTTTAAATTCTTTTCATGACTTGTACAGCCGCGTTAAAAGTAAAGTTTCAAAATTATCCGCTCCGCATTCATCTTTGAATTTAGACAATAATTTACCCGCTAAGTTTAAGCCCTCGCTCCCGCCTATGGAATTATTAACTTTTAATGGAGACATACGACACTGGTCTATGTTCTACCAACAATTTAAAACGCTAGTCCATGAAAACCACCAGTTAACAGACGCTGAACGTGTGTACTATTTAGTCAGTAAGTTATCAGACAAAGCATTATCTGTCTGCGCAGGCCTTATGCCTACAGCTGAAAACTATTCAGTGATCTGGAACGCACTTATCCACAGATACAATGACGAGCGTGCACTCGCTACTACTTATATAAATCAGCTGTTGGAAATAAAAAATGTTAACGCTAATACGCCCGCTGGTTATCATAAATTTATGGACAATTTCGACGCTTCTATTAACGCTCTTAAACAACTTAAAATTGATGATATATCTGATTTTCTCTTTTTAAATATAGCGCTTAGAAAATTAGATACTGAAACTGTGAAGGCGTTTGAAATGTCGTGCCGCAAAGTTAACATACCAAAATATTCTGATTTGATTCAATTTTTATTCGAGCAAAATAGGGCTTTGTGCCATACATTTCCTTCACCGCATACGTCGTCTAGTGATAATAATAAAATTAATATTAAATTTAGTCCCGCTCCTAATAAATTTGTTAGTAAAACATTTATTAACACCGATTCATCGCGTTCATGCATTCTATGCAAGTCAAAGGAGCATGATCATTTATATGTCTGTCCGCATTTCTTAAAACTCACTACTCACGATAAATATAATTTAATAAAACAAAATAAATGTTGTACTAATTGTTTAAGTAACAAACACGCATTATCGATGTGTAAATCGCAACGCAAATGTAAACATTGTTCCCGCTCGCATCATACTTTACTTCATATTTTCAGTAATAATAATACAAATAAAATCGATTCATCGCTTATTAAAAATACGCAAAATTCATTTAACCGCTCTCGTTCTGATAACGACGCTCCGCATAATACTAATAAAGTCGAAGATTCTACGGTACGAAATACTTCGACTCGCCCGCATTTCTTTAGCAACCCTTCACGCGATACCAATAAGGTCGATTTTTCTTCGACAGATAAGCAAGAGGGACAAATCGCGTCTTCGTCTTGTAATGTGTCGCGCGAATTATTAAATAAGCCTCATTGTTTTACGACATTATTAGGAACCGCGAAAATTAAAATAGTAAATAAATATGGCCACGAACATTTTCTTCGCTGTTTAGTGGACCCAGGCTCACAAAGTGATTATATAACAAAGAATTGTTGCAAACGCTTATCTTTACCGATTTCTAATAAAACTCCCTTTAACGAGGTACACGGAATCGGTGGAATATCGCAGAGGATTTTAGGTGTCACTTCCTTACAATTTACTTCCCGCTTTGATGATAATAAAATGTATCAAATTAAACCGCTAGTAGTACCCACATTAACGGGTCAATTACCCGAATCAACCATAGATACTTATTTCTAATATAAATTTCATAAATAAAATACGCTTAGCCGACGATTCATTTCACCAGCCTGGTGATATTGACGTCTTATTAGGAGTGAACACCTATTTACAAATTTTATTAACTGATAAAATAATTAGTTCGCAATCTCCTAGTGCCATTGAAACCTCACTCGGTTATATAATTTTAGGAGAAGCGGAGACTGACAGCCACTCTGGCCGCATCGCTGGTCCAGAGATACATTTGTATAAACAACCTCGCATCCTCCGCACCCTGTGTTGACATCGCTGTCGACATGGCCACTCAGCTAATTCAAATGTTCCATGGTGGTGGATTTGAGTTAGTTAAGTGGACAAGTAATAGTTCAAAACTATTACAACATATTCCCGCAACGCATCGTCAACTGGACATCTGGTTGGCATCAAGCTAGCGATAGTTTTTGTTTTCTCGTATCCCCGCCGCCGCTCGCATGCACTAAACGTGCAATCTTATCCGCAACCGCTCGCTTGTACGATGTTTTAGGATTAGTTGGTCCAGTTATTCTCTTCGCTAAACTTTTAATTAAAGCCTTATGGATTCTCAAACTTGATTGGGACCAGGCTCCGCCCGCAGATGTTGTCAAAACGTGGCAACACTATATTTCAGAGCTACCTTTGCTATCGCGCTTACAGTTCTCACGTCATATGAGAATTGATAAAAACTCGCAAGTTTCGCTACTCGCGTTCGCTGATGCCAGTGAAAAGGCATACGGCTGCGTGATTTACTCGCACGTAGTTAATGGTGACGACCCACCGGTAGTTACGCTGCTCTGTTCCAAGTCCAGGGTGTCTCCCTTAAAAACGGTTACGCTGCCTAGACTCGAGTTATGCGCCTTAGTGTTACTCGCTAACTTAGTAAGTACCGTTTATGATACGCTATCCGCGAGACATCCGATTGATAAAATTTACGCGTTCTCGGATTCTGAAGTCGCACTCTGTTGGGCGTGCTCTTCACCGCACCGATTTAACACCTTCGTTGCTAACCGTATTTCGCAGATACAGTCTTCTTTATCATCTGATCAATTTTATCATATCGCAGGATTAGAAAACCCCGCTGACCATATTTCCCGCTGACTATTACCGTCGCAAATAATAAATTGTGATCTTTGGCTCAATGGTCCCGCGTGGATTACACTACCTAGTCGTGAGTGGCCAATAAAACAATTATCTTCTCATTCTACAAATTTACCAGAACAAAAAACTGTTTCTCATACCGTTAGCAATACTCAAGAATATCCTCTTATTACGCTTAGTTTGAAATTTTCAAAATGGAGTAAGTAAGTATATCCGATCGGTAGCTTACGTATTAGATTAGATTAGTTTATAAATAAATTATCACGCAATAAAATGATAACCGCTTCTGACTTGGAACACGCTGAAACTACCATAATTAAGTCGTACAAAATATCGCTTTTTCTGAAGATATCAAAAATATGCTTCTGTATATTTCTGTATATATTTAAGGGCTTACCTTGCTCTTCCGCATTACGCAAATTATACCCTTTTTTTTCGCGGACGATCTACTCCGTGTGGGTGGACGTTTACAATATTCGTCATTGTCAGAATCGCACAAGCATCCAATATTATTACCGAAGAATGGGCATATTACAGACCTTTTAATTGATCACTATCATTTTAAAAACTTTCACGCTGGCCCGCAGTTCTTACTCGCTGCTCTACGCGAAAAATATTGGATACTTTCTGCACGTCGCATAGTCAGATCTCTCGTTCATAAGTGCAACGTTCGCTTTCGGCACAAACGCATAGCGATTAGCGACAACGCAACTAATTTTATTGCCTCGCGTTCGTACTTAAAAGAACTACATACATTTTTACAATCTGACGTTTATTTTAAATTATTTTAATCAGGTCCTTACTGATAACCGCATTACTTGGAAACTCAATCCGCCAAATGCGCCTCATAATAATAAGAGCGGAATTTGGGAGTCCAATATAAAAGTAGTTAAAACGCATTTATTTCGCGTAATAGGCAAGCAAATTCTTACATACGAGGAGCTGCTTACTGTCCTTATTCAGATCGAGTGTATCTTAAACTCACGCCCGCTGTATGTGTTAAGTAGCGATCCATCGGAGCCTACTGCACTTACACCCGCACATTTTCTTGCATTAAAACCGCTTGAACATTTACCCGCCGCGGATCTAAGTAAAGAACGCACTCATCTATTATCACGCTTTTCTTTACTTGATTCTCTAATTCAGTCGTTCTGGAAACGTTTTAGATCTGAATATTTACACACCCTTCAAACGAGGGAAAAATGGAACAAACATTCCACGCCTATTTCAGTGGGAACAATCGTTCTCATTGACACGGATAACATTCCACCGCTACAGTGGCCGCTAGGTGTTGTCACTGAACTGTTTCCCGGTAGAGACGGTGTGGTGCGCGTTGCACAAGTGAAAACTAAGAGTTCTACTCTGCAACGCCCAGTCGTTAGACTGTGCCCTCTACCCACACAATAACTCGCACCTTATATATCTTTTAAATATTATATATTAGATAGTTTTAAGTATAACATTATCACGCTATTTTTAGTAAATTCTTTATAACGCATCGCTTTTCCGCAATCGCATCATTCTTATTTCATGATATTGACTCCGCTATATATATTTATGTTTATATACATCTTTATTTGCCGTTTGAGGAGACCTCAAGGCCGGGGGGATGTTCGCGCCAATAATGGCATTACTCTGTGGATGCATTTGCCTGCTCCCGCTGTTCCCGCCAAAATTATTATATCTTCTATGAAAGCGCGGCAATCCATTCCTTCTCTATTTAATTTCCTATCCTCCCTCTCTTTCTGGCAAGCGCACTCTTATATAGCGGATTCACTCGCACACCGCCGAGGCTTAGACAGTCGTAAAGAAGTCTCCCGCCAATCTCGAATGCAACTCGCGTCCATTATCAAATGTAATGAACTAATCCGCATATTATCTAAAAACCGCATCACCGCATCCGCTAAATAACTCTCATAAAGCAAGTGATATTACTGTGAAGTGCATAGTAAACTTAAACCATACAAATACGGCATAACAACCAATAAGAAGTCAAGAAGAAAGAAGATTGGAGACATTATAGCAGCCGCCTAGCCGTCGATGCTAATACGAGTAACAATCGAGTCCTGCAACCAGGTTAGTGTGCTTGCCAACCCTCCAAATAACCCTTGACTTTCTTCCTTCAACGCATACTACAGTCCACTATATAAAACGCCCGCATGAACCAGTAGCAGTCTTCAAAGTCTGCATCGCATTCACACCATTCGGTATACAGCAAATTTTATACTATGTAGCCAAGTACTAAATATCTAGGTAGATATGACGAATAGGCGATTCTCACACTCACCACGCGTTTTTTTAACGTTGTATCGAAGTATATCAGTTTCTATAGAAAACACGCGTGGTACATCACATTACAACGACTGAAGTATAAAGTAGGTATGCCATATTGAGCCTAGCGCGCACAAACGCGGGGCGTGGAGCAGTGTTAGAATTGTCAAACTGAACACCGACCTATTACTCAGGATATTTTGGTTTAGTCGGATAACTTGAAATAAATTCCTAAAAGATTTACTACAAACGAATGCGTATATTTTGCATATTATTTCGAGAATGGCTAAGTGTTATTGATACACTACTTCCGTTCCAGCGGCCATTTGCTTCAAAATTGAGTCAATATCAGTGTGATTGAATTAATTTAATTTAAACGATGAAGGATTTAGTAATAACTTAAACACATCAAGAATATTTATAACATAACTTTATTCGGAATCAGACCTAGTGCTATCACTGTAAAATGTATCATCTATGAATCACTACCAACTTCTATTAAAAACTATTTTAATATATAAAAATTGAGATATCCGAAATATCTCATCGACTGTATGCCCCAGGCCATAAGTTTTAAGTGAAAATAAGTTTTGTCATCTTATCAATGATAATATTGTTACTAACTGAATGTTTTTTTTATTTAGTTCAAACTTCTCACTATTCTTATGACATGGTTTACGATTCAAAAAACCGGAAAAGTAGATCGCACAAATTTAGCTGGTAACATTATTTCAAACTTTGACATTAGCGGTTGTCATTTTAGTCTCTAAGATTTGTGGACAGGGTATAGCTTTTCGGAACCCTTAAAACCAAATTCAAATTCGATAATTCGTGTCAGGTCATGCGCAATGTAGGGTTCCGAAGTAGTATGTTTATCGACTATTACTCATTAACTACTTAAATATGCTTACATAGCCGTGATAGTTTTCCTTGTAAATTCATCATGTAACCTATTTTTAAGAATTTTTTCACTTGTCCAACTCTTACCATTTAGCCAGCAGGGGAGAAACTTGGCTCTTACCAAAATTATCACTTTAAAACCAAATATTTCGCAAACGATACCCTAAATTCAAAAATGGTCTTGGTCTACCCTCATCCTGCCACCTAGTGTACAACTAGCGAACTAAAATGGAGGGGAAAATGAAAATTCGAGGATAAAACCAACGCGTTACCGGTAATTTAGTTTTCATCAAAATTCGGCCCGAGACTCCTGCATTTTTCGCTGTTCCTCATAGTTTCAGATTTCGCTATCGACTTGAAAAAATCACTCTGAAGAAGATTTAGGCATAATGATTTATGTTTTATAATGATTTATGTTTTATTATGAGACAAAGTGAATATTTATTTAAAATTTTTTGAAAACCTTCAAGGGCTAAAACACGAAATTATGGCCATCAGTAAGTTACACTAGTTAAGAACCTACATATTTTTATAAAACTAATTCAAATCCTGGGTTCGAAATGATGAGTTTGAATTTCTATTCTTGGTCTGGGTGTGTTGTCCATAGCAACCACAAGACAGGGGATCCTAGTGTAGGGTTATGAGTGTGAAGCGTTATTTAAAAAAAAATATAAACATACACGCGACGCAATTCGTATGACAGGTACACATCTCTTACCATACAAACCTTAGAGTAATAATATTACATACTAAAGAAGAAAATCATTACGAGAACCAACTTTACTACCACAAATTAAAGTCGCAATTACAACGGCAAGCGTGATCCCGACCTTTAATGCATAGAAGCATTTCAAACTATAAGAAATTTATGAAAATACAGTCTAAACTAAACCTTTTTCACTGTTAACAAGGTTCAGAATCGTCTATCAAATTACATCCCTTGTTATCTAGACGTTAGTAGTTTAGTAGTAAAAGTTAACTCGATTTTTGTTGAGGGAAGAAACTGTTTATTGTTATTGTTGTGAAACAACTAAACATACTCGCACATTATGTTGTTTCTTATTCTTTATCTAAGTCAAGACAAGCATTAACAATGTAAGAAAACAACTATTTTATTAGGTATCTGAGGAATCGGTGGAGAAACAAATACATATAGGTTCTGTATCATAGTCAGGTATGGATAATCTATCTATCAAAGGAGGTCATCTGGTGATTTTTAAGGTTCCTCATAGAAGGACCTAGTGCCCAACTCCAGATCAGATGTGATCCTACGCTAGTCTGTTGTTTACAATAATAGATGTAGCGTCCCAAAAATCGCGCAAAATTTTTATTTGCTGCTTTTCGCTTCTCAAGATACCTATCTCCTGGCATTTCCTACGTTATATTATTAGCAGTTAGCACCCTTATTTATAAAAACAAAGAAAGCTGTAGAAGACTTTGTTATATTTGTTTCACTCTTATGAAAAACGATAAACATAAAACATAATTTAACAGAGCACTAACTTAAATAGGGTTTAATAAGCGTTTATGAATACATAAGTGCTTAACAATAGGCAGCATCGAACCTCGACGATTTACGCGACATATAAATTAGCTAAACTAAAGGATTGTGAAACAACCACAGAATAAACTGAGAGATAACTCTCATTGCCGTATATTATAAAGTAGCCGACATTGCAGCCACTTGACGTCTCGTGCTAAGTGAATACATTTATCACGGTGCAAAAGTGCCTTTCCGGCGAATATAAACAGACGTCAAGTAAAGCCGTTCACACACCTAACGATTTTAATCCGCTTCCGATATTCGATACACTCATTATTTATTATATTCAGTGGATTCTTGAAACTCTCCAAACGTTAAACCTGCCTATGTTATTCATAAATGAATCGAAGATTTTCTGCAATGCTTGCACGATTACAATCAGTGTAATTTTTTACGTGCTCCGAAGGGCACGTTAGAACCGTGGCTGTTACGGGGTAATGAGCACTATATTCTATTCCAGAATATGGTCCACCTATGCGCTAAATTTCATAAAAATCAGTTTACTAGTTTTTGCTTGAAAGAGTAACAAACTCATATATTATTTGGTTTTTACCTATGAAATTGGAGATTTTATAACTAGCCTTTTCAGATATTTTTTATGGAAATAGCCGACGATCCACCTAATGGACATCAGCAACACCAAAAGTATCACTGATGCGTTAGCTAAGAAAGAGAGAAGAAAAAGAAAGAAAGAACTAGCTGGTAAGACGAATTTCAGTACTTACAGTTATTTCAATACATTTAAACCGAACAACACCGGATCGTTCCCGACTGTCCGTTATTAAAGGGTGTGTTGCGACGATGTATGTCTTTTCCAAGGATTATTATTCTTGGAATGTAGGAAATGGCTATTTAGCAAAACTACCACGATTTTATGTGGGTAAATGTAGGTACTTTAATGGAAAAGTTTTATACATACTTACCAGTTACCAGGTATTTAAACAAAAGTACGTATCTTACATTAAAAGTTGTAGAGAAGATTGTCTAAATCGGAACAATTTATAAATAGGCAATGTATGATTTAAAAAACTTAATAAAAGCATAGATATGAAGTCAGTTATAGGTATTTGAATTATTGTAAAAAAATATTCCAGTGCCACATTCTGGCTCCATCTTACAATATATAAAAAAACTAAGAAATACATGTATGCCTTATTTTGTGTGAAGAAAAGTTTTTGTAAGTTTAAAAAAATATTACTACTTTTTTTGTTTTCCCATATAAACTTTCATAGCAAATCCCCAAGGAACCCTTTAATAAGAAACCCTATAAAGTAGCCTATACCTACTTTAAGTTGAAGACTTCTTAATATCGTAGTAAAAGTCCTGTTAAAATCCTTTAAATGGTTTTACTACAACAAACAAGACACAGCAATACAGACAGACAAAAATTTTAAAAACTTGACTTTCGGTTTCAGTATTGTACAAGTATCGATTTACAACTTGAAAAAATCATTTATTTCTAAATCAAACACAAATAAAACAGATACTTCAATTTTATTTATTTGTATAGATTAGTTCAGCCTTACATTTTATACCTGCCTTATTTTTAAATTACAAGTTACATCAAAAAGACCCTTTAAGTTTTAAAATAAATTTTTAAATAAGACTCGTCCAAAAAAATATTATGTAAGTTTAACATTATTTTATTTCAAATTAAAACTAGTAAAAGCACAGTACATTTATAGCTCCCAGGGCAGCAATTCCATTTCACAAATGCAAAGGAGTCGCAATGTTTCAAAAGTTGTGAATTAATCGTCTCCTTTGTACCTAGGTACCTAGTTTGTTTAGTTTCACCTCTGTTTAGTTCTAGGTATTATTTCGGAAGCGCTCATAGCCCGGCGGCTTGAGTTGTGTCCACAGAACATCTAATAAATTAGTGTTGTGTCGATCCTAAGTGATCGACAAATTAAGCAACACCGGGCGCGGTCGGTAGTTGGATTAGTGGCAAAATTTCGTAAGAATTTTTTCCGTCTAGCCCCCTTTCATAACGCGCGATAAGGAACTTCGTTCCAAAAGCAATAATCAATCACGATTTTGTTAGCATAAGTACTCATTAACTACTTATGCTACCTAACAAAGCTGTGATAGTTTTCCTTATAAATTCATCATACATCCTATTTTTGAGAATTTTTTCACTTGTCTAACTCCAACCGGTTAGCCTGCAGAGGGGGGATACTTGACTCTAACTATTTAAAATTAGCCTTTTAAAGCCAAATATTTCGCAAACGGTCACCTAATTCCAAAAGTAGTCTTAGAAGACCCATAATATTTTTAGAACACCATTTTTTCCAACGATATCCTACATAATAGGGTACGCGACGAATAAAAAAATCATCCTCACGTTACCTGTAGGGGAGGTACGTTGAAAAAAAATGTTTTTCAATATTTTTTTCTAGGATTCTGGAGTTTTAATAAATAGGGTCTCGGCGCTTTGCTTCGGACAGACGCACGGACGGACGAACGGACGGACGAAAAGACGGAAAGACAGAAAGACGGAAAGACGGAAAGACGGAAAGACGGAAAGACGGAAAGACGGGCAGACGGACAGACGGATGGACGGACATGACGAAACTATAAGGGTTCTGTTATGACTACCTGCGGCGCCCCTTCAAACCTGGCGCTCTGGGCGGTGGCCCAACCGCGCCCTACCCTAACGCCGCTACTGCCTGTGTAAGAGGTAAAAGGCGCGTAGATACTGTAAAACTATATTATTTTAAACTTATCAATGCGGCCATTAAACAACAACATTTTGTATCCAAACGGGTACTCACGATTCTTACAAAACAACTACACACACGCATACTTACAAAAGCTGGACTGGAATTAGGGGTGATATCTAAACTTATAACATAAAGAGAAACTAACGCAGTTTAAACTTTACCAATGTGTTTTATTTGTTTGTTGTTTTATAATGAAATAGTTAATTCAAATGAGGAAAAATACCTAGGAAAGATTTAAGGGGATCTCAACAACGGCAACATTCAGTGTTTACCAATGGGTCCTGGGTTCGATTTCCAGTGAAGGGATGAATGATAAGTTTGAACTTATATTCTCTGTCTGGGTGTGTGTGTTGTCCATGGTTAATTATTAATAGTCGATAAACTTACTACTTCGGAACCCTACATTGCGCGTGGCCTGACACGCACTTGCCCGGTTTTTACATCGACCCTCTATTCTTCGTACCGTAACCTTACATAAAATAAACTGAGCATCAAACACGATAATTCATCGAATTAGTGTCACACGGCGTGACACGACGTGAATGACGTGACGGGCCATCCAGTGACTGAAGTCACATATTTATTTGTTACATTAGCATGCGTGATGCGTTAAGCGTTCGACAGGGGCATTAGATTTATTTATTTGTTTATTTATTCATAAGGTAATCCAATAGCGTTTACAAAATCAAATAATTGCTAACAAAACCGTGCTTAAAAGTAACTTGTGTGTGTGTGTGTGTTTGTGTGTGTGTGTGTGTGTGTGTGTGTGTGTGAGTGCGTGCGTGCGTGCGTGCGTGCGTGCGTGCGTGCGTGCGTGCGTGCGTGCGTGTGTATCATGTCATATTCATGTCACGCAGGATTATATTAATAACGCCCCAACACTTAAATCGTTCCTTAGGGAACATACCAAAACCACGTAACCCATTTTTTCCAACTTTTTACCCCCCTCCCCCCCCTTCGTGACCATCCGTAGTATATGAGAAGACCCCCCCCCTCCCCCCTAGTTTTCACGTGGTAATTGATAAATACGGTTTTCAATACTTTTTTGCAAAAACACAGTTAAAAAATAACAATATTGCTTATATTTGGCGACTTTGTGGCGCAATGGTTGCTAAAATATTGACTACGTGACATAAATCTAAACCCCCCCCTCCCCTCTGTGACCAATCGTGGTGTTTTGAAGACCCCCCTCCCCCCCCCCCCTAAATGAGGCACGTGGTTTTGGTATGTTCCCTTATTACAGAATCACAAAAATTTACTCTCAAAGTCAGTTTAAAGACAATTAAAGTTAAGTATACAAATTAATACCTTTACTTTATTTTTTAATGTTGATTATCATTGAAGTTTTAAAATGTCAAGTCAAATCAACCACTCATCATTGACATTGACAGTTAACAGTAGGTACTGCCAGAAATAAAATGGCGTAATCTCTTTATTTTATTTTAAAGAAAAAAGCTACTTTGCAATGTTTTTATGTAAGAAAAAAAAGTAAAAGAATTTCTTGTTAATATATTAGAATAAATCATAGTTCCAAAAGCATTAAAATAAATGTTATCTTTGATTTACTATCGAGGAATTTTACGTGTGGCTACACAAACACTCCATCGATATGATTTAGTTCTATGCTCGCGGCTTTGCCCACTTTACATAAAAACTTTCACGTTTATAATATTAGCAGGAATAACAATAGTTTGATAGAACGTAAGAATATAGACGCAGATAGCTAGGTTCATCCATTCTGGAGCTACAATACAACAGTCAAACAGGCAAATACATGGGTACACTGATAGGTACACGTATACTTAAATGTTAACACTCTTCGTTTTTGTTTGGTGGGTTAAAGTCTAATAGTACTATCACTGGCGGGCCTAGGCCTTCAGAACAAGGCACGCCCAATTGTGTCGTACAACCCAGGATCTCAGGATCTTTGGCACAACAACAAACAACACTCCATTCCATACGTATAATACAATATTTACCAGCTGCAGAGTTGATGATAGTAACGCAATGATACTGCTGGGCTTTTCGGCTTGTATGGCTGCACCGCCTCTTAGTACTATTATGTCTATTGTACTAATAGCATTATATTGTACTAAGCTGTTTCATACTTATTAAGCAACAAAGATTAGATTGTTGGCAGGGAAACCGGCTACTTACGCCAAAAGTGTCGGAACAATCTCGCCCGAGTGTCGTTAAAGAGATTATCCTGTTAGTTTTACCTCCAGCTAGAGGTAACAACTAACGTAATAAGTAGAGTAGATTAAGTACCAGGTAATCTAGCAGGTACCTACTTAAAGAGTCCAATCCGGGTAAGCAAACACCCGGTAGGTACTTAAGCGATGGATACTTACTATCGACTTTATATGATTAGGCATGGATAGATGATAGAATAGATAGATGAGATGATAGATGAGAGAATTTTAAATATTTGAAGTTAGCTTTAACACTTTTAAAAGTCAAGGTGTAGATAGATAACCTCGGAAGGAATAGCGGTACAAAACTCCTAAGCACAATTAAATATTTACTAAGTAGGTACTCATACCATTTTATTTATTTAATCTTTATTGAACCCCAAAGAGTGGTACAATAGGCGGGCTTAATGCTAAATAGCATTCTCTACCAGTCAACCTTCAGGATGTACAGAGAACAGATAATATTTTCAAATAACAAAGTCATCCAAGCACTCTTCTTTAAATGAGTAACCAGGTTTAATTCAACAATTAAAGTGTCTTTTTCTAACAATTTTATTTTATTGGAGTTTAACTCCTTCACAATCGATTTTCATATTTAAACCCGAAGTTTGGAAATTTATGAGGAGTAAAATCAAACTTTCCCCGTTATGTTATGCGTTATATTTATAATTCGTAACACAGAATCTAGATTCTAATTTGACAATCGCAAACTAGATGGCGTTGTAATAATCTTATTACTGATTTGACGATTGCAAACTAGATGGCGTTGACTCCAGTCATGCGTCGGAGCTGACACACACAATTTTTTTAACGACCAGACAAGTTACTTCGTGGGAAGCTATCATCGTCACCCATGAACGTGATGTCTTTACCCATAGACATCACGGAATTCACTGATGCCAGAATCAGTGCCCCTTTAGAGGCCTGCGCCCAATGATGTTTAAATAAATATAGATACGTTATGCCCTCACAAATCAACCGAAAAATCTGTTCCGATGTCCGCAAGGCACGCTTTATCGCATGTCTTTATCGCTCTCGCGTCAAAACTACATCGCTATCTCTTTCTTCACCTGAATATGAGTTCCCAATTGGGAACTTTTTGAGCCATCACAACGCGCCCGCTTATGACATATCTGCCTCTTTTTAATATATAATATCATTGCCTGCGCCCTTACTTCGTTACACTTCAAAACTGACGCCCTCTAAAATGAAAGCTTTCAAATGTGCGCCCTACGGCTACTTTTGGCGCCTCTTGCCGTCCTTTTATCGGCGCTCTTCCGCCTATTTCCACCAGGCTCCATGAGTGGAGTGGAGCTACTTTGGAGATTTATATAGATGGTATCATTGCACAGAGCATATTAATAATAAATCAATCAATCAATCATTTATTCGTTTATCATTTATTTATAAAGTAAGGAGGTACTCTGTCACAGAGTCTCTGTGTACACAGCCCACCGACCTCCAACAGGAGGAACCTGACGTCGTAGCCTCGTCCGTTGTGTGCTGGGTGTACCACGAGCAGTACTTAGATAGCTTGGACTCAAGGAGTATGAAGTCCCTTACACCTTAACGCACCCGCATGGACATAGGTACACACACTTATCAGTTATCACAAACACTATTAAGTCTTCTGTGCACAAAGCAAAACTAGCATTATAATTTTATTAAACCGTTTTAGATGGGTTTATAATTCAACATCGCCATCTGTGCAACTACATAAGAACGAGGCGCACATCTTTCAAGTACGTTCTGATTTACTCTTACAAACTAAGAGGTGGCACTGGGCAGATAAGAACCATCTATATTTCCTAGATGGCGCTATTAGTATGCGAACATTACAGAATACTTTGTTTGGCTATTAAAGAACCCATAAATGCCCATAATCATATGGATTTTGTCCGAAATAAAGTTTTTATTAATATAAATTAACGTTAGACAAATGGCAGGAGTGATGTGGAGTGGAGTGACCCAAGACAGAAATTAATGGGAAAGCTTAGAGGAGGCAAAGCCGACTGACCAACAGATTACAGAAAATAACCAAGAATTAGCTACCAGATTAAGTTGAAATGTTTAACCGGTAAAACAAAATCTATAATATGTATATTCTTATTTTTTAAGTTGATCTGAATAAAAGGCTATTATTAAACAATAATTACAAATGAAATACTTATACATTTTATACAGATTTTTTATTTATAATTCTCTATTACTTTAATATACAATACTATAATTTAGTTTATGTTACAGTGTGTCCTGGCTTGTCAACAGGTGCACTAAATTAAAAGATTTCATCTTTTTAATATACATTCAGTATAAATTAATGAGGAATACAATCTTATAATTATTTATCACTAGCCAGAGGTTGGCTTCCAGTATATTAATATGTAAGCTGGAAAATCAATATTTGCTATAATATTTTGATATACATAATAATTCATTGACACTCTGCCTTATCTTCGCTAAATTGTGACGAAATCCACGTTAAAGCCCATTTTAAATTAGTCAACATATATTTCAACGCCTTAGTCCAATGTTCCTCTGAATTAAACTGGATTTTAATAGAATAAGCATGTGGTGGTGATGCCGTGTCTTCTATTTTTCCTTTATCTATCCTGTACGGCAAACAGAAACCGGTGTTACCCATCTCTACCTGCTCCTTAAACTGTTGGAGACAGTCTAAGAATGCTACCATTGCTGCATCGAACTTGGTGTCCCAAAGAAATCTGAAACCCCCTGACCCATACAGCGGCAACACTTTCTGATCTTCCAAAACCTCAATATACGAGTGATTGCCGTATGGTACAAGTCGGTATCTCTGAAAGCAGAAGTTTATCTTCCTTGCTAGGGATGATAAAAGCAAAACTGTTTGGCCCCACGCAGCATTTATTTCTGACCAATCAACTGGAGCTGTTGGCAACCGTCCGAGCCGGAAATTGTTTATAATACCAAACTGTCCAGAGTCTGATATATGGAATGTAGCTTTGAACACATTTGTCTTTTTTAATTTCTCCAACTGCGCCTGTGTATAAGATAACTGGCACTCGTAAAACTTCATCTGATCTTCAGTCATCATTAAATCCTTGCGATACCTTGTGTATTCCCGCCAATAGATATCTTGTTCTACCTCCAATCTCTCCTTCTCTCTCTCCTGCACTTCTATCTCATCTTTCATTGCCTTTTCTTCCTTCTGTAGTGCTGACAATTCTTGCAACAATCTACTCTGTTCTTGTTTCCAATCGTCAAGCTCTTTTTCAAGACCTTCCAAATTTAAATCTTCTTTATCGTCTTCTAATTTTTTTAAGTAGTCATTGTAGTCCTTCCATTCAGCCTCAGTGAGACGCAATTGGTTGTCCATTAACTCTAACAACGTATCCGTACACTCATCGCAAAGAGGATGGTCAACATCAGAGTTATTTGATAATAAATCAAACAATGTTGCTTTTACGTGCAATTGGTGACCTAAGGAGGTAGTTTCCCATCCGTCTGATATAACCATGAATCCATTAGCGCCATTACCCGACTCGGTCATACGAAAGGGCGGAACATAATGTTCTAAACTAGAAGACTGGAGATCTAAGTCTGTTTCGTTATTCCTACGTATTTGGAGCGTTAAATCAGCTATTGTGTGCTCTCCGAGATTGTTTAAGGACTCGTCCAATTTCAAAGGCTGTAGACATCGCTGGCAGGAGAAGCTGACGAAAGATTTCGTATCACTCATGGTGTAATAGCAAATCACCCTTCACTTTACCACTGTATTACGTCATGAATTAACACAGTTTACGTGTCAAATTTGAGATACTGTATCCTAAACTTATTTACCCTCACTGGATGGAAGAGTAACCGATTTAATCCACTTATTTTATACTTTCTCAAACAAAGAATACTGCGCCCAAATATTTATTTTGTTGACTTTGTTGTTCAAAATTCAGGTTAGATGTGTCAAAATACCATACTGTCATGTCCATGGATATATTATTCTAACTGGATACATAACTTCGCAATGGTACATGATGATGGATGACGTCACAACGGAATGACCATATTTCTATTGTGTCCATGTTATCTAAAGTCCCAGGATATAATAATATCATTCGATTGTGTTAAAATATTTTTGTAAGTTCTCTGCACTTAAAATAAAAGAAATGTACCTTAATAATTCATAATTATTATTGTTGCATTTCAGTATCACCTTGTACAAAAAGAATCATATAAAAAAATTAGAGGTGTCAAAGGATACCCGGATGGAACGAAGTTCCTTTCGATTTAAGTATTGTTTTGTTGTACAGCGCCATTGTAGAAACTTGGAATGTCAAATATGATTTGAATTCAAATAATAAAGAATACTTTGTAAATAGAACATAATATATCATTTTAACATTGAAGTACTATTACTAGCATATAGAACAGACACCCCGAACACCATGTATGTCCCAATGCATTGGCGCCACGTGGCGCCAATGAATCGTCAATGAATTCGTTCGATTTTGAAAGGAGAACGGAGGCTCAATTTTGAAACTCGAACCTCCCGGGCGGGACACACATTTTGTTCCAGATGTCTGTTCTATCTCATTATACTTCAATGCATTGTAACAAATAATAATAGATGTCGCTACAAAAATGTACTCTGAATCACGCTGTTGAGATTCTTTGTAAAACATATAAGTAATCGACCTAATGACATGAATGTCGGTTCGGTTCGGGTTTATTCAGCCATAGTTGTAGTTGTTGTACAGTACAGCGCCATCTCTGTAAAACTGTCTGAATCACTTCAAAAAGAGGTGTGGTCATTCGCAAAATCAAAAAGTGTCGAAATTTTCCGTCTAGCCCTCATTCACAACGCGCGATAAGGAACTTCGTTCCAAAAACATCAGTTTTTATGACAAATATAATTTAGAAGAAATTATAATAAAATGTGTAAATTCTATCTTATAATTTAGTACCACCAAAAAAATTATTAGAAAACATTTTGAATAGCCATATCAAAATAGGAATATATCAAAATAGGACATATTTCTCTAAATAAGTGTGGAAACCCTACAATTATGAAGGACAACCACAATCCGGCCTGTGATTGGTCGAATAGTCATTCCGTTATGACGTCATCCTTCTTCAAGTACCCCTACGAAGTTATGTATCCAGTTAGAGTAATATATCCATGGTCATGTCACATCTTCATCTCTTTTAATGACAACGTCATGTCAGTATGACAAACGACAAAATCGAAACCATAGATTAGATCGAAACAGTTTCACCTGTGGTTTCATCGTCAAGAAAATGAATTATGGTATTAGGAATTCGATAGCAGATGGCGCCACTTAAACTATGCAAAATGTAACATGGTTTAGGTATGCACAAAATAAAATAATTAATTGTGTTATGCTTTAAAACATAATATATTTTACTAATTTACTGTATTTAATTTTGTATTGATTGGTTGGCTTCAACCCATTAATGGCCCACTACTGGGTTACGGGTACAGCATAGGTACTCCACCACGCTGTTTAATAGAATAACATTTTAAAACAAAAAAGGTAGTAAGTGGTACGCTTGATTTCAATGAAATATAAATGAAATCTATATGCAAATATATTTATATTTGCATATATTATTTAAGCAGAATTATATAAGCAGGTTGTATAATTTAGGACATTTATCTTACATGTTATTTTTTTTTCGAGTCATTGATATCTCATTCACCTTCTTTTTAACCTACATTATTATTGTATTAATACTTAGAAAAAAGTGTCATCTTTAACTCAAGCTTAAAGTGTAAAATTGAACACATTTGCGTGGGAAACCTATTCTGAATATTTTAATTGTTAATTTAATTTAACCTAACCCAACTTACCTTATTTAAGTATGCATATTACCTATATGTATACTATATTTATTGACATTTATCGTAAAATTCATAGTTATCCTTTCTGTACAGAAAAAGAATTTAACATGACCATGTCATACTATCTCCACATGCGGTTAAGACATGAGGAAAAAATAACTCAATTTTTTTTATGGAAATAGCCGGCAAACGAGCTGACGATCCACCTGATGGTAAGTGGCTATCGCCACCCATGGACATCAGCAACACCAAAGGCATCACTGATGCGTTGCCGGCCAAGAAAGAAAGAAGAAAAAGAAAGAAAGAACTGGCTCTCAAGCCCCCAGCAGAACACGACGAGTCGTTTGCCGGCTGACTCATGCTCGAGGGTGGTAGCTATCCAGGCGAACCCTTGGAGAAATAATAATAGTAATAATGGTATTAATTAACAATTAAAATCAATACTACCAATATAATCCCTCCGAGGGCCCTACCACCAGCGGGCCGGATTTAGTCACCTTTTACGACACCCATCCGGCGTGGGATTGGGGTTGGTAATCTAAGCCGCCCCAATACGGCTAAATAATACGGCAATTTAATTTAATATAAGTATTTTAATGAATGTGAAGACTAGAATACAATACACTGAAACATCATTTTCGAGCACCAATAAAACTACTATACAAATCCATTTACTTGCATCCAGTACATATAAAATCACAAAGGAAATTAAAAAGAGTACGTAAAAAAAGTCAAGAAGAAGTTACAAAATATTTTGACAGATCTAAAATAGTCCTAAAACGTGCAAACGCACACATATAAGTACATAAGTACCTACAACTAAGTATTAATAGTATATAATGTCTTTTGATCGCTTTTTCCATGTTTCTTCTTAAAACTAACTGAGCCACTTTATTATAGTACGCCTCAAATTCATAGTAGGTATTGTTATTACTTTAAAAGATCGATTTTATGTTTAATATTCTGTAGCATTTTCATTACGAAACTTATTGTACAAAATGTACCTAATCCTAATAATAAACTTATAATATTTTCTATAATATTGACTTATATAAGGAACATTACCAATTTAAAACTGTTTATCACTTACACTACCTTGTCTATTTACAGTTACACGGTATACAATTATTTAAGTACGATAGGAGTACCTTCTTACGCAGAATATAAAATGAATACCAACATATCTAAGAATTGAAGTGGGGGCGCTGTAGGACGCCTTTCTAGAGTGAGTAACAGAAAGATGAATGACCACAAAGTTCTTGAATGACTTTTAAACATGGCGGCATTAGTTCCAATTTTCGCCACTTCACAGTTGATGGCTCTGTATATCTACGACGATATCGTGTGTACCCGTATGATAGGAATATGTAATATGATTTAAGTTTAAAATTATAATGCGAATATTTAAGTAGATAATAGTCCATTTTTAGACGAGAGTCTTATTTAGTAAACAATGTCGATATTACTTTTGATTTAAATATTAATTTAATTTACTTATAAAATAGAAAACCGAAATTAGTTTTCGCATTAAATTATAATGTTTTTTCATTCGTTTCCTTTTGTGTCGGTCTTATTGTTAAATCACAAATACGATAAAAATACTAGGGTTGTTAACCAAATCAGAAAACCGGCCAAGTTATGTAGGGTTCCGAAGGTGTAAGTTTATCGACTATTACTCATTAACTGATTATGCTAACATAGTCGCGATAGTTTTCCTTGTAAATTCATCATAACCTATTTTTGTGAATTTTTTCACTTGTCCATGTCCAGCCGTTTAGTTGGCAGGGAGGGGGGATACTTGACTCTAAGCAAAATTGGCATTTTAAAACTGAATATTTCTCAAACGGGCCCCTGAATTGGAAAACGGTTTTAGCAGACCCATGATATTTTTGAAATAATCTTTTCAACGATATCACTTACTATATATTTTATATGGGGTGCGCGACGAAAAAAATCATCCCTATGTTACCTGTATGGGAGGTACCCTGAAAAAATTATTTTTCAATATTTTATTCTACGGTTTTGGAATTTTAATAAATAATATATTTAGGTATGCCAAATTACAGTTTTCTAGCTCTAAGGGTCTAGGGCCAAGACCTAGACGAGACCTAGACTCTAGGCTACAGGCTCTAGGCTGCTTCGGACACATGGGCGGACGGACGGACGGACGGATGGACGGAGATGACGAAACTATAAGGGTTCTGATTTTTCTTCGAAAGCCTAAAAACGGACCTTTACCTACCTATTTTATAATTATGACCTATTTTATAATATGATGTCACCTAGGAATTACGTTATTAAATCAAATTAACTTGTTTATTAATCCAGCTAAATAGGTTAATACAACGAAATAGGTATAATATCAATTTACCTATCACTTAAAATAATCTACATTTTACCTAATGAATGACAACTACTTTCGTTGCAGATTGAATACTTAATGATCTTATTTCAATTAACTACTTAACTAGGTACTACTTTGAATAATTATAAAATGTTTTAAAACAAAATATGGCAACAACAAGTTATCGATATAATTTCTTTAATGACGTAGGAATATTCTATCAGAAAAATGAATTACGAAAATATAATTAATCTACTCATAATATATTTTAATATTACAAATTAAAAAAGTGGATACTTAATTATTCAAATCGATTAATAAATTGTTAATAGAATTTTTCGATAGTATAATAAAAATAGCTACCGTCAGTCAACCCCGGTAACTTTGAATTTCAGGGTAGGTCTGAAGTCTGAACCCCGCTTCATAAATTCAAGACTTTTTTGATTTAACTCAACTTCCATACATGTGTTTTTTTTATGCGGGCTCCAGTGGACTTAGCGCGAGTTTTACGTGACATAACGGACATAACGCGCATGACATACTTTTTCGCGACTCAAAACTTAAAATAATACGCCCTAAGGGTTAACTGTATATCAAAAATAAATTTAATTCTGAAAATACGTACTACTCGAATTTCAAGCATTACTTGAATCGTATGAATTGAATGATAGCTAATTAAATAAAAAAAAAAACTTTAAGGGGTACTTCCGTGAAGGTAATGTGAAGCGTCTTGTAATTTATGGTAATAGGCGTTCGGAAGAAATGATTGCGCGAGTCCCCCTTGAGGCCCGACGTATTGAGCTGGTACTAACATTTCTCTGAAACAAAATAATAAAATATTTATTTTATTGTTAAAACATTTCTGGTTTATGCTAAGATGTTTAAAAAGGTAGGTTTATAGCATTTCTTAAGGTCATTTTGCTATGACCTTTAATCGCTACCTTTCTAAACATGCAAAACGCGGGAAAACCATGGGCAGAGCACTAGCTGTTTACATATTCCTTTGCTTCAATGTAAATTTGAAATAAAAATAAATTGCTTGTCGGCTATGCACATAAAAAAAATTAAATGCTTCTAATTTTAAACTTTTCAATTTTTTTTTTTTCATCGTGGGTTTATTCGGACGGAGCATTGGATGCGCTGGTCACTGCTTATTGCATACTATACACATGTGTTTATTTTTTGCTGACCTAACCTTTGTTACCATTGATTAATGAGCTCATAATGAGAGAAACTTTTACGACAATAACACAAACGTGCTTGTAAAAAATCTTTGCCTGACCTTTCCTTTAAAGCGATATTTTTTTTCGTGAATTTACGAGATTTCGCCAAAGTCCGTCCACGCATTTTTTCTTTTTATTTACGACCGTTACGTATTATAGGTACGAGGTCAGTTTTCAAAGTTATGTGCGTATTTTGAACCAGTCCCGTATTGGTCAACAGGCCGTATACGCCGCGGCCGCGGCCTAGGGGCGGCAGATTTCAGAAGATGATATTATAGATGATTTTGCTATTAAAAAGTGCCGTAAAAACTTGTAATTGTTGTGTTTTTACGCACTTTCTTAGTGACCAATTCAGTGTCTTCCTTACTATGAATGTAAAATTATTATTTTAGAAAGGTACATAGGGCGGCGGAAATAAATTGGCCTACACTGGCCTACACTTATAAAAATATAAATCTGGCACTGTTTTTAACTAATCGCTGGCTTCGACAAAATGATGAAGATCTGAAGATGAAAAAAGTAAAGTTTTTCATCTTCAGATCTTCATCACTAACTGTAAATGTGCTAATACTTGGCGAGCGTATAATAATCTAAATAATAAAAAATCCTTATTAATTATAGTAAAATTCTTTACTAGGAAAAAGCCTGTGAATATCTGAATCGGAAACAAGAGGAATTCCGTTCGACGCCCGTTTTAAATAAAACTGATGATTTTTATAGATTAAAGAGTAGTTTTATCATTTATGTAGAGTATAGTATTCCTATAAACAATGTAGAATTTACATTACGCATTTTAGTTTCAAATAATAAATAATAACTACGGAATTAAAGGGGGCTATTGGTCACATTCTGAAAGATGTACTAGCTTACTACCCTAATAGTACTACTATTACTACGTGTGTAAGTGTGACTAACATTAATTTAAAACTATTCAATCGATTCAATTAGTTGATAACAATGTTGATAAGAAATTATTGAACGAAAATCCAAACTTCGCGCATTCCGTTATTTCAAACCGTAGCCCATAGCTGACCGTGCGAGGCCTAAAGTTTAGACTGTAGGCCCTTTGTTTTAGTTCGCCAGTGTTTTATGTCCCGTCTGAAGGTCGCGCCACTTCACGATTTTGTTAGTGTATTTATTATTCTTCCTGCTCAACAATAGCTTAGCTTGTTGCTTAAAATTAACAAACTCCGATCTTGTATTTACATACACACGTTACCCACTCATGTCATTAATTTTCTAACGACTGATTTATGTTATCTGAAGTCCCGTTTATACGTATTAAGTAGTTAAGTAGATAACTAAATATTAACTAAATAATAAGAAGAAAATAAGAATAAGAAAAATAAGAATATTTTTTAGTGTGCCTCCAAACGTAATAATTTAGTAAATCGCTTTAGTTCATACAATTCTTCACAACCTACTTAATTACTCAAGCATTTTACTAAATTTTAACTAAAAAGTGCCTGTTCAAACGTATTAAGTGATAAGCCCCGCGCACCTACCTACTAATAGAAAAATTTCTAAATTACTTGTTTACTTGCGTACTAAATTTTAATATCACCGTGCTATCTATTAGAAAATATTGTTTGGAAAAACCGTTTAACCATTAGTAGGTACCCTACACAATATTTAAAGGAAGCAATCGCTTCAACAAACTGAACAAAAAATCTCGGAAGGAGAAGCGTCAAGAAACTCCTAAGATAATAACTTCGTCATAACTCCAGAGAATAATACAAGGCAAAATATCGCTGAAAGAAACTCACGGTCTATTCGGCTGCTGAGGAGTTCGGTCTCTCTGACGTCTGTTCTTGAACCAGTTGGAGACCTGCGTCAGCGTTAGACCCGTCTTCTGAGCCAGCGCTCGCTTCTCATCAGGAGTGGGGTACCTGGAAGGATTATTATCATCTCTTCAATGCCTCACCAGTTATTTTCGTATCTCAGCGATCAAATCACCTCATTTGAGGAGTTTAAATCAAATCTTGACTATCTTGACTGTAAGAGTTACTTGTATCGTCAAGCCCGGTAAGAGTTTTTATGATATGATGTTTTTATTATAATTGAACAGTTTCCAGCGTATGAGAATTCATAACTACATTAAAAGTCCTAAAATTCAAATAACTAGCCACGTACCGATTTCTATAATAGCAATCTTTGAGAGCATTCCTACTCTTCTCCTTGAAGCAGTAGACCGTCTCTTCCCCGTCCCATATCGTCTTCGGGAGAGGATACTTCTTCCGTAATCTGTATTTGTCCACGGCACCTGACAATGTATAAAAATATATTTATATAGGGTAAGCATAAGGAGTAGATACCTAGTAATTTTGCCCCCCCCCCCCCCCTACTATTAATTGACCCTTTGATTTAAAATCCATTTATTAAAAGTTGTATTGGTTTATGAAGCCTGAAAAATTATTCTTATTTTTTGTGTTTATAATACTCTCATACTAATTGTCAAACTAATAAAAACTTACTTATGCGATTTTTTTCTTACATTTTAAACATATTTTTTCCTCTATGAATTCTTCAACTTGACGCGGGCTTTATTATTATAATACATTTTAAGTATATCAAACTCGAAAGCAAATTCTACTAATTTGCAAGCTGCTCTGACCATTCGGGTTCTTGCCGGCGCACTATGTGTTAAAAACCTCGATTTTGTTTCACTTTGTTTTTATTCGAAAATACTATAGTCCATGTCATTACAAACGTCAGAGTAAAACTCCCGATGCGATGCAGCTTTTAGTTTTTTTTGTACACCGTTTCAAAGTTTGCCCATATCCGGGTCTAAAATTTACAAAATTATTTTTTGCAGAAAAACGAAATTGGATACTATAAAATTGATAATGCCAGTTAATTGTATAGATATAACTGTACTACATTTAAAAAAATTGTCCATTTACTGTGGTTAAATAAAGTAAAAATTGTATTTTTATCATTTTCGGTCTTATTTATTTTTCTCAGGTGTAATGCCGTATTAGATGAAGATTTATACATGAATCGATAGCTTATATAAATGACTATTATGTGTATTAAAATCATATTCTAATTCCGTGTTATTCAAAAGATAAACGACATTTAAATTTTTATTCAGGGTTGGCACTTTCAAATCCGGATAATAATGATATTTGGTATCTGGAGATAAAAAAATATATAATAATAAAATATCGTTTTATCTTTCAAATCTTAATTGATTCTTAATAGTCCTCAGTCGTTTTGTCATGATTCTAACGAGGCATCCAAAAGACAACGAGATATACTGGCACACTTTGTAGGTTTACATCTGTAGGTATAGTGAATTCGTCATCTATATTTATATCGGTTATACTGTTTTATAATATATATATAATATTATAATATAATATTTATGAATATGTATAAGTATAGTTATTATATGATGTATGTATTGTAGTATTTATTCGGGTATATATACATATATGTATATATTTTGTGTTGTATTTATTTAGCCTGCGTATTTCTTTATTATTATTTTTTTTTCTCCCTTTGTCGAATATACCGCCATCGTTGTTTTACTACTGCCCGAAGGTTGACTGGCAGAGAATGCTTTTAGCATCAAGTCCGCCTTTGTTTCTATACTTCTTGTATGGTACATAAAGAAATAAATATAGAAAAATATCATATATCCCTTTACAACTGGCCAAAAAGTTTCGATTTTACCTAATTTATGTCATAGAATGTATTTATAGTAGTGTAAGGTACCACGGAAAAATACTGAAAAAAATTCGATAACACCAGAATTAACATTATTTATTTTTAAAAAGTTCATTAGCACTTTAAAGTTTTTTAAAACATCGTACACAATCGTAACAAAACTAAAATAATTTTTTTACCTAAAACTAAAAAAAAATGTGTGAACTTAATTTCGACTTTCAAACACAGCGAGAACGAAAATTGAAAATTTGACGATTGATCATATTCACTGTTAATAAATAAAAAATAAAAAATTTGATAACGTTTTAACTTGATTTTCGGATTCCCTAAACATCTTATTTAGTACTAGCTGTCTCGGTGAACTTCGTATCGTCTAACAATCAGTGATATACTTTGTTATTTTAACTTTTATAGTTTTGGTAGGTTTAAAAAATCAAACCATTAAATTCCCTCTCCCTCTCCCTCTCCCTCTCCCTCTCCCTCTACCTCCCCATCCCCCTCGCTTTTCCCCCTTTTTACTTCAAAACTGACGAAGTTGCCATACTAACTTGCACCCCCTTTTAACTCTTTGGGGATGATTTTCCAAAAAAACGCATTGCTGTTGAATTTTGTTTCTAATCATGAGCTAATATATCAATTTTCATGTTTATAATTGTAAAACTGACGAAGTTGTATTGTATGAAAGTGATTTCAAACCCCTATTTAAACCCCTTAGGGGATGAATTTCCAAAAATCTGATAGCCTATAGCCTTCCTCGATAAATGGACTATCAAACAAAAATAATAACCTACCTTTAGTTCCTGAGATTAGCGCGTTCAACCAAACAAACAAACAAACAAACTCTTCAGCTATATAATATTAGTATAGATATTGTATTTCTACAAATAGATTTATGTATGAAAAACGTTATTAAAATAAAAGGTTGTGTGAATGAACATTAAAAAACTTATACCGGATGAAATTAAAATTATCTTGATGTGACAACCCTAACCACAAAAAATCCGGATATAACTTTAATTAATTATTACTTTTGAATAACACGGAATTAGAATATGATTTTAATACACATAATAGTCATTTATATAAGCTATCGATTCATGTATAAATCTTCATCTAATACGGCATTACACCTGAGAAAAATAAATAAGACCGAAAATGATAAAAATACAATTTTTACTTTATTTAACCACAGTAAATGGACAATTTTTTTAAATGTAGTACAGTTATATCTATACAATTAACTGGCATTATCAATTTTATAGTATCCAATTTCGTTTTTCTGCAAAAAATAATTTTGTATATTTTAGTCCCGGATATGGGCAAACTTTGAAACGGTGTACAAAAAAAACTAAAAGCTGCATCGCATCGGGAGTTTTACTCTGACGTTTGTAATGACATGGACTATAGTATTTTCGAATAAAAACAAAGTGAAACAAAATCGAGGTTTTTAACACATAGTGCGGCGGTCAACAGAACCATGAAAAAAAAACGATTTCAAATACTCACCCAATGGCCGTCCTCTGATTTTTTCTGCCTCTTTATAATGTGCCTTGAACCACAGATCTTGCAAATCCGTGTGGTGCCGTGGCGGGAAACTGTGAGCTTCCAATATGGCGTACAGTTCTTGAAACACTTCTCTGTGGTACGCCACTAGCGCACGCGCCCTAGACAAAAAAGAACATATTTTTTTTAATACTATATACGAGAATGCTCAAGTCAGTCGAAGACAAATTGCCAATAGATAACCCCCAGAAAATTCAAATTCAAATTCAAAATAATTTATTCATATAGGTATCACTGATACACATAAGCACGTCATTTTAAGGCTTTTCGAAAGGATGAAAATAAGCGATGAAATGAATAGGTGAAACTTATACCTTATTGTACGAAATTTGGTGATAAAAATAAAACATTGTGAAAAAATCTTATAGGTAGGCACCATTAATTTATAATGGATAATTTGTATATTCTTCACCAATAAATTATTTTGGCAAGATAATTTTAAATCCAACAAAAGTAATGGCTTTCAAAATTGTTGAGGTCGTTAAATTAAAAATATGTCGCGAAATACCTTAGCACAGTTTCATTCCCTCGCAGCCGCTCACTGGGCGGTAGGCTCCATAAAAACGCAGCCAATTTTTCTATGTCACCTTTTTGTTGCAACGCTTCACACACACACTGAACTTGCTCTGAATTAAAATTTATACATCGCCTCATATTACTGCCTTCTTCAAAGTATTGTTGAAACTTTTCTCTGCCATTAATCTCAACGTTCGCATTCTCAAACGGCTGATTTGCTATCTCTATTTCCAATATACTTGGATTATTTTCATTATTCTGAACGCAGTTTTTTATATTTGGCATATCGTTAAAGTATGATGAACGCATCGTCCGGTCTTCACATTCGATTTGTGAAAATAAATTATCTGAAATCGGCGGGAGTTTCAGTTCGAAATTTAAATATTTTTTGTTCCTGGCTGGAGAGAGATAATTTTCGAATGAGTTTTTGTTGCTTTCTTGTAAATAAACGTCTTTGGTATTTCTTTCATCACCATTTGTTCGCGGAGATTTTTGTTTGCATGAAAAATAGGGTTTTTCATTTAGTTCTGATTGATAGAAGTTACTATTTGGATTGTCGTATGTGAAAGGTGGTAAGGATGTTTCCGATTCGCTAGTGATGTCGCTAGATGGACTGAGCCTATCCGAGCAACTCTCCATATTTGTCGATTTCATCTCAACGGCCTTTTGTGGAAAATTTGTGGAAAAATATCTGAAACAAAATGTTAATTGAATTTTGAGTGCTTTTTGATACCTTATGTTCATTCCGTGCAAGAGTCGACAGCATCACACGTGCCAGGTGCAGTTTTTTCCAATAATAAGTTCTAGATCCAAATTCAGGATATTTTCCCAAAAGATGAATTTATTAGCACTATAAAGTTTTCACTATCAAAATACCTAAAACCCTAAAAACTGTCAGATTTTCAGCATTACGGGTTACCAAATAGCCTACATTTCTAGTGAAATAGAAATAAGTAAAAAAAATCTGATAGTTCATGTTTGCTACTAAAACTACCGAAATGTAATTGCTTGCAAAATCGTAAGGGTAAATGAACATCACCTTCCCATTTTGAAAATCATCAAAAGGTAAGAAAAAGAATTTTAATTAATCTACACAATATTGAATGGCTGATAATCAAAATAAAGGTTGTTGTTGTTGTAAAAGTAATACAAATATATAATAAATAAATGAAATATAAAATAAATAATACTAGTAATTATCTAGTCTAGATAATATACTAATTACTTTTATAACGTTACAGTCGAGTCGACTTTAGAACGACTATCTAAACGTCTCTACTTAGCGTCTCTGCCAATAATCTAACAGAAATACAAACATCTTCACCGTAGAAAATAATGTTAAATTATTTTAAATATCTAGTATGTATTATAAATATGTTAATTAATTCTTATTCGATGGTATTCTAATAGGTAGATACTAGCAAGCGCTAACAGATGCAAAAGAACTTATTATCTATACTAATATTATAAAGAGGAAAGATTTGATTGTTTGTACATGTCTGTGGTTTGTTTGCATTGAATAGGCTCCGAAACTACCGAACCGATTTGAAAAATTCTTTCACTGTTTAAAAGCTACACTATCGCCGGGTGACATAGGATATTTTATATTTCCAAAAAATTAGGGATCCTTACTAAAACTCCAATAATGTAACCCAAGGTGTAAAAAAAGAAGTAAACCGAAGCAAAGCGACGGCGGTTACTCGTATTATAATAAATTCGATCAATATTTCTTGAATGTTTCTTGATATCAAGTTATTATATTAAGGTTTAGTTTTAGAGTTTTCAGCAGGAATACATAAAATATCAAACCTGATCGGATGTTGTTTAACCATTGAATACGACAATTATTTAAAAATTCAGCGCGGCGTAAAAATACCAAGTGTTTTGAAAACATTCTAGATTCGGTTAGTTCATTTCCGTCTGTAATTCAGTCAGTGTAAAACCATTATCAGTTACTTATTCCATTTCTGAAGCTTCGTAATCTATACTAATATTATAAGGAGGAAAGATTTGATTGTTTGCATTGAATAGGCTCCGAAACTACCGAACCGATTTGAAAAATTCTTTCACTGTTGGGAAGCTACACTATCCCCGGGTGACATAGGCTATATTATATATTTTTTTTACTATTTTTCCCGAAGCGAAGTGAGGGCGATTTCCTAGTTATGTATATAACAACAGAGACTTAGATATAGAAAAGTAAATTAGATCTTTGGGGGGAAAACTTCAACCGTAAATATTTTACAAACACACCATGTTAACGTTGAATTTAATTACATAATGTACCTACCTACAATTAAAAATAGAATCATTAGAAACGCATAGTAGTTATGCAAAAATATTGCTTTTATTGTTAATCGTAAGCTCCAACGGTTCTGAAGTCCGTCTTCACCAAAGCTTGAGATTATGGCAATAAAAACACGAATAATTTTATGGTTTAAATAATTATAGTGTATCTTCTCCTTGACAAAAGATGGTCAGGTCAGTTAACTTTTGCCATAAGATCTAGGACCTTATAGGATTTGTGTTTGAAAAATTGCTATGAAATTACTCGAGTCAGTCAATTTTTCAGCCATCCTTTTTTCAGGCACTAATTTAATTATTTCAATTTTTTTATTATTAGCTAAATAGATAAAATAAACTTACCTACCTAAAAATCAACTCTACCAACGCCTTTAAATTCACGTATTGCACTTTCAAATTCTAGATTCACAAACTTCCATTCATAACGTACTCCCGTATATTAAAAAAAATTGTCACACACCCTCACTCTAAGAAGTCATGGGGTCAAATAACAAAGGTGGAATAGCATTACAAAGTGCTAGAGAGCGAGCGCGATTAGAACGGGATGGAAGATGGGCGGAGTTTGCCCGGTGTTCCATTCCGCTGCAATTTTAAACTGTAGTTTTTTTCTTTTTTAATTTAACCATTAGCAACGCCTTTTTAAGGCCAGGTGTGTTTGAAGTTTTCGAGTAGCGATCGTTTAATGTTTTGTGGCATTGTCAGCTTATCCAAGAGTAGTGTGCAGTATAGAAACTCCAACTTCCTTCCACCAATTATAGTGCGGGTTTGAATCCGGAGCGATTTTCGAGTCGAACACGCTGGGTATCCACTAAATGAACAAAATATATAGAAAATCGGTTGAAAAATGAAGAAGAAGGCAATATTGGCGTAGTGCTCTGAATGCTAAACTCTGATCTCCGTCCACAAGGGGTAGCAATAGGCTTGAATTTCAGCATTTATTATATTATACTTATTATATTAGGTACAAAGTTATGCGGCTTCAACCCAGAGCTTATTATTGGGCACAGTCTCTCCTCCTGAGGAAGGTCTATACTCTAGAGCAGGGATTCTCAAAATGGTCACTATTGACCCCTTGGGGTAGAAATTGGTTTCTTAGGGTTTCACATAAACGAAAACTCATTTTGGAAAATCGACCCCTATTTAACACAAGTTTTTATTTGAAACTTTCACTACGTGTTACAGATTTTATATGTATACATATCGGCGCTTGAAAGGAAAAATTGACTAAGCTAAATTATTATACTAAGTTTTTAAATTGGTAACTTGTATTTTGTATCAATAGGAAAAAACTAGATTATAAAACTAGATATTAGGATTATTAAAGTAATTTGGCTATGGAGGTATCAGTGCCGGCCCGAGCATTTCTGGCGCCCTAGGCGAAAAACTAAAACGGCGCCCCCTTAAGAAAAATTTTGTAACAAAACAATAAAGTAAACAAATAAAGTGTGTAATTTTTTATCAAAATTTATTACCATAAACAAGATAATTTGCCTAATAATGTGTTAACCGTTTTTTAACTAGAATGTGTTTTCACCAGTTAAGGCTAGGTTGTGATGACTGCGTGCCTTTGTTAGAACTAGAACAAATCTGTGGAATCATCATTCTGACCATTTTAAATAAAATAAAACTTTTTAAATAAAATAATTAAAAAATTAAGATATTTTGTCAAACGCGTTTCATCTAGTGCAAACTAGTTTTAAGTTAAAAAATATTAATAATTAAATAAATATTCATTTTTAAATAGAAGGAAATTCTAGGTCTTCAAAGGTATGTGTGGCATTAAAAATAATATTATTGAAATACTACTGAAAATGAATGAAATGAACTAGCTATAAATGGGTTTGCGCTGTTACCAATGAACTAATATACTACTGGCTGTTACATATTTAAATATACCTTTTTTGGTGTATTAAAGGCTAAAACTTAAAAAAAAACATTTTCACGGATCATAAAGTTGCTAATAATTAATTTTGGCAAGAATGGTATCAATCTCCTCAATCACTGTATAGACCACGCCAGAAGCCTTTGAAAACGGTAAAATGGGTAATATAACAAAAATGAAATTAAAAGTAATTTACGGGCGATCAGAGGTCGGGAAGTGGAGGGGATGAGTGCGTAAAAAACCGTTTATCTCGATTTCCGGCAAAACTACAAGTCCTATGAAATAAGTTAAATGGCAAAGTTGTAAGTAATAAAAAGATCTACAACTTTTGTAATTAAGTACACTTTTTTCACGTATCTTAAAAATGTATGTGAAAAAAACAAATAACCAAGTTTTCGGTTTTTTATTTTTATCTTTTACAATTTTTTTTCACGGATAAAAACATATTATCTTTGTTTTTCCCAAATACATTGTAATTTTTTTGATTTAGAATATTTCTTTTTTCACCTTATTTTAATTAATATCGAAAAAGCACCCTAATTTTCAATCGAAAATTCTCGCGTCAAAATATCTGCTTTTTTAAAAAAGTCGGTACGCTTTTTGTTCGTTGAAATGTCTACTTTCTGAAGGTATAAAAATGTATAACTACATTATTTGGTTTCAAAAATTATTGACTCTTTGATGAAGTTGAGAACTTCACTAGACTTTCTTGTAGAATATTGTCATAATTTTATTTATAATAGAAAAATTACGGTCACAAGACAGTAAGCTAATTGTAATTAGGTACAAAATTAGATATTTTCACAGATGTACCTAATTAATTTTTATGCGGTATTATTCTTTTTCTTATAGGCAATAGTCGGTAGTTTGTAATTTTCCATATACTCTGTTGCATTATACTCAAAATTATCTAAGAACGCATTAATGATAGCTGCCATTTATTAATATTATATAAACCAACCTTGTACGTACGTCTTTGAGCAAAATTGAATAATTATTTAATTGACATGAATAGTTGGATACTTATGAACAAAGGATTTTGGCAAAATTTGTTAAAAATCCCTATTCGTATTGTATCGTATTCGTATTGACGTTATTTATAAATCATATTGTACGCTAGAATCTAGTAAAAATCCCATCACATCATAATTTATGCAAAATTGAATAAAAAAATAAGGCGTCGAATCAATGTTATATGAAGATGACAAAATCTACACTGACGTTAAGTGATGTGACGGCATGCACTTATAAAACCATAATAATCGATACATTACTATAATCGAAACTTAAAATAAAAATGAATTTATTTTATTTCTTTCTTTGCGTTTAACAATTAAACAATTTAATTTCTTCTCTTCTATAAGAACATGACCAAAAGTGTTTACTTATTACGATAATCTCTAACCGCAGCCATTTGAACTGATTAAAATACGGTTAGAATATTCATTATTCAACCGAAACCCAAATTTCATACGCTGGATACGGCGCGGACGAATTAACAGTGAGTTTTTTAGGAAAAAAATATGTATTTTATTATAGTCGTAAATACATAATTATTGAGCGTATAGGTATGGTAAAGTAACATAAGTAGCTCAATGGAGGCAGTGTCATTCCAGTTACTTGTGGATATCTAAATGTTTCGGTTTTTAGAATTTACAATTTAATTATTGAATCAATTAGAAAGTCTTACAATTTTGAATCGATTTGATGCAAAAATAGGTTCTTTCGTGAATCGATTTTTTTTGTACATCTCTAGTGTCACTGCGATGACAAACGACAAATATGCATTCTTAGTTCGTGGGGACTATAAATTATAAATTCTCTATGACAAAAAACTATTTCAGCTAGGTATATACAGGGTTCTGGAGCAGCTTTGGTAGTTTTATTCTGTATGTCATCCACGTTATAAAGACATAACATTATATTTAATAATTTTGTCTGTGTAAATCTTTCATCAATAAAAATAAAAATAAAAATTTCTTAGTATCGGTCCCGTCGATTTGCGCCCCCCGAATCCCAGCGCCCTAGGCGGTCGCCTAGTTCGCCTATATGGACGGGCCGGCCCTGGGAGGTATGAGGTATCATATCATTTTGAAAAAGGGGTCTCTTGTCCAAAATAGTTTGAGAATCCCTGCTCTCAATTCTAGACCATATTCCACTATGCTACTCTAATGCGGATTTGTGCAGGGGCTATAATGGCTAACCCAAATAACAGTAGTTTTTATCTCTGACTGTTATCTTATGACAATAACAGAGATCGACCGCATTACGTTTCCTCCATAACACGGAAAAACTTGAGAGGTGTCAAGGGACACCCGGATGGAACGAAGAGTGATTCAGAAAGTTTTACAGCGCCATCTCTGTAAACCTCTCTGAATCACTTCAAAAAGTATTGTACCAACTTTTCGTAAGAAAAATTTCCTTCAAGCCCCCTTTCATAACGCGCGATAAGGAACTTCGTTCCAATAAGAATTTTTGGCCAATATAGGGTTGCCAACTTTTATTAGAAGAAATAGAGCCTACATCTGATTTCAAATGAGATAAATAAAGAGCACGGACTTCCAAAAAGAGTAGGTATCATTTATTTTATATTTTTTAAAAGGTGTTTTTTTGTACTTTTTGCAGCACATAACAATTTTTCATTGTTTTTTAAAGAACTGTATGACTCCAAACATTCTAACTCCAAACGTATTAATTATTACTCTTTTATAGAGCTTGTTGTGTAAAAAAGAGTATTTTAGCATACTCTATTAGTGTTATAGATTATAGAGTACGTCTACATGATATATGTAGAGTACAATACTTTATTTTAGAGTACGGTTGGCAACCCTAGGCCAATAGCAATCACCCATTTCTAACCGCGCCTGGATCGGTCGATCACACGGACCAAGCTGCGTTATAATACAAGATAATAGTTTAAAAAACTAAATACACGCTTTTATAGTGTCAATGTAGATAGATACTAAAGAAAAAACTTAGGACTGTGCTGTTAATCATTAAGGAGTTCCCTCGGCTGAAGCCAAACCTGCGTATCAGACAATGATATTAAACTATAGATACGTTGTGCCCTTACAAAGCAACCAAAAAATCTGTTCCCACCGAGCTACAACACACACTTTTATCTTTTGTTTCACTACACTAATCATTATAACATCGGTAAATTATGTAAAAGGGATGGGACTACTAAAACCATAATAGTGAAAAAGACAGCTAGACGGCCTCACTCAGAGGCAGCTATCCAATTTATGAATTGAAATCGCTACACTTGTCTAAATTCGACTGACATAATTTCAGCGCCGTCTTGGCATATCTTGTATTTAATATCATTGGTATCAGATCATGCTTATCACAAAAATGCATTGTCATCAAAACTAAAGCCATATGTTAAATTTCAACTCCCTAGGATAAGTGGAAGTAGTTCTAACTAGTCTTACATGATTTGACCCCAAAAAGCAAACCGAGCAAGCTAAATAAAAAAAATCATTAAAATGCGACCCGACCCGTGTGGCGCAATGGTTACCATGCCGGATCGCCGCGCCAAGGGTCCTGGGTTCGATTCCCAGCGAGGCGGAAATTTGAATGATGAGTTTAAATTTCTGTTCTCGGTCTGGGTGTGAATGTCCTTGTCTTGTGTGTTGTCCATGGCACCCACGACACAGGGAATCCTAGTGTGGGGCTATGAGTGTGAAGCGTTATTTATTTATTTATCATTAAAATGCATTGAAGTATTATTATAAGCGTATAGAACCGACACCGCGAACACCATGTATGTCCCAATGCATTGGCGCCACGTGGCTTCAATCTTCCGTTCGATTTTGAAAGGAGAACCTCCCGGGCGGGACACAGATTTTGTTCGAGATGTTCTGTTCTATGACATTATACTTCAATGACTTCAATGTTAAAATGAGATATTTATTCGAAGTTCATTTCTCGAACATTTTTTTAATCACAAATCTTTGTTTGATGCGAGTGTTACTCCTTCCTATTTGAAAATTACTATAAAACAAGCAGAAAAAGCTTGGGTCACTGGGTGCGATACTATTATCATCCAAGAAAGAATCTAATCAGGGATTATTCTTTAAATCTTCTTTTAAGTTAGCTACCAAAAAACTTTACGGTGTTTTCGTTAGGTGTCAAGATTTTCTGCATACCCGTGTAAGGATGATTAGAAATTAATTAGAAAGAATCAGAAATATCGGCGTATAACATAAATAGGGTGCTAATGAAACTGACTTATATATAATAGCACTATTCTCCTGTAAAAATCTACATTGTCATCTGAATTACTAAGTCAACCACCATCAATGCGCGTCTAAAAATACTATCCTAGCCACTATATGAGCTTGGCTCCTATGGTCCTCTCCACCATTCATCTTTTTTCGCCAATGTTTAAAATGTTGGTTAGTTGTAAAATCCGTGGCTGAGTAAATAAATTAGGTGGTGATGTATAAATCAATGAGACAAGTAAAAATAATTGTTCTTTGACGCTTTCTTTGGAATATTCAGGTGGCATTTAAAAAATGCGAATTAGTTTTGAAGCCTTATCATTTTCCCGTGGCATTGAATCAGAGGTTGGTTTCGGTGGCCAAAAAATCTGTAGCTTGACTTATAATTCCCCAAATAAATATCGTTAGTTCCCGTATCATAGTAAAATGTTTGTGTGTGTGTTTGTTTGTGTGTGTTTTGTTTGTCATTTTGATATATATACTTTTTTTTTCTTCTCTCTACTTCACTTTATTTTTTTTATTTTTTTTCGAATGATAAGTTGCTGTTGGCCCTAATTTCACACTGTAATACCTTATGTAGGTACGCTTATACCCAATTTATATTCTTGCTGTTTTTTGCTACTGCTGAGTTGCCTGGAAGAAATCGCTACAAAGCGATAAGGTCGCCCGTTGTTATGTATTCTTTTTTTCTTGTGCTCTTATGTATATTATTGTATGGTGTACAAACAATAAAGTGTTAAATAAATAAATAAATAAATAAAATATGTTCAAGATCTTATGACGCATCAGAAGACAGAATCCGTGAGAATGAAAACCTAACAGATAGGGATTTCGCAACCTCAAGTTCACGAAACCGCTGAACAGGCACGGCCTGGTTATGAATGAGCGATGCAGGAAACACATCGTGTGAATGAACTGACATGTTTTGATTTGCTGATTCGTGATTTCGTGCTCCACTTTATCTACTGCGTGCTAATCTTCGGGTTATAGAACTTATAGTGCAGTCATTGAAGCGAAAAATACGGTGTTACCTCCGAATTTTTTTACTGTGAACCGATTTGCATGAAATTTTGGAATTAGGCTTATCTAACCCTTAACTTCAAAAGTGAAAATAATCTGAACTCCGCAAATTATTTTTAAGGGGTGTAAACAACCCCTTAATGGAAAAATTAACATTGAGCCATTTTATCGCTAGAAAAAATATGTAATAGTAAGTTTTGAAATTGTAAAGTGTTTTCTAACACAATTACCTCATATTAAAATCATTTTCAACCCCTTGAAATTCTTACAACCCTTGCTAACAACCCCTAAATTAAAAAATCACAAAAAATTACTTTGGTATGACATAAAAAGATGTAAGTATAGAGTAAGTATTATTTTGTTCTCTATAATAATAGTCAAATTTTTAACCCCCTTTCAACCCTTAAAAACAACCCCTTGATAAAAAATTGTTAAATTTTTTTTTGATTAAATGAAAAGGATTTAAATATTATTCTACACTCTCGGAAGTGATTATCATAATCTTCAACTTTGCTACCCTTAAAACTACCCCTAAATTAAAACAGTAAATATATATGATTACATATTTAAAAATAATTTAATTATAGAGTAAAAAATTGCCATTTATTGAATAAAATATATTTTCAGTTACTAAGTAGAAAAAAATATGATAAGTTTTTGGACCATAACTCCTTCAATTTTCATGCTATCACAATTTATAACAAACCATTTTAAAGGTAATTAACAGAGCTACAACATCCTTCATTGCAATATATAGTAAAAAACCTTTTTTTAAAACGGTGAAGGGTTAAAGGGCTTAAGAGAGACTGTGATTGCGCTGCCGCGCGCTCTTTAAACAATCATATCTCCGTCAATTTTTGTTTGACAGAAATAAAAAAAAACCAAATCGTTCGTCAGAAAAATACCTAAATTTTTCATCTCTACACTTTTTTACGTATCTGTCGTCATTTTTGAGATATTATGAAAAAAAGGTGTTTTTTTTGTAAATTTGAAATTTTTTTTTTTTTTTTTAATCTTGATTTTTTTAAAAAATATGTGTCCTGAAGCAGCCAAACTGATACAATCTATCAAACTCTTCATAATAAAGTTATTTCTAGGCGGAATACGATTAATTTTCATTTTGGCGGAAATGGCACTTATGAAACCCATTGATTTAAAAGAAAAAATATTAAATGGTCTTCTTATTTTCAGTACAGCTCACTTATTTTACGTGCAAAAGACCTTTAACAGTGCTCATTTTAAAGCTTATTTCAAGCACTACAAAAACTTTCTTTATGGCAGAATGCATAAAATGCATCTGTTCGCCGCTAGATGGCATTGAACACATAGATTAAATTGCAGACAAAATAAAAAACGGCTTTGATCTTCAATATTTAGCTTAATATTGCACTTAGAATGATTTTAAAAAAACTTAATTGTTAGTTTTTTTATCTGCTACAATTTTGGTTCTTATAAAATTTTCGATAAAACATATATTTTTGGAGATATTTACAAAAGACCGATGAAAAACGTGAAAAAATTGCGATTTTTCAATTGCCAATAACTTGAAAAGTATTGGATTTTTCGAAAAACTTTATATGTGATTTTTTGCTTAAAATTAGCCCTTCTATCGATATCTGAGGTTATTTTGAAAAAAAAAATGTCCACCCCCGAGAAGGGGTGGCAACCACCCCCAGGGTGAGTGCGGAGTTTAAATCATTTTCACTTTTGAAGTTAAGGGTAAGATGAACCTAATTCCAAAATTTCACGCAAATCGGTTCACAGTAAAAAAATTCGGAGCAATAATGCTTCAATGACTGCACTATTACTCGTATTTACATAATAACATTTGATTTCGATTCGATTATTTGCAAAACTTACATAATCGTGTTTCCTAAGATACCCTATGACGCTGGTGACGTGGCGACACAGAAGAAAGATCACAATTACCCATACTGAGCTCGGGTCTCTCCACTTGAGGGGTAAGTGGCCAACCCAAGTGTCGGAAGTTTTCATGTCACCCGAAGGCCTCTGGTATGGCTTAACGACGTTGTTATCTTACGACTGCAACAATCGGGACCGATTGCTTTACGTGCCCTCTGAAGCACAGAAATGCTCAAGAATTTTTTGCCACTAGCTGTCACCCATCCAACTACTGTTGCTTAACTTTGTTGATCACTTATGATCAATGAAAGCCGCCGGCCTATGAGCGCTTTATTCAAAATTTGTTGATATCTTACACTACTCGTAATAATGCGTTGAATTTCCTGTAACTAAGAACCTCAATTTCCTGTAACGATCCTCATTTCGCTATTCTTCATAGATTGAAAATATTTAATTGAAAATTTTATTAATTAGGTAACATTGTCTAGACGCGATTTTATTAGGCAACCTTTCAGCGGTATGCCTATTATTTTACTTTAAATGTTTAAGTAGTCAACAAACGAGCATTGGATCCAGCTGATGGTGAACGAACAACGTCGTCCACAGACAAGACTAACACCAAAAGCATTACCATTCACCATTTCGTTCCCAGCTATATAGAAAAGGTAGCCCACGTTATTACTGACTCTACTTTTCTTTTTTATTCTAATTAGATATATTATATAACTAGGAAATCGCCCTCGCTTAGCTTCGGGAAAAATAAAAAAAATATAAATATAGCCTATGTCAACCGGGGATAGTGTAGCTTCCCAATAGTGAAAGAATTTTTCAAATCGGTTCGGTAGTTTCGGAGCCTATTCAATGCAAACAAACAAATCTTTCCTCTTTATAATATTAGTATAGATTAATGCTTCGGTGAAAAACATCTAAACTTAAAATAAAGTCTGCATAACTCATATGTGGGAATTTTCTATCCTTAGTTTCCCTAAAGATAAGTCCGAAAAGTTTAATATCAACAAAAATAATCGTTTGTATCAGTGACACATAGGTTTGGGAATCAATTTTCAATAAATTTTGTCGTGATTTTAGCGTGATGACTGATGAACTATGTTTGTCTTAAGAGAAGAACGGAGCTCAACATAGGACACTTAGTACCTAGTTTTATAATGATTTCGTATGAATGTTTCACGGTAGATCATTATGTAGCAGTATGTAGTTCCCACGTTATGTTTCCAGGTATCGCCGACACACGACACCGGGTTCCAAACAAACAACCGATTCTTCTGTTTCACGATAAAATACATTTTTCCCGACAACCGACGCCGCGACGCTAGCGGTTACTGAAAACTTGTAAATAAATGGTAATATGAAGACCGCGGGACTCGGAATGATGACTGACATAATAGATGTAAGCACTTAATTAAACTTATTTTGATTCCAATTATTTTTCATATAAAAATCTCTGATATGGTAACCGTTAAACTAAAAAAAATCCTAAGTAGAGCAACGCGTGTTAACTGATTCTACATTGGCTTCAACCAAGGTCCACAACTGAACACGGATCTTTCCTCTTGAGGAGGCCTAGAGCATACGCCACCACGCTGTAGTATTGCCAAGTTAGCCACTTTTTGGCTAGATCTGGCTACATATTTAGCCACAATTTTAACAACTCATGACTTGACAAGCTAATAACAAGTAATTATTATCTAAAAGCAAAGCAAAGCAACAACCCATAATTGTCCCACTGCTGGGCTCGGGGTCTCCTCTCACAATGTGAGGGGTACAGGCCATAGTCTACCACGCTGGCCAAGTGCGGATTGGTAGACTTCACACACCTTTGAGAACATTATGGAGAACTCTCAGGTGTGCAGGTTTCCTCACGATGTTTTCCTTCACCGAAGCAAGTGATAATTAAATTTTAATACGCACATAATATTTGAAATTTAGAGGTGCGTGCCAGGATTTGAACCCGGGCCCCCGCGTTCGAGAGACCAACGTTCTAACCACTAGGCTATCACTGCTCTTTATTATCTAATATTATTATCTAATAACAAGTAATTATTAGCTTGTCAAGTCATGAGTTGCTAAAATTGTGGCTAAATATGTAGCCAGATCTAGCCAAAAAGTGGCTAACTTGGCAACACTGGTCACTCACTGCCACGCTGCTCCAGTGCGGATTGCTGGAGAGATTAGTGGCCTAAGTGTCGAAAGTTTTCATGTGAGGGCCTCCGAATTGGTTTAACGACTGTTATCTTACAATAACAACCGGGACCGACGAGTTTATGTTACTTAACGTATCCGCTCAACATTATTATAATAGTTTATTACCCTAGTTATTAATTTTGTAAGTAAATATTTGCGAGTAGGTATGACCCGTGTGGCGTAATGGTTACCATGCCAGACCGTTCGAAGAGTCCTGGGTTTGATTTCCTGCGAGGCAAAATAGAATGATGAATATTAAATACTGTTCTAGGTCTGGGTGTGTCCACTCTCCACTGGTAGGCTAGGGTCTCCTCTCACATCGTGACAGGTACAGGCTATAGTCCACCTTGCCATGTGCGGACTGGCAGAGTTCACATTCACACACCTTCAACATTATGAAGAACGGTTTTTATGTGCGTGTAACGTTTCTGCCGTGTAACAACAGCCGGTAACACTTATACAAGAGGCGACATCTGTCCTCAAATGCCGAGTAGAACAAATACTTACGTTTACTAACTGAACGATTCTAATATTCAGTTAGAGGACTAACCTGCAATAGCCATCCTAACTTCCTCCATCCACAGTTCAAGAAAACTGTGGATCGTTAGTAAGAACTAACGAATAACAACTACCTACTGGAATTCGTATTCACATTTAAAGCTGGCCATACACGGTCAAGTGTACCTACTTGTTAAGTTTGTAGTTTGACTTGATGCGGCATCCAGTTTGCATGAGATAGCTATATAGCCAGATAGTCATACTGTGGCCATACACCGTCAAGTTTACTGGATGCCGCGTCAAGTCCGCTGCAAACTTGACAAGTATACTTGATCGTGTATGGCCAGCAGAACACAAACAGAACCTAACTGATTACAGTTCCTCCTATAGTTCTGTTTAAAGTTTGTTACCTCGGAAGCACGGATTTTGAAAATTAGTGCGTACCGTCGACCACTCTGGGTGGGAGACTCAACTCAGGCTCAAAACTTTCTTTATTCTTGTATCCAGTCCTGGATTTGTTAATAGGCCGTATAGGCCTCGGCCTAGGGGCGGCAGATTTCAGGAGATAATATAATATTATGATTTTGCTATTACGAGTAAAACGTGTCGCAAAAAATTGAAATTCTTGTTTTTTTACGCACTTTCTTAGTGACTAATTCAGTGCGTTTCTTACGGAAAATTACACTCATAAAAAATATAAATCCGGCACTGGGTACACCTATAGTATTACTGTTAATTAACCAAAACTTTTGCAACTACTCAATATTTCAACGATCCGTCGAAGTGGCGCCGATGATGTTGGGCCGACCTCCCATCGCGTTATACAAATTGGGTGCACAAAGACGCCGCCACGCCACTAACATAAACAATATTGTAGTGCTGATTTGTACTAACTAAATTACTAAACGTTATTATTGTTATCCAAACGGTATTGCTACGGCCACGAAACACAGCGCTGAAGATTTTATATTTTTTTATGTAAACAACCGATATATCTGCATGTAACCGAGGCAAGTATTATTCCTCCACCAATCCGCACTGGAGCAGCATGGTGGAGTATGGTCTAGGCTAGGGATTCCCAAACTATTTTGGGTAAGAGACCTCTTTTACAAAATTAACTGATACCTCAGACCCCCAAATTACATAAAAAATCCTATGCGTCCTATGTGTCCTATGTCTAGATTTTTTACCCGATTGCCAAGAAAGGTTATGTTTTTCGCGCGTATCTTGTATGTTTGTTTGTATGTTTAATAATACTCTTTATTACCTCATATCTTCCAAAACGCTGAACGGATTTATATAATTAATATATCGTTAGATTCGTCTTGATAACCCAAGTGTTTTTGGATAAGTGAAATTAAAAAAAATGGTGGCTGTGAGATGCCACTCTTTGAAGTATCAAAAAATAAAAATAAATCGAATAATGCAATATGATTATCAATTGAAATTCAATAAGGTATTATTATCATGCTAGCTTTTTTGATAGCAGGCGGGTTTTTTTTTACTTTTTAGGGTTCCGAAGTAAAATCGGAACTAGTTCGTCATGTCCGTCCATCCGTCTGTCCGTCCGTCCGTCTCCAGAATCGTAGAGTAAAATATTGAAAATCATTTTTTCAGGGTACCTCCCCTACAGGTAACGTGAGGATGAATTTTTATTCGTCACGTATCCTACAGTGTGGGTTATCGTTGAAAAGGTCTTCAAAAAATATTATAGGTCTTCTAAAACCATTTTTAGAATTAGGGGTTCGTTTGCGAAGTATTTGGCTTTAAAATGCCAATTTTAGTTAATCATGATTGTGTTGGATAAGTGGAAAAATTCTCACAAATAGTTTATATGATGAATTTAGAAGGAAAACTATCACGGCTATGTCAGCATAAGTAGGAAATGAGTAATAGTCGATAAACTTACTACTTCGGAACCCTACATTGCGCGTGGCCTGACGTGCACTTGCCCGGTTTTTAAATTTATACTAGTTTCCCATCGATACAAAATACTTTGGCTTCAACCCATTAATGGCCCACTGCTGGGAACGAGTCTATCCTCTTAAGGAGGCCTAGAGCATACTCCACCACGCTGCTCCAGTGCGGATTGGTGGAGAGGTTAGTGGCCAAACCGAGTGTCGGAAGTTTTCAAACCGCCTATGGGCCTCCGACATGGCTTAATAAGAACGACTGTTATCTTAGTTAAATATTTGTTTTGTAAAATATTAGTCATTCTTATGCCAAGTTGGTACATGTAACACAAGTCATACAGTATTTTGAAAGTTTTAAATAAGAACTTGTGTTAATTAATTAATAGAGGTCGATGTTTAGACCTCGTCGAGCCCCAAAATCAGTTTTGGTTTATGTCGACCTTTAATAAAAATAATAATAATAAAATTTATTTCATTTTACATTTTATGAAAAATTGTACAGGCATCTTACTTATTTATCATAACAAACTTCTATAATATAATTATGGTAGTCCATCCTTGCTTTGTTTCAGACATGTTTTTGATTTTCACAATTATTATTGATACTGTACTTGGAACTATTCTTTATCAGGCATTAAAGTCTATTTCATACATCTGAATCCGCCATGTAGAATACTGTCACCAGTGTCTCAAGTACTTTGGAACTGTCACCTTGAAACTTGACCCTTGAAACAGATTTCAACCCTGTCCTTGAGATCCCCGTCTAGGCCTCCTCAAGATGTGAGACCACTGTTCAGTATTGGAACTATTGGGCCATCAATAATGGCTTTAAGCAAGTCTATGCTTTCCATGAATTTCAGCAACTTCTATAAATGTTAAACACATTTGACGACGACCCGTGTGGCGCAATGGTTACCATGCCGGATCGCCGCGCCAATGGTCCTGGGTTCGATTCCCAGCGAGGCGGAAATTTGAATGATGAGTTTGAATTTCTGTTCTCGGTCTGGGTGTGAGTGTCCTTGTCTTGTGTGTTGTCCATGGCACCCACGATACAGGGAATCCTAGTGGGGCTATGAGTGTGAAGCGTTATTTATTTATTTCACGGTCCACTTTAAAAGGAGTGGAGAAAATAATCAGGCGGATAAAAATCTAGGGTATTTTAACAATCAATCGATCGTCTGTCAATCTCCCCTGCTGGTGAAAATTACACTAACCAATAATAGTAGTAATTAATACCTATTCCATATTACTCGTACAAAGAGTTACCATGTTTCTCTAAAAAGGAGGAGGTTTTCAATTCGACTATTTTTTTAAGAGTGTTACCTTATAACTTTTTACTGGGTGTACCGATTTTGATGATTCTTTTTATCTATTTTACAGTGTCCAATGTCCATATAGTTATTTATTATTTATTTATTTACATGTTTATGTCACCTCTTAAAAAGAAGAAACAAAGGGCAAACTTAATGCCTAATGGCATTGTCCACCAGTCAACCCTGGGTGGATGTGGAAATAGCTGATGGCAGGTGCTAACATGAGATATAGATATACTACATAACAAGAATACATACAAATACACGGACATACATAAATACCTATAATAACATAAATATATAATAAATAATATATAAATATATAATATACTAGCTGTTACCCGCAGCTTCGCATGCGAAAATTATGTTTTACCTTATTTGTGCCTCTTTTATTCATAGAATTAAAGTCCTCGTATTAAGCAATTTATATACTGAAACCCAAGATACAAACACAAAGGATTTCTTCGGGAGCAGGTTTTGAAAAATAAAAATATTCACATTTTGTTTTTATGTCTTTTCCTGCCAAATTGAAAAAGATGGAAAATATGGATTCCATCAATTTAAGCAAGGAACGTTTAGTGCATTTGAAGCAAATCAGTTGATGTACAAAAAACAAATTCCATACAAACTTACATCCTGTATCCCAGGGAAAACTATAAATTTTTAGGGATGAAAAGTTTTCTAAAGTACGGTACAAACTATAAGTAACAGCTTTACCAATTTTCATAAAAATCCGTTTACGAAACTCGTAAGATGCCTGGACAGACATACAGATAGACAGACAATAATTTAAAAAAATATATTATTTTTGTTCTTTAATAACATGTTATTGAAGTCCCTCCTAATCGAAATTTTGAAAAATTATTAATGTACAGAAAATTTGCCCCTTGGGTTATAGATTTTATGATTATTTATTGTAACCACTGTACCTCTTACAGAAAAAAAAATGTGTGCAATTCACACGTGGTAGAAGTGAAACTTTCCAAAATTTTGGTTTCAAGAGTTTGGTTCAATGAGATGAAAAAGCAATAAATCAAATCTTAAAGCAATAAATCGAAGCGCCATCTATGAATACAACTTAGCACTTTTTAAAAATCTATCTAGCAATTCCTCGCGCCATCTATGAATACAACTTAGCATTTTTACTGTCTGTATAATCGGTAGGTCAATCGACAGAATGAAAGAATGAAATTCTTATTTTTTGTTGATAAATTCTTTGAAAATATTTAAAAGAGCATTTGAAAGTATTTAAAAACAGTATAAAAATAAAACTAAAAAAATAAAACTAAAAAAAAAGAAATACTGTGAGATGCGAACCTGCGCATCAGGTATTGTGTATCTAAGTCCTGACCATTGAGCTACGGAGAATTTAATTTCCAAGCCGAAATTAGCGGTTATATTATCTTACCTGTCGTTGCATCCGGTTTCAAATCACTAACGATTCTAAAGAAGTTTCACTTCAATAAAAAAACGGTGAAGTTTTATTGAAGAACTGATATTTAAGAATTTATGTTCTGAAACCTATACTACGAGTACTATCACAAAGGATTCTTCCGGTGGGTTTTAAAAATAAAGAATTTTGATATTCATTTGTTTTTTCTTCTGTTTCATTCAAAATTATGTAAAACTGGAAAATATGTACTCCATATTGTTGCAAATTTGAAGCATTTTGAAAATATTCCATACAAACTTGCATCCTATTTTCCAATGGAAATCTTCAATATTCCGGGATGAAACGTTTTCTAAACTATGACCCAGAGTATAAGTAGCAACTTTACCAATTTTCATCAAAATCCGTCCAAGGGTTTTGATAAGATGCCCGGACAGACAAAAAGACAGACAGTACAATAATTCTAAAAAAATATTTTTGTGCTCTAACACGTTTTTAAGACACCTCTAATCAAAATTTTGAAAAAAATATTCAATGTACAGAAAATTTGCCCCTTGAGTTTTATTATAGTTATTAAGTTTTATTATTTTAGAAAACTACTGGAACGTTTTTCAGTGTATCTGTTACAAAGTAACAAACAAATAAACCAAAAATCAAAACTTTCATATCAATTCACTTCATATTTCATTATTTATGGATTATAAATTTCAATATTAATTCCTCTCCCTCTTTCGCTTCCTCTCCCTCTCCCTCTTACTCTCCCGCTCCCGGTTCATCTCCCGCTTTCTATCCGTCTCCCTCTCCCTTTCCCTCACCCGGTCCCTCTCCCGCTTTCTGTCCTGCTTCCACTCCCGCTCCCGGTCCCTCTACCGCTTCCTGTCCCACTCCTGGTCCCTCACCCTCTCCTGCTCCCTGCCCCTCCCCCTCTCACGCTCCCGATTCTTCTCCCTATCCCGCTCCCTGCACCGCTCCCTCTCCCGCTCGTTGCCCCTCCCCCTCTCACGCTCCCGATTCTTCTCCCTATCCCGCTCCCTGTACCGCTCCCTCTCCCGGTCCTTCACCCGCTTCCTGTCCATCTCTTGCTTTCTGTTTTTCTCCCTCTCCCGCTCCCTCTCTCTCTCTCCCTCTCCTTCTTCCTGCCCCTCTCCCCTCCTCCTTCCATTCGTAAAGCCCCCTACATTAAATTTTTGTTTCTCACTATAAGCTTAGGTACATATTAATTTTCACATTTCTGAGTTCAAAAAATGACGTCTTTTCTTAAATATTTACAACCCCTTAGTTTTACCCCATATGCTGATGAATTTAGATGAAACCGTGATACAGTTATTTTTTGTGTCTTCCTATACATTTTCACCCTTTTAACTTTAAAACTGACGAAGTTTCCATACTAACTTGCGCCGCCTTAATTAACCCTTTAGAGGATGATTTTACAAAAAAAACGTAATATTTCCAAATTTTGTTTGTAATCTGGAGCTAATATAATATAAATTTTCATGTTTTTAACTTCGAAAATGACGAAGTTGCGTACTAAGATCCATCCCCTAAATTAACCCTTTAGGGGATGATATTCCAAAGCACGTGTCAAAATTAACTTTTGTTTGTGACTATAACCTTACGTAAAAATTTTCATATTTATAACTCTAAAACTGGCGAAGTTGATTTGTATGTAGTTGACTTCCAACCCCTATTTTTAGGGGATGAATTTCGAGAAAACCGTGACAGTTATTTTATAAGTCTAACTATAAGCTTATATACAAATTTTCATCCTTCTTACTCCAAAACTCACGAAGTTGCCATACTAACTTTCACACTCTTATTTAACCCTTTAGGGGTTGATTTTAAAAAAACACATATCTTTTAAATTTTGTTTCTAATCTTGAACTAATATGTAAATGTTTTTAATTTTCTAAATGATGAAGTTGCGTAGGTACTCAGTTCCATTAGCTAAATTAACCCTTTAAGGGATGATATTCAAAAAAATATGTATTAAAGTTAACTTTTATTCATAACTACAAACTTACATAAATTTTTTCATATTTATAACTCGAAAACTGGCGAAGTTGATTTGTATGCAGTTGACTACCAACCCCTATTTTTAGGGGATGAATTTCGAGAAACCAGTGATGCATTTATTTTTGTGTCTAATTAATAAGCTTATACATAAATTTTCACCCTTCATACTTCAAAACTGATGAAGTTCCCATACTAACTTGCGCCACCTTAATGAACCCTTCAAGGGATGATTTTCCAAAAAAACGTAATATTTCCATTTAGTTTCTAATTTTGAGCTAATATGAAAATTTCCATGTTTTTAACTTCAAAAATGACGAAGTTGCGTACTGAGTTCAACCCGCTAAATTAACCCTTTAAGGGATGATTTTCCAAAAAATGTGTTAAAGTTAACTTTTGTTTACAACTATGAACTTACATAAAAATTTTCATGTTTATAACTCTAACACTGACGAAGTTGGTTTGTATGAAAGTGACTTCCAACCGCTATTTTCACCCCTTAGGGGATGAATTTTCAAAAATTCGATAGCCTATGTTACTCAGGAATAATGTAGCATTCTAATGGTGAAAGAATTTTTAAAATCGGTTCAGTAGTTTTTAAGTTTATTCGTTGCAAACATACAAAAATACAAAAATCCAAAGGTTTCCTCTTTATAATATTAGTATAGATAAATATTTAGGGAATACATATACATATAAAAGTATAGGGAATTTTTGCACAGTATGCTGAAGAAAAAAGTAATAAAAAAAAAAAAATAGAAGTGACATTAATCAGAAATTGAATGTAACAGATGTTCACGCAAGCGATGCTTAAAGAACCTGCTAGGAGCATAGTTACTAAAGAAAAAAATGTGGCTGTCATTAAAGAGTTCCCTTCACTGGAGCCAGACCAATGTGTAGTAGTTGTAGTATCAGGTCATACCTACTTAGCATAAAAATGCATTGTCACCAAAACTAAACCAATTCTTTATTCAACTCCTTAGGATGAGCGGAAGTAGGTCTAATTAGGCGTAAGATTGGACCCATACAAACAAGGTAAGCCAAATAAAACCATATAAAAATTATGTTACTCCTGAAACTCTACCGTGAAATATACATTCTTCGGTTCCTTACAGTAATTGAGAAATGAGAAGTGAGTATTTTTATGCAAATAGCCGAATACGTTCTCGTATGTATACGAGCTACCTTACGGTAGATAAATGGTCACTATGCTTCGCTTCGACCACCATTGGACCTCAATAACACCACATACATTAACAATGTATTGCCAACAACAACCTCTTTCACTTATTCTTTAAAAAATAATCTTATTTAACGAGATTTTAAAGTACCTGATAACTCACCGCCTTATATTTGAGTGAGGAAGAAAAATACCATGCTGGATTACGTAATTCCTGTATTTACATTTGTCAAGCTACCACGCCCATCCATACGACAAAAACCATGCTGATGCCAATCCGAAAGTTACTGGCAGAAATCAGCATGGTTTTTGACGTATGGATGGGCGTGGTAGGTTGTAAATACAGGAATTACGTAATCCAGCATAGTATTTTTCTTCCTCACTCAAATACAAGGCGGTGAGTTATCTAACCTAAGCAATGATATTTAAAAACTATAGATACGTCATGCCCTTACAAATCAACCAAAAAAATCTGTTCTGAAAAGAGCTACAACACACGCGTTTATCTTTTGTTTCACTACACCAATCACACTACAACAATACACGAAGACATTATAACGTTGTATGTCAAATCTCAAGTACTTCTACAACAACAAAAGCGTGCGTATCGTCTTGTATTGACAGAGTGACCACGAGCAAACGAGGTCAATTGACTGCTCTTACGATCTTCATCTTCGGCGCGCTAGTGACATATCTACCTCTTTTTTACTTATAATATCATTGAACCTAAGTAAATAAAATTCAACGTGTGAAAATTGTGTTGTGAAACACTACACGCACGAAACTCAAGTTACATTACGCGGAATTACACTTTTGCGTAACTTTGACATTTGACGCATGCGAAAATAAATATTTGTGACATAAGTACTAAACGTCCCGTTTACCGAGAATCGAGGTGCTAGTGCTGCAAAAATGCGCGGCGGTGACGTTTTTAATTCATAAACACAAAAATAAACAAGTTTGTTTTTAAAATGCATGTGTTTACGCTGGCAAATTAGCCATGACATCAAATTCAAATATTTATATTCGAATTCGGTTTGATACACACTCTTTTCGAAAGGCAATTTAAGCGTGAGTAAATAAGCAGCGGCAAGAGGCAGCTAGCTTACTTTTTTCCTAATCATAGTTACAGACATCACTTATAGTATAGTATAGTACTATTATAATAGCTCTATTTAATTAGAAAAAAACATGTCCACGGTACATGATGGTCAATGTAACAGTAGTGGTAGCGTAGTCGATGGAGTGGTTATTGCCATCCGTGCGCCAAGATGAAAAACAGTCGATTTCAAAAAGAGGGTGCGGTATCTACCTAAGCCATTGGCAGGTACCGTAATTAAGAAATTAACTGTGTAGAACTGTAGATGGTAAAATAATCTTCATTCCCCAGTAGGAATCTACGCCTCAAACATACCAACAAAGAATATTTGCTTCCTGGCCTAATCTGTCACTTAATATTAGGTATGTCTCGGCCGGGAATTGAACTCGAGACCCCTTACTTTGGAGAGAGTGCCAACTCTGTCGACTAACCCTGCTACGAAGACACAGATGTTGTTTAACAACGAGCATTTTATACGACTCAGATTTTTGAATTGTGTCTCATATTTACACAATTGAAAACAAAAACGCAATTGACCCACACATGATAGGAAATACCCAAAAAATTAATGTATACCACCAGGTATCGAATATGGAACCCTTTGCTTTGAACTCAGAGACACAAACTTACACCCCTTTTCTCATAATGATCCCAAAACCACATTTTTGGCATAATTGCCCTAGAATTTCAGTTTTTTAACATCCGTTGGTAATAAAACACCTAGTATTGATCACACCTGGCATGCCTTATCTCTGATTGGTGCAAATCGGTCAGAGGGTGAGCGGTGCCGCTTCTGATTGGTGGACACTCAAGAGGGGTGTAACCGTCGCGGTATTGGATTACAAGCTTGTTAAAAGGGCTTTAATAGCAGCGTTTATAGGATCGCGTGGATAGAAGTAATTTGAACAATTTCGTCTGGAAGATTTTGGTGAATTCAGTCATTAAGTTTAGTGAAGTTAGTCAACTTAAGTATTATAAAAAGCCATCGAAGGTATTTGGAACAAAATTGTCAATGTGAAAAACTTTCCTGAGACCTACATTAAATTTTCAATCCTTCTTGCATTAGAAGCTTTTTACAAATTAGGTAGTAGATATCTATATTTTTACCTTTTACTTTACCTCACGTAACTTTAATTCAGAAGATCCAGGTTGTTTGAAAAAAAACTGCACTTAACGATAAGATCGCCTCTTACATTGACTACTAGTAACCGCACTGTCTTCTTCGGTTTTTGTATAAACAACATTTATTTTTTTAAATAGATACCTATACATATAGCTCGTGTTATTTAGAAATTAAAATGGGGTAATAATAATTATTATCAGTCCAGTAGTTTTAGAACATAATATTAGGTAGGTACAAAATACAAAACAGCAATCTTTCCTGTTAATAGAATTATGTATAGAAGTCTAGAATTTATCTTTGACTGTTCCAGACTACATTCATCTAAGTAAAAATCAATCAGATTCAAAATCCCTAATTGTAGAACCGAAATCCTTTTTCTGGTCTCCATGCCATAAAAACGTTAAGGCGTGGGAACATTACCATCCCAACACCATGAAGAAGACAACTTTATCCTTTATCAGACACATCATAATCTGCTACCGATTGTTTGTTTACAAGAATTCCTGCCCAGATCGGATTAGGATTGCATTGAAAGGCGTTTTCTGATGATGAAAGGTTCCTTATTTGATACAATCTTTAACACGTGTGAATTGGTTTTTCGGATATTTGCTTCATCAATCTGACTCGGAAATTGATGGCCAAATTTTTGGAATCCAGGGTTTGTCAATTTTCTGCTCTTGATGCCTCTTATTATATGCATTTTGGACTCACAATAGGTGCCTGTTGAATATTGTACTTTAAAGGGTTTCGTAGTCAAAACGTGACCCTTATATTTTGGTTCTCCCCTGCAAATCTATGTTTTAAAAATATCATGGGTAGGTAATAAAGACAATTTTTGGACTCAATATTTGTGAAATATTCGGCTTTAAAGTGCTAATTTTGGTTAAGTATCACTATCAAGTGTCCCCTCCCCCCTTGCTAGCTAAACCTTTTCAGGGTTCCGAAGTAAAATCTAAACCCTTATAGTTTCGTCATTTCCGTCCGTCCGTCCGTCAATCCGTTTGTCTGTCCATCCGTCTGTCCGTCTGTCCGTCTATCCGTCTATCCATCTATCCGTCTATCCATCTGTCCGTCTGTCCTTCTGTCCGTCTATCCGTCCGTCCGTCCGTCCGTCCTTTTGTCCGAAGCAAAGCGGTTTTATTTATGTAAATAGCCGACAACAAAAACATACGAGCTACCTGATGGTAGGTTGTCACCATCGCCTGTAAACATTAGCATCACCATAGGCATCACCAACGCGTTGCCAGAACGACGCAAAGAAATGAGGAATTTGAATACATTTATAACAACCCCTGTTTAGATCCGAAGCGTGTATTACGCTGTAGATATGTTTATTTTTTGCGCGCGGGTCGCAGCGGGGACAGTGGGGTGTTAATCCGCAGTTACCAGTAAGCGGACAATAGCACAATGCTGACGAAATGAACAGCTCTGCTATTGTGCTACTGCGCAATGACGCGGACGGCAACACTCGGCCTGATGAGTGCAGGCAGTTGTAACTCGGAGAAATAAACATAAACATGTTACGAAAAATTGTGTGATGAAAATACTCGTAGTAAAATGTCCCAAAAAGTAGGCGAGATTGAATTTAGTTAAAAATAGAGAGGTTGTACTCACATTCAATGTTAAAGGATATTTAAGAATAATAAAAATTTTTTGTTAAAAAACTGTGTTATCTAATTAATTCCAATGTTAAGCAGTTTTTGGGAATTCCTCGAACCAAGTCTGAAGCACGAGTAATAATATCTTATAAATCTTAATATTTTATTTGTTGACGTCAATAATTCGATGTCTGTGTCTATCTGTGATGGCCTCTTAATTAACAGACCACAAGGCAAAAGCGCAAAAGTCTCATAATTCAGAAGGATTCTATTACAATTAAATCTCCAAGTAACAAATAGCAAAGCAATCTCAAAAGATCCAAGTTAGAAGTTACAACTCTAGGGTTGTCAATACGCGCAAAAGATCCATATTTGTCGCACAATCTATGCCCAATAACAATTGCGCATTTTGATCCCGTTGTGCCGAATGTTGAATGTCGAGTGTCGAGTGTGTGACAATAGCTTTACCGATAACACGCCTCTTTACACCGATTTATAAATTTAATATGATGTCAATTGTCCCTACTTCATTTTTTGCAACAGCCAAGCAGCCTGCAGAAACCGGTAAATATTCATTGTCTTAATTATAAATCAAATTGACTATTTTATATGACTGCACATGTTCCTAGACCTAAAAGGATGCGCAAACAAGCTCTATAAATTACTGATTATTTTGCATTGAAGTACTATTACTTCGTATAGAACAGACACCCCGAACATCGAGTCGGGGAAATGCATTGCAGCCAGGGTGGCTTACTTCATTCACTCACTCACTTGTCACTCGCCTGCGCTCATTGCGGCCGCGTGTCAAAATTGTTTAATAACAAACTGAAAAAATGCCGTCTTGCGTGATACGAACCTGTCACAACTGCACGTAAAAAAAACAAAAAAGAAAATGGTATTACTTTTCATCAGTAAGAAAACAAAATATTAACTTAAATCAACTAAAACGAATTTATTTCAATTATTGTGCAATGTTCCCGCCATTTTTGAATGAAATGCAAATAAATTGACTTGAATAGAATTGAATTGAATTGAAAAAATCATGAGGCGGGCTTACACACTTGGCAAGCCGTAAGCGTGTTAATGGACAAATAAATAAGCCCGATAAGAATGACTATAGTACCTACTCTTTGGTAAATAATAAATTATGTGTATTACATTACTCAGTGAATTCAATTAAACATTAAATCAAACATTTGGAAGAGCTAAAGATTTAGAGTCGTTGACTGTTTGTCGTGGTTCGGCAAGTGTCTTATACAAAGTTACTCTATTGCAGGTGTGTAAATCGCCATCTAGAGTTTGAAAAAAGAACGCGTCATCGCGGTTTCGGGACACACATTTTGTTCGAGATGTCTGTTCTATGTCATTATACTTCAATGTTATTTTGTGGTTTTTTTTCAATATTTAGGTAAACTCATAACTACTACGAAGTAGCCAGTAGGTACTTGTTGAAATAATAACAATTGGTGACAATAGACTTAAAAAAAAGAACTCTTTTTTTAAGTCTGTGTTGGTGACCTACTCTGTGACAATAAATACAAAATTAATCACAAACAAAAGCAGACTGGTCAACTCACGGAATACAGACAAACTCGAACCGCATTCTTTATTCAAAGTTTAAATCTGTCACCATAGACTGATTCGGAATTCAAAATTAGACAAATGGTGAACCCTGCGAAACCCGAGTCATACAGTCGCTCGTTTACATTTTGAACCTTAACACACGTTTTCATAGCTCCTTTTTTAATAAATTTGAAGAGTGCATGTAGAGTTTTGTTGCTAAAATGAAAATAGACATTAAATTGAGTGTATTAAAGTTTGTATTGCAATGAAATAATAACTGATAAAGAATTTCAGCTTATCCGAAGTGAATGACGGATTATCGCACATTTGCGCTATTCTTTTTTTTCCTTTAGCAAAAAATATGTTATCTATAGAATGTTTTCAAGATTAACAATGTTTACGTATAAAATGTGCAATTTACCAAGAAATCTATTTGTTCGGGTCAATTTGGTGGCATATTAGAAATTAGAATAAAATTATGTTAAGTAGGGATGCGGGTTTAAAATGTACTGTGAGAGACCGTTTTCTAGAGTAGGTTGAGTTACTTGCGGAATTACAATATTTTGTTAATAGGTATGTATGTATGTTTTATTCTAATGTTGTTATTGTTCTGAACCTTACACTTGCCTTCTAAATTCCCGGCCATATCAGACGGATCTTAGCTTCTTATAAATAATGAGATCTTTGTTAAATCATGCAGGGCGGAGAAATCGCCATGCAACGCCAGCCCTGAAGGAGAACTCTTTTTACCATGCTTTTTACGCCTTTTTTGAAGAACCCTACGTCATGCCGCTCCGGGAATACCTCAGAAGGAAGTTCTTACCACAGTTTCCACGTGCATGGATCGTGAGAATTGGACTGTAAAAGTTCTCCACGAGTCCAATCGATCGCTTAAAATCTGTGCAAAACAATTTCCAATTCCAAACTTTTTTTTCTGACCTGACTTCAACTGTAGACATTCAATAGGTATCTGATAGTACCGTAGTTTGGCTGTGAACCTTTGGACCATCTCAGTCGGAACAAGTGGGCCTATGAAAGAGCGTAATCACTTCAGATCACGTTACATTACATCATAATAATCATGATACACACATTCATAGTGCGTATGTGTGAGTTACAGGTACTTTCATACATACACACGCTATCTGTCTTTGCAACCGAACACCCCCGATATACGGATTGTAGGGAAACCAAAAGAACCCGTAGAATAATCAGGACAACTTTAGTGTCGTTCTAGTGGTCAAAGAATTGTATTGACATTATTGACAATTGAGATAAAGACGAATTTGCATGTTCCAAACATCTTTCTACTCTGATATCTTACCTAGATACTTAGAGTAATAATATATACTACCTAGATACATGAATGGTAAATTTCAGACCATTCATTTTCCGTACAAAACAGTTCAGTACCTACCATTATAAATCACAACGGAATTTAATTTTTTTTTTCAACCGATAACAAAAAATAATAAAACTGATTAACACGTTCGCTGCGTTGTGAGGTCATATTGGCTCACAGCGAACTTTCATGTGGTGCGGCGAGCAAAATAGCGTTCTTTCCCCTGGTGCGAAAGGCTTAACTTTGTGTATTTCTATCGTAGGAAAGAGATTTATATACCATTGCAATTGCCGCTTTAACGTGAACAATCCAACATTTTCAAACACTCGTGAGCCAATTTGACCTCACCCGCACTTAAAGGAAATTGTTTTATCCTAGTGCGGTGTGAGGTCAATATGACCTAGCGCTCCGTGCACCTCACACCCGCACTGAACGTTGTGCTAGCGCCATTTCGCGCGCTTAGTGATGTGCCACGCGATCGACAAGGAAGACGTTACGTCGCTTTGAGCCATTTTTCACGCGTACGAAATATATGTTTTGCAACTTTTAATTTAAATATATAATATTAGTAAAGTAGTGTGGTGATGTCGTCAAGTCTTATACCGGGACCAGATGAAGTGGAAAGAGTTACTTCATTGTGTGCCTAAACATACAGTAGGATAGACACAAAATCTATTTTTCTTTTGTTATTTTTCACGTCTGTGACTTACAAGGTTAAAAATTAAACTGTCAATAAAATTCTGGAAAAATTTGTCGAGTGCTATGCTATACAACAGAGGTGTTTCCCATCACTAGTGTTTTGATATCTTCAGTGCGTTGTGTGGTCAAATGGACCTCTCAAATTGTTTCTTTTTTTGATGCTAAATGAAATGTGCGAGCTAAAAACGCAGCTAGGTATATATTGCTTGGTTATTAGTCTTTGACCTCAAAATAAAATATATTCAATAATAAATATCCCCATTGAGAAAAACCTATATCAAGACAGAACTGAATGAGGGCTTATTTGACCACACGACGCACTGAAAAAAGGTCCTCTGTGAGTCAATATAACCTCATGACGCACCAGCAAAAAGTACACAAAAATCGTTACGCAGCGAACGTGTTAACAAAAAGAGGACCAAAAGAAGCTTACAAGATAAATAAAATTTTTTGTACAGCTAAAATTCTGAAATCAACGCAACCGAAGTTAGTGGTATGAAGATTGTACATTAAAAGTGGCTAGATACGGCCACACGAATCAAACGTCGTCTTCAATGATGTAACAGGAGCCAGCCATTGTCACCTGTGGGGTCCGGAATGGCCCGTATTGCGACGTCGTAATGGTTATTATTGCCTGTCAGAAGTTATCATCCTGCTGGTAGTTGCCATCCTGAATTTAGGTACCAACTACCACCTTTGTACGATTAATGGAACTAATTGCTGTGGACACCTGTGGGGCTGTCGACATTTTGATGTGTCGAAAACTCGAAACCACAAACTAACATAATTTATCATCTATGTTTATGATCTATTTGCACGATTGGCGAGGTAAGTGGTTACCGTCGCCCAAGAACATCGGTAACACCTTAAGCGATGTGTGGTGGACAAGAAATTTAAATTTAAATAATAATATATTATTACTATATTTCGGACTGACGTCTGCCAGGCCAACTAGCTGGTCTACAAAAACTTTCAGCACAGGATTTCCTTCACAGAAAAGTTCCAAAATAGAAGTGCCATCTCATATTCACACTTTAGTGCCTATTCGACTGTCAAACTGGACAGTTGCATTTCACGGCCTGTCGGTATCACTTGACGCGTGGAAATTGTACTATACAAATGACAGAACTATTTGTAATCATATTACATACCTACGTTTTGAAAGGAAATATCTGAGAAATAAGAATCGAGCATGAGTCAGCCGCCAAACGACTCGTCGTGTTCCGGCTGAGGGCTTGAAAGCCGGTTCTTTCTTTCTCTTTCTCTTTATTTCTTGGCCAGCAACGCATCAATGATGCTTTAGGTGTTGCTGATGTTCATGGGCGGCGATAGCTACTTACCATCAGGTGGATCGTCAGCTCGTTTGCCGGCTATTTCCATAAAAAAATCGTATTATTAGTTGGAGATGAAGATGATCTTATATTGTCGCCTATTTCGCGACATCCGGTACGAATCATCGAATCTTCGATTGAGTCAGTAGGACGACGTTTAGATTATTTATGTAGTAATCCTATTTAAGTCCCATTAATTTTTAAAAACTTATTTAAGAACCTTACTCTTAACGATACGATACACGCTAGACTTATTCGTACAATTAAGTCAAGCATGACAAAACTACACTTTCTTTGACAGTTTTTGACAAATTGGCATGAAAAAATTACAGCTATCTTCACGCCACCTTTTTGTCTAAAACTTTGTGGAATGTACTTAAAAAGTATGTTGCACTACGTTTTCGACTCTTGTTTTCGTTATTTTCATAGATACCTGACACCTCATTACTACTTATTGGGTGTTTTTTTAATTGACTATTATTGCTTATTGCACTAAAGAATTTGTGGATACGTCTATAGTAAGCGCCTATTGAAGTGTATAAAAGTACCTATGTATAAGTATGTTAAATGTGAAATGAAAGTTATTATTTATTCTTGCTTTAGTCTCTTGTATTTTTTTATCCCACCAAAAACATAAATGTAAAAAAGGAGAGCCAAGTTCAATACAAAAATTATGCTTGGCTGTGGGCTTCGCCGCAAAAAGAATAGAGATCTAAATGAGTGCCAAGTTCTATGCAAAATCGAAATATGTATTTATAGGAACAAAATAACATTATGAACAAGTATTAAACTCTATTTCTTTGCTTTATTGGATACCTATAATAATTGCTGTTATTTAAAAATGTGAGATCTAAAAGTAGGTTAGATTTGACTTGGCCAGTTTTTATCAGAATTAAAATGTTGAATAACTTTTTAAAATGACTGATGTAATGAAAACTGGCCAAGTCAAATGTAACCTACTTTTAGATGTCACATTTTTAAATAACAGCAATTATTATAGGTATCCAATAAAGCAAAGAAATAGAGTTTAATACTTGTTCATAATGTTATTTTGTTCCCATAAATACATATTTCGATTTTGCATAGAACTTGGCACTCATTTAGATCTCTATTCTTTTTGCGGCGAAGCCCACAGCCAAGCATAATTTTTGTATTGAACTTGGCTCTCCTTTTTTACATTTATGTTTTTGGTGGGATATCATTACTTTTTGTAAAGAAAAATATACCCTGTCCACAAATCTTAGAGACTAAATAGACGTTTCAAGGATGACCAGTTTCAGGTGTAAATTAAATAGTGATCACCATAAACCGGAAAGTGAATCGGAAAAACATTAGCTTTTACGGTGACTCGAATATTTGTATGATTATTGAAGAGTTCCTAAAACTGGTATAAAAATAAGTTTAAGCAACCATATTATCATATATAATTATATTCATAATATATTTATCCTGATTAACTGAATTCAAAAGTTATTCTGCTTACAAGAACGAGTATTTGGTTATGGAACGAGTATTCGGTATACAGCTAATTTTATACTATTTAGCCGCGTACTAAATATCTAGCTAAATATGACAAACAGGCGATTTTCACACTGCTCCACGCACCGCCACCGTAGATCTGCCTCACCGCGCATTGTTTTAATGGTGTACCAATGTATATCAGCTTCTATGAAAAACACGCATGGTACAACACATTACAACGACTTTCCGCAAGGGACAGCAAAGGGAAAATTGTCCGTAGAAACGCGTAAAATTACGGTTGGGGCTGCGGTGCGGTCAAAAACAGCTATGTTCGAATATCTATTTGGCGGACACTAGCGCCATTGATTAGGGTAGCATAACTCAGCAAACTTCACTCCGTGTACAACAGCCATGTTCATATATCTGTCACACACTAGCGCCATTTAGAAATGGCCATTATTGGAACCTCTATTTTCTGTAAACAGCTGGAAACATTTTCAACTTTCCCTTCATATAAGATGGCCCTCGTTTTACTTCAATACTCCATGCGCTGAAGTATGCCATATTGAGCCCCGCGTGCACAGAGGCCTTAGTGCGACTTTTACGTGACATAACGGGCTCACAATGTAAATGCGAGTTGACTAAGATTTGTATGGGACCAAAGTTTTTCTTTTCACTGCCGCTAGATGGCTCTGCTTCGGTCCCATACAAATTTTGTATGGGGACACCACTTATTTTTCGACTTTTTTTATTTTTTGATTTTTTCCTACGCTTACACACAATTACCAAGCTGGATTCCAAATTTCATCCTTCTAGGTCATCTGGAAGTAGGTTAGATTTAGGTACTATATGTCAGTCAGTCAGTACTAAAATTTACGACTTTTTGACCTTCATATCTTTATAACCGTTTGAGCTAGCTTCATGAAATTTGGGCTTCTACATGTCCTTATGGATATAATTAAACATACGTAGTTTTATGTGTTTACGTTAAAGAGGTTATAACTTATAAAAGGGTCAAAAGTGGCACCAAGTGGTTCGTGTAATATTACACTCGGCGCTGGCTAGCCAGTTCCTTTGCTTGAACTTGGCTTGACACGCTGCCGCGTGTCTAGATTTTATCTGGATAGGTGTTATATCTTTATTATAATAAAATGTATAGATCACTTCCATTTATAAACATGGATAGGTATACATCATTCTTAATTATACATTCTTAATAATATAATCAAATATCATCGATGCATTGGCAACGAACATGATAAATCACATAGTTTTTTTTTAATTTTACCTTACACTTTACATCTCACTTTACTTTCCATCTACTCTGTACGGCTATTCAACCCTTCAACTGAAAAAAATTCAACAGTAAGTAAAACGACATAATACAACTTATAAAACCCCCGACGAAAAAAGAGGGGTGTTATAAGTTTGACGTGTCTGTATATCTGTATGTCTGTCTATGGCATCGTAGCTCCTAACCGGATGAACCAATTTTAATCCAGTTTTTTTGTATGAAAGGTGACTTTATCCAGAGTGTTCTTAACTATGTATAGTGTAAATCGTTTTATCGTTTTTTTTTTTAATTTTAATTTAAGATTATGAGTGGAGTTGACGTTCACTGCAATGTGCAAGGATCTTATAGCAAAAGTGGCTTCTACACACTATACCGGCGGCACATCTTTTTCAATCCATCAATTAATTTATTGCCGGCCATAACTGCCCATATTAGTCACTAGTGCACAGCGCTCTGCCAACGGCGTTACATGCTTTTTTCGGGATAATATCGACGCTTGAAAGGAAACATTGACTAAGCGACATTGAGCTAACTTTACAGGAGTGTAGTTGTTGGAATTTTTGGAAAAGTTGTTGTTTTAATATGCCACAATATAGATGATAAAATAAGGATTCCAAAACAGTAAGAATAACGTCGATAGGAGGATTATAAATACATATGTTTTTTTCTAAAAATTCCAACTTTAAACTGCTCTCCTGTAAAGTTAGCTCAAGGTTGCTTAGTCAATGTTTCCTTTCAAGCGTGTATTTTTTGCCAGAAAAATTTAAAATCCGTTCACTATTTTTAGCGGCAATGAGTTACAAACAGCCATACATCCTCACAAACTTTCACATTTATAATAATAGTACCTACTCCTACCTACCCAGGAAATCGCTGCCGCCGGTGAAATTCAAAGATTCAAAGATTTTATTGAACATAAACAAAATTACAAATATTGAATTGTTCGTAAATGACTGCAAAGTTATGGTAGGTATTTCACTGGACAAGGGAAAAATTTATTAAGACTATATATACTTAGAACTAACAATTTGAAGTTACTTAAAAGTACATAACTTAGGCTAAAGTTAAGAAGAGTGTAGGTACATTAGTTAATCATCACAATTAAAATAAATAATTTCATTAGTAAAGATGTTTTAAAATTTAAGTCAATGAAAATAAGACGCATCTACACTAATCCAACGCCGATATTCAAGGATGTCACACAGAAGCTACGGGATATTTTTTGTGGCAATAAATCTGTCAGTAGGTGTCGCCCCCGAGCAGTGTAGCAGCACATTAACCCCGGTTATTATTAACCCCAGCTAGGTTAATTAATGGTGGTGTTTTAGGTGTAAAAAGTTAGTGAAAAGATATTTATCAGCAATCTGCAATACACGCTTTGTGTCCGTTACTACTCTTTAGGCTTCATCGTGAAAGGAAATATCCCGTTCCAATAATAGGCAATAGAAAAATTTCAAACTATAGCAAAATGGAGACATTATATTTTATTTACGGCCTATTAGGTATTAGCTGAGAAAAATGACCTATTTAATAACATAAGCCATAATTCAAACACAGAAAAATAACAAAAGTATGAAACTAAACTTTTATTCATTATCAGTATAGCACTGTCCCACGTCATGGCTCTGGATTTCTCCCGCAATATGATAGGTATAGAACTGAGGTTACCAGACTTTTTTTCTCATAGACTACTTTCAAACTTTAGCTGGTTCCGGTGGACCCCCTGCATTTCTTCTACCATATTCCCAAAACTTGACAAAAAAACTTGAGAGGTGTCAAGGGACACCCGGATGGAACGAAGTTCCTTTCAATTTAAGTATTGTTTTACGCGCTCAGCAGTGTGATTCAGTAGTATGAAACTAGATGGCGCTGTACAACGGAAAAATTCTTACGAAAAGTTGTCACGACACTTTTTGAAGTGATTCAGTAATATGAAACTAGATGGCGCTGTACAACTTTCTGAATCACGCTAGCGTCTAGCCCCCTTTCATAACGCGCGATAAGGAACTTCGTTCCAAAAGATCAAATTATGAAAAGCGTTGCGGCTGAGTTTAGATTATACATAATTATAGAGAATAAAAGTTTTCGAAAAAAGTTGAGAAGTGATTGGTTAATTAATTAAGTGATTTTTTTGTCATACCAGCGTAGACCCCCGTCGAGTCTCCCGTAGACCTCTGGTGGTCCACCTGAACCACTTTGGGAACTAAGGGTATAGAGTATAGACGGTAGGTTATCAGGTTTTGATTGCGAATTTACTAACGAGAAGACAAGCCCTGTGCCATGGCCCCTGTGGCTACCACAGATAAAGTTGTCCATGGACTTCAAAACCAAAAATGGACATCAATGGCAAATAAGGTCGAGGTGGTTCCACATGACATTAATACATGAGAATATTATGAGAGCTAATAGGTACACACCTGTTTCCTCACAATTTTCTTTTACCAAATCAAGTACCTAATAATAACTAAAAACATTATGCGCCCGTTTTACATAACTAAGTTTTCAATTTAATAAATAAACTGTATCTTGTATCACAAGTTAATCCTGCGAAAACAACATGCCAAATCAAAATAAACGCACACAATTAAATCAATTATCCCAAAAAATAGGCGATTTGACGCAGTGTCCAATTTAACACCCCTCTTCTAAGGGTTGAATCCCTCTGAGACAGCCCGACATACGCTGTAATAAGAGCATTGCAAATTAAGTGGAAAAATACTTAATTATAGGTCGCCGTGTGACCTTTATTGTAGTTTTGTTTACTGTGTTGTGCAGATACAACATAAATCTCGAAATTGCAAAAGAAAAATCAAAGGAATTACTTTTTAATAAAATACTTTTGGCAAAGGGAGATCTCCCGCCAGGCGAGGTGTATTGCCTGGGAGGCGGCCGAGCCCCGACTGTCGTTGTCGGAGCATTCGTATATATACTAGCGATCTTTGAAAACTTCGATAGCGTGATTCAGGGCGAAGTGACGTCACCTAACGAAGTACCTATTTAATAACATAAGCCATAATTCAAACACAGAAAAATAACAAAAGTTTGAAACTAAACTTTTATTCATTATCATTATAGCACTGTCCTGTCCCACGTCTGGGCTCTGAATTTTTCCCGCAATATGATAGGTATAGAACTGAGGTTACCAGACTTTTTTTCTCATAGACTACTTTCAAACTTTAGCTGGTTCCGGTTTGACAGCATTAATTGTTTGGTAGGTACGGAACCATTGAAAATTTTTTTGTACCTCCGTAAAACCGACAATTTTTTTCTGTAAATAGCCAACAAACAAGACGGTCAACTTAGTGATACGTGGTCACCGCCGTCCAGATTTCAGTAACACCAATACCTGTTTTATCTGCTAAGAAAATGGGGTGTATTTTCTACTGTTTGTCAAACGATTTTCTTTTTTTTGCTATTTTATGAGCTTTAACGTTACCAATTAGCAATTGATGATTAGGTAATTAAAATTTTTAATGAATTATCAATGATTAAAATTTTTAAGTGTTCAGATATTTTCATCGATGCAACTAAAGCAACTAACAATGAATAAGGATACATAGCTTAGCGTATGCAGTATAATCCTGATTTGTAATGTAATATAATCCTTCACACAATCCCTCGCCGCGTCACTGCGACGTCCCTAGTGGGTTAATTAAATTTATTAGTCGGCGCGCTTCAACAGCTATTATAGTATGACACTCTTTAACTTTAATGATACGACGTTACGCGCAACCCGCTACGTCAATTGGTCACTTATCTAACATCTACAAGAGAAAAATAGTATGATATTGTTAATTGACACACCTCCTTATTAATAAACCGATATCAGATAAAATCTCAGATCTTACAAAAGTTGACACAATTTATCATATCGACGCTTGAAATTCCAACTTTAAACTGTTCTCCTGTAAAGTTAGTTCGATGTCAGTCAATTTTTCCTTTCAAGCGTCGATATTTCAGCATCTCAAACCGAATCTTCGCGTCGCAGAAATCTAAAGATCGATTTATTAATACGGGCCCTAAATGCTTGTCAGCTTGAAGGCAGACGATACCTAGGTACTACTCTTACAGGCTCTTTGATAGGTGTTTGACGTAAGGATTTAAAAACACAAGAAACGATATTTCTTCGCACTTGGCTCTATTTAAGTACTTTGAGCCACATATTTTGACTAAAATTAGGTATAGAGTTTGTGACGTTAGAAACTTGGCTTTACCTGAAATTAGATAACTTTGTCACATTGCGATCCATGGTCTCGTCTTGGCAATATTTTACATAATTTTTTTTATATTATATTATACTCGTTGCCCGCAGCTTTGCATATGGAAATTATGTTTTAACTTATTCAAACTTTTATCCTGTTTTCCCGGGAAACCTTTTAATTTTCCGGGATGAAAAGTTGTCTAAAATATGACCCAGGGTATCAGTAACAACTTTACCAATTTTCATCGAAATCCGTTCAAGGGTTTTAATGTGATGCCCGGACAAACAGACACTTTGAGTTTTATTATAGTACAGATAAATAGATTTATCTTCCGCAACACAGTACGAAAATAGAGTAAGAGAGCGCTTTTTCTAGTACTTCGCAGTTTACGCACCACCATTAATATATTTTACTTTTGCTTGGTGGTAGATATTTTAAGGATTTTTCTGTGAAACTGCCACGTTACCAATGCTACCACCCTACTTTTTAAGTTAGCCGCCAAACGACTCGTCATGTTTGGGAGCCAGTTTTTTCTTTCTTACCTTTTTTTGTCCAGCAATGCATCGGTGGTGCATAGTATTGCTGATATCCATTATGAGGGTGACCATCACCGTCAGATGGCTTGTCTGTACGTTGGGCTTTGACTTTTTTTTAATAAAATCACCTCAAAGCTCTCTACTTTGCGACGTGAAAATATGGTGACGGTAGTGACATCTACGTTTGCTATTACGTATTTAAAACCCTTTTAATTCCTTGTGTGGTACGACCAGTAATAGTGCATTGTTTCGTACATAGATGTCGCTTGAAAATAAAATGAAGATTGAGTGATTACATCTATCGACATTTTTTATCGATAAAATAGTATCCCTGAAGACAAGTTGGTAGTGCGTTTGCATATTGAGTGAGGGATTTTGGAATATAGTCCTGACCAGGCAAACATAATTGTAAGGTCCATTAGCAAAGAGTGAAATCATAATATGGGGATGTGGTGTATAACATATTTTATTTTGCATTCATGTAAGAACATTTTGAACGTGTTAAAGAAAACAAACATGATTTTGACGTCATTTATTCATAAAGACAATTTCAATAAATGAACGCACTAAATTACAATAATTTGAGATATGTCACTTAGATATAATCAGTAATGGTAGTTATGATGTTTTTTAATAGTACTGACATAACTTCATGATTCTATACTTTGTAATCGCAAGTTAATTATTTATTCAGTGATTTTATGGCATCAGACAAATCAGGAACACTTATTTTCTTTTTATGATCCACTTCTACCAAAAATTACACCATGTTGCAGAATTTTTGTATAATTCCATCTGTAAAATGTAAATAAGACGTATTCACAGATTTTTTGTGCTGATGCTGATAGTTTATACCGCGAAATAATTTCAACAGGCATATTATCGCCGATAATATTACTTTAATATTTATCGGTAAAAAAATATTCATAAATTAGACTTTGTCATAGATATTGTAAATACTCAATATTATATTTGAAATATTTTATTATATAAATAAAAAGATGTATCAAAAATATAACCTGTTCCGCAATGATCTAAATTTTATTTATAAATCAATACTTAATGCTTGGCTATAGCAATGGTTAGTGGCAACGAAGCCTTGGATCTGCCAATCTTGCCCAGAAGACATCCACATTATAAACGAACAGAAAAATTGATGAAATCATGCATAATATAATAAATGATGAAGCAAAGCGCGTTGTTCATACAGAAGGGGAGGTTTGAACCCCACTGTGCATCTATAGTGTACTGGCGATGTAGTAGTAGTAGAATCGGTTATGCAGATGTTATTCAAAATAATATTCTATGAACAAATAACCACCAAATAATCATAACACTAAAACGTCACAACATCATAACACCATCACCTTTGAATTACGATTATAATTATGTATAATATAATAATAAGCTACAATACTTTACGCTATTGTATTATAAGATCAATGTTACTGGAAGACAAATCGTATGGCATATTATAATATTTAGTACAACATTATTTATTCTTTAAATATAAATGCACCGACATAATTATGTACGTAATGCTACGAAAGTATTTATTGAGGAAAAAAATTCTACTGAAGTCAATACAAAATATTAGGAAAATAGTATTTAATCTCATCTAGATAGAAAACGTCTCAGAAACATTAAGAGTCCTTAAAATAAATTTAAAATTACGTTACAATAGATAGAACGATAGACGTTATAATAAATTTTGAAATAGAAACAATAGTGCGTTACTAATCGAAAAACTCGAAAAGTGACTTACACAAGTATATACATGAGATGAGAGAGCATAATCCTTGTAATGTTTACAAAATACAAGGAATAATAAAGATAGATATAAAATAGGAGAAAACACTGATCGAGCATTTAAAACTGGAGACGCTAGCTATGGAAGCAGTTTTGTAGATAACATCCATAATGATTGAAATACCTGCAATATAATTAACGTTTTTCTGTTTGTAGGCACATGTGTATGGACGAAGTAATCTATGCAATATTATTTATGATAAATTACAAAGTGCGTCTTTCATAATTAACAACAAAAATACAATTTCTCTCTGACCAGACTATTATTTTACAAACACATCACAACCGACAAAATACTCACGCGATTAACTGATTCAAAACGTTCAAATTTTGTAAAAAATGTACATCGAATCCAGTTCTAAATGTTCTGCAGAATTAGCTTACGTTCGGCAAAACGAAAGCAAAACTTATGTACAGCCTAAGCGAGAATAGAAAGAAGAGGACTATATAACTAACTTAAGCTAAATCCAACTCTAACTTGATACAAATAAGATACAAACTTACATTGAACAATGATCACAAAACGTCTCACATACAACTTATGTATTACATTCAAACGATATGTTTTAATATAATTGATGAGTATTTAATATTAAATAAAAAGTCTCTCGACTTAAAAGCATTTACACACAGCACATCTTAACTAGCAAAGCTTGGATATCTACTAGTGTTCATGAAAAGAAATAATATATTGTTAAATGTATCCATTATAACCTATTTATACAATAAACAATTAAACAATCTCAAGATAAAGTTAACACGTAACAGAAGACAGAATAATTGGAAGAAATTGGAAAGATACAATAACAGTAAAAATTAGATGGTAAAATAACTACGTATATAATAAAATAACTTTAAGTTGAAAAAATTTTAGACGTTGAGATCGTTGTCTTTACTATACACAAAAATAGACTGGGAAGATATATTACATACTATATCATGTTCATGTTTATGAATATAAAAGTTTATTTGTAGTATACATGAAAGGCAAAAGACCACTTTGAACTTAGTCGCATATAGAAAACATTTTTAAATGTAACTACCTATTAAATCAAAAAATAATACTTTTAAATTTTGTAGTAAAGGTATAATAAAAAAACAAGGCGTTAATGGAAGGCATCGAAGGATTAATTGAAAGAAACAATTGGTTTATACGTATTAGTGAATTATTACAAAGTTAATAATAACGAAAATCTAACTCATGAGGTCTCATCTTAACCTACCCTAGTAACACTAGTCAATATCCACGCTTCACGCACAATACAACATTAAATTCAGCCAAGTCTCAATACGACGGGCGACCAATTAAAAAATTACTTATTGCTTGTACACGTAATATCTTCATAATTAATTATACAGTGTTCACCTAAGCAAATAATTTTAAAATATTATCTATAATAATTACATATAATAATAATAATGATATGATAAATTATAGAGTTTATTATCATCTGATATGTAATATGGCGCCGAGTAATCATTGTAAAACTTATGAAAACACGTTCTTGTACATTCTTTCCATTATAATTCATAACTTTGAATTATTTTAAGCTAAAGTAACATGCATGTTAATAGTTGCCGATTTAAGTCACTGTAAGTCTGCCAGGCTTACTACTAGTTCACTCATAATTTTGTACTGTAGCCGATATTTTGACTTATTACAATAATAATAGTGTCCAGCAAGCAGGCTACCAGTGCTAGAAAATCAGGTTTCTGATCTTTACACACGTCTGATAAAATATAAAAATTTCTAGCCTATGGGATACTTGGGGATACATGAGGATTAAATACATTTTTACATTAATATCAACCATCAACAACAATTTTGAACAATCATTTCTTACGTTAACGTAATTCCTCCCAATCACGAAATACAATTTTCTGCATAACATTAATAATAATATCGATATAGCATTGAACGTTTATAGTAAATGACTGTGAATATAGAACATAGTTTTTGAATTTACTGCAGTTTTTATAAGGATTTTATTTTCGACTTTTTATCCGACTTTGTCGTTATAAAATAATCTGTCGTTTTATCGATAAATCGGGTACATCTCTACACGCTTAAATTTAGGCTTTAAAAAATAAATATTTTGTGCGATTAAAATATGTAACACTCAGATTAAAGAAATAAAAGGCAGATATAACTTTCACAAAGAAATGCAACGAATGACGTGAAGCCGCTTTTTCACTATGTGTGCATGACAACCATATTGACAGTTAGCAGTGGCATCGTAGAGACACATACTTCTTTGTGTGTGTAAGTTGCCACATTGAAAACAAAAAGTCGCAATCTCCCGCAATTTAGTAAATATTTTTTGCCTTAGTTTCGACTTGAAATAATCAAATTATAAATTATCAAAAAATATAGATATTAAATATGTCAAATATTCTTTTAATATACAGTACTTAATATGTTGAATTGTTTTAATTTATGGTTTTTTCTCTTTTGGGTAGTTATTTTTCATTGAAAAATATTAAAATTTTAATACATTTATTATAATTAAAATACATCAAATATATATAATATACGTCATCTTCATTAAAATGTAATGAATAAACAAAGCAAAATTTGGATTGCCAATTATCTTTATCTTGCCTACTTTGAGGAATAATAAAATCCCATTTATCTCGTTTAATAGCATTTGTCGGCAATCTGCAAAATAAAATAATTTATTGAGTAGGCTAAACAGGAACTAAAATAGAATACAATATTTTCTTTCAATCGTGCATGTTATCGTAGGCAAACGTAATATTTTCAATCAACCAGGTTTATCTATGTTAAAATCCTTATTTTATCCCTCTAATCCTTTTTACAATCTATCTTATGTTTGTAATAACCCAGCGACTGGTATTTATGCATTGGCTGCATTTCCTCATTTTTAGATTCAAATAAATACAACTATTTACTTTTAAAATATTTTTTTTGATATAAATTTATAATCGATCAGTGTTCAAATAACCCATGCATATTTCCCCTAATTTAGGGTAATCGATTTTCATACAAAGCTGGTATAAAATTGAATAATTGTCGAGGTTTTGTGTTCCGAGCGCACCTCAAAAATATTATTATAAATAAATAATAAAATAATGAACAGTTACCTGTGAAAAGATATCTAATCTTCTTTTGCTTGATTTTGGGGACAACTTTAGCAGGTTTTAAAATTGCAAGACAGCATTTTATCTGAGAAAATTATTTTATAAATTTTGACAATTGTGACATGAAAGCTATTTGACGCTTTCTTTAGTACTGAATCGGGTTTGTATTTGCTTTTTTAGTTTGTATTTGCTTTGGTAGCTTAACATTTTAGTTGAATGAATATATCTGCCTTTTATTTCTTTAATCTGAGATGTAACAATACAATTTTACTATTATGGTTTTACATCGATTAATATAATATTCTTTATATTCTATTTTAGTAACAGTTTAGGCTATCGCTATTATAACATGGAACTTGCAAATTGGCTTACATCGCAACATTTTTATGAACATCTCAGATATGTAAAATGTATTATAATATAATATTATGATACAAATTTAAACTAAGAATAATGAGTACAATTAATGTGTTTTATTAAATAAATTTTAATAAATGTTTTAATGACTAAAACTTGCACGAATAGTTGATAAAGTTTTTCATGAATTAATAAATGTGAAAAAGACCATTAATATCATCATTAAACGTAACAGAAAATACAATATTATAATTAATTCTTTATATTCATACAATAGTACAAATAAAGTATCCCTTTTGTGAAAAATAAAGTCCCTCGTAATTTTCGCATCCCAACATATTGTCATAGAGTGCCTATGTTGCAAGGTCCTATTCATGTCTATCCGCACAGGACACAACATCGATATCGAAATCCCTCGGTATGTCTCAACACTATTGTGATATCGGAGTTTTTCATTTGTTTTGGTCTTTTCAGTTTTCGCATAGGCGTATTTGGCCATTTTAATTCCCATGTACAATAGGGATGTTGACTAATTTTAGGATTCAATTTTATTTTATAGATAGAACCTCAATATTCACGAAAAAAATATTATAAAAATAATAATCTTCAATTTAAAAACAAAAATTGATAAATAAAAATCATTATCAAATTTCCCACCAAAAACGTCACGTGACGTCACTAAACGATATTCAATACTATCTGTCTGCTAAGTTTGTTGAATTTCCATATAAAATTGTTCCAATGACGTCATATTCTCAAAATGGCGTTTGAGGTCACGTGACAGTGAGTACAATTTTTAACATTTTAAATTAATGATATTTAATTTATTGTTATTGATTTCAATAAAAGAATCATATTTTATGCCTTTAAATGTTACCACAAATATTTTAGACATAAATTTATATTAATTTATAATTAGTGTCAACATCCCTATACCTACAGTCAACAAACTCACTTCATTGCAATGATCAAAAATTTAAAGAACCAGTGACTTTAAGAGTGTATTCAAACGTGCAATAGCGACACAATGTTGGGAAGCGCCACAGACATTTGATAAAAAAAATATGTCTGTCATGTATAAAACAAAATGACACAAGCAGTATGATTGATTGTCGTTGCGACACTGATGCGCATGGAAATCAATCTGTCTTTGAGACCACAATGCTGAATTTCCAAAATAATGAATGACTGGTCATTGAAGTTGCGTTGAAAAAAATGTTGCACTCGTAGAATTTCTGTCCTGTCGGTATCGCACGTGTGAATAGAGTATAGACACAAGTACCTACTCTAATGGTTACTGACCTCAATTGGAAATCAAAAGATGTAAACATTACGGGATAAAAATTAATAACCGTTCTACATCTATGTCTACCAGAAATCCAGCTACTGAATCTACAATATTGTCGTTATTACTCATTGAAGTATAATGTCATAGAACAGACATCTCGAACAAAATGCGTATCCCGCCCGGGAGGTTAGATTTTCAAAATTGAACCCCCGTTCTCCTTTCAAAATAGAGCGAATCCATTGAAGATTGAAGCCACGTGGCGCCAATGCATTGGGACATACATGGTGTTCGCGGTGTCGGTTCTATACGCTAGTAATAATACTTCAATGTTATTACTCCATATTATCGCGTCGTTGGACGTGTTTCCATTATCAACGTACGGCACAAGACGGCACGACATCCATTTTACTTGACTACCTACCATTGGTTAGCCAATGCGCTAACTTCTATTTTTATATTTATTTATTAACGAACTGCCTTAATTTAGCTTCAAACATCTACGTTAATTGGGGCCAAGGTGTGCTGGAGTTACATAAAATCACTTAATTTAAGCAACATATGCCAAAAATAATTTAATTGTATATGAGGATATAAAGGACTTAACTGTAGTGCCCCAGGGCATTACTCAGGGCATTAATCCTGCCAGAAAAAGGATGTCAAGACTTTTTTCTTTTCTCTTTTTCTCATCTCCCATCCATTTACCATAAACATTTACTATATAAATCTTTGAGGCAAATTCCTATAAAAACTTGCCTTCACCAACAACTTTAACCTTTTTTACAACTTTTTGAGATGTTAAACAATATCTAACTTTGAGCTATAAAACGCCTTAAACACACCTCATCCAAAGATATTGTAACGGAAAACTAAAGCGTCAATAATACCGTCACCGTACCGTCGTTGTCAATGGAAACCCTACAACGCGTAACATCTGATCCATCACCTTACTTTGGAAACCATAAACTAAACCGAATCCGACCAACCTCTTCACTCCATGGTGTCGTACTGTACCTTCTTGACCTTCATGTAACGGAAGATGGCGTACCCGAGGAGGGTGATTGCGGTGGCTATCGCTAGGGCTGCGCCGACGGCCACGGGAGCCGTCTCGGACCTCGCCCGGCTCGCGTCCGAGCAGTGCCACGGCGGACCGAACTCCCCGTCTCGTTTGAACATGAAGGCTTGCAGACGCATCTGACGAAGGTATAGCTTCGCGCGGTGGGCTACGTTTGCGTTGCTGAAATGTTATTGAGACGTTCTTTCTGATAATGCACATTACAATATACACTATTTTGTATTGTAGCTCTATCATGGCGGCTTAGAATACTGACCCCAATCCAATGTCAGCAAATCAGGGTATCCTAAGCAGTGACAAACGCCACCATATTTTTAGCATTAAGTCACTAATGTTATTACCAGACTTGTACCCATGTGGCGTGCCTAGGCCGTCAGAACAAGGCCAGCCCAGTTGTACTGTACAATCCAGGATCTCGGGATCTTTGGCCCGGTATAATATTTACCAACAAATAATGCGAGTGTTAACAGCTGCAGAGTGATGATAGTAAAGCAACGATAGTAAGCTGGGATTATCAGCTTGTATGGCTGTACCGCCACTGCTTGTACCTGTTAAAACATTCCTTGAAAACTGTCTGGCTTCAGCTACCTACCCTTTTGTTTTAGTCTGCTGAAAAAAGACTCGAAGTGTTACGACTGCGTGCCAGAGACGGTGCTTTTTTTCATCTCTCTGCTTACTTGATTGGCAACGCATCGTTGATACCTGTGGTGTTATTCCTTGTCCATGGGCGGCAATGAAGCTTTACTATCAAGTAGGTTCAATTGCTTTAAAAACGTATTTATATGTGCTTACGTCGCATCCTCCTCAGTCATTTCAACGATGGTCTCCTCGGGACAGAAGAAGGATTTTCCAACGGGCGTGGGGAAGAGCAGCGCCCGTGGACCTGTCGTCAATGTCACGCGCCGCCCCTGCTTCGCAGCATGTTCTAGAATCCTTGCACTCGAGTTGTATGTAAGTCGCAGACTGTCTGCGTACCAGCGTTCACCGCCTGGCGTCTGGAAGTGGTTTATGGTCACTGTTATGTATTACAATTAGCAAATTTTCACAAGGCCCAAACTTCTTGCAAGTTAGCGCGTTGTTCTTAAATGTTCAACTTTCAATCAATCGTCTATTTCATGTAGACACTTATGAATGATGGGGACGGGGAATCAATTCGCGCAATTCCTGAACATACTACAAAATGTTCCCTATAGAATGCCGAGAGGCTGGCTACTGTACGCCTAAATGTGAGGATTTGCCTGTTTTGTTTCCACTATCACCATTGAGCCTCTTTGCATGCCTCTCCATTGAATTCGAGGCTAATATGTGGCATTTGGCAGCATCAGCCCTCAGTATTCCACATCATCAACATGGGCGAACCTGAGCTTTATATAAGATAAAAACTGCCTCGGTGTGAAGTACTGAGGCACCCTCGCCTCGCATGGTTCCCGCAGCTTCATTAAAGAGAAGAAGGAACGGCGAAAAAAACGACGTTACAGAGACATTGTCTTTTAAGTGGCAATTTTTAACTGATGAAAGCCTCTCTGTACTTGTCATTGTCACTAAGCTGGACTTACTTTTGCAAACGACCATTCTAAGGAGAATTCCTTAAAGGAGAGCACCAGTGTTTCCGCGTCGCTGTCTTTACACGCGCCGGCCACGTTTGCGTTGTTCGGCACAAATGTATTGGCGTCCTGGAAATATCAATGTTAGATTAACATAACTTGTTATCAGACTTGTTTCTGCTTGGATGCTTCTAGTTAGCATTTGTATTTTCGAAATTTGTGTGCCCCTAAAATTACAACAACACTTTCGCATATTCGGTCAGTATGGGCCTCAAAGATCACCTTTTATACCCGGACGTGGATTCGAGATATTTAGTGTCCCCGGTGTAGTGGCGACCTTGCTGTAGAGCGGAGGAATAGTCTAACTGCCCACTTTGCTACTAACTCCCCACTTTTTATGGATATTTTATGTTTAAGAAACCCAAATTCTCAAACTGGACCACTAATGGCTGACAAATCTCTCGCCAAATCTCGATTGCTTGCGACTACTTTTATACATCGAAAATTTGTGTGATTAATTTGATGTTTAATTGGATATAATATCACCAAGAATAATAGTGAAGCATTGACAATTGTTTTTTTTTTTTTTTCTTTATTAACCAATGAAGACTTACAAAAAAAACAGAATTAAGTTCTGCCAAACTGTAAGCCAGTTTGTCGGCAGTTACGTTACAGTTCTCGTGGTCCTCATTAATGCTTACAAAACAAATAACTACAATGATATGATATCTATCACTATATAAGTATACATATATCTGGTATCTTCCTGTAAATTTAATATGAGTATATAATACTATTAAACTATATTATACTACTATTATACTATACTATGTTACATTCTACACATTACTTACTATTTATTTATCATATTATATAATACTATATTGTAAACTAATTTATATCATATCATATAACATATACAATGTTACTTACTGCACGCTCATTGAGCTTCGTCATGTAGGATATATCGAGCAGTGCGTCCACCGTCAGAAGGATACACGTCTCTCCTGCACTGCCTTGAAGGCGATACGTCGCCGTCATCAGACTACGTTCGGTTGCTGGCTCCTGCTAATGATCAGATAATAATTCTAATTAGATTTAACTATATTATTCATTTCAGGTCATTTATTATCTAAAACAAATGAAAAACGAAATGTGTGCTGGGACACAAAAAAAAATATAAAAAATATGCTTACTTATTTCAAAAAATATTAAAAAAAATATTTATTTATTTATTAAAAAAAAAAGAAAAATCAAAAAAATATATGAATTTGAATTTGAATTTGTCACCCATGGACATCAGTAACACCAAATACATCACCTATGCGTTGTAGATAGAATGATATAAAAAAGCGTGTGCGTGTAATCTTTATCCGCGATTGAACTAAAACTTCTTTGACGTTGGTGACACGTATTACCAAAAAAATTGAACTTAATTTAAAATAAATATCATATTACAATTGACTCAGATTTATCTAAATTAAAATAATAAAGAGGAAAGATTTGATTGTTTGCATTGAATAGGCTCCGAAACTACTGAACCGATTTGAGGTTATATTACATTTTCAAAAAAATTAGGGATCCTTAATAAAACTCCAATAATGTAACCCAAGGTGTAAAAAATAAAGAAAACCGAAGCAAAGCGAGGGCGGTTACTTGTTAACAATATACTTTACAAAAACGAATATAAAGCTATAATTACCGTCGTTACCACCGTTATTGTCACTTGTCACAGACACAATTTGTAATCTTAATAGTATTATGTATCTGTACTTCAGTTTTATTATGGTTTTGTTTTCATTTGACATTCAACAGACTATAGACTATAGAGCCTTATTTCCGTCCGAATACTTCCGTCTGAAAAATAATCTGAGTCACTCTCAAGTCGCGCCTAAAGAAGTTTTACTTCAATAACTGATCTCAAGCCCCTAGCCAAACAACCAGCCGTTTGACGGCTGAGTCAAATAAAAAGATGGCTAACCGGCAGGCTTCACGGAAAGATAAACCAGCAATAACATTTCTGTAGCTAGTTGGAGCAATATCTAAAACTAGCGGATACCCGGCGTGTTTCCACTACGCTAAAAAAATTCTGATAACAATGACGGATCAGTGTTTTTTTGTTGACGTTGACGTTCATGCGCCCATCTTGCATATTGCATGGGAAAAGTAGAAAATCGACTTTATCAATGGACCGAATGTGCCTAATTCATTATTTTAGTAGCCACAATCCACCTTTGAATAGCCTTTCAAATAAAACCATTTTGAGGCATAACGGTTGGATGGTTTCAGAGTCTATATACGACATCCGTGCAAACATTTTTTGTGTTTTATACATAGTTAATAGATAAATATGTACTAACCGTTGAACCCCCAGGTGACGGCGTGATTTTGCTGTATTTAGTGATCCTAGGCCTCCGTGTCGAGGCCTGGTTGTCCAGCTGCAGACTGTGCACTGAACACACCAACAGCACTGCCAAGAAACACAACATAGATACGACATTACACTTGTAACATCACCACACTGAGAATGCTTTGACCAACAGTAGTTAATATTATATTAGTTCTAAGTGAGAGCATTTCAGATTATCAAGTAATAGGTTGAAAACTCCAACTTCATAACCATTTACAACAATTACACAAGTGTATTTTACTTGAAACCACTTTCTAAGATTTATTAGGTTTACTAATTGTAATAACACATTGTTTTGTTTCAAATCTCTCACTGATCACTTCATTAAAATTATTCTTCACTATTCATCACTTATCACTCAATAAATGCATATAAAGAGCATTTACAGTCAATACAACTGTATAATATAACACTAAAGGAAGTTTCCTAGAGTTAGATACACTGTTAACTTGTAAACACTTTTACTTAAATGAATAATAATAGTTCTAAAAGTATCAACAAGTAAGAAAAGTAATTTGATTTTGTCAATATCTGTAGCAACAGGTATAAAAATTCAGAATTACACAAAAGATAGAAACAGCTTTGTTCTTTACAAGTTTAGAAGAGAAACAAGTTAAAAACATTAGCAAAATATATTTCCTTCTAGAGAATCCAGTAAGACTCCCGAGGGGATATGAGTGCACAATAAATGACTTGATTTGCTTAGTGATGTACCAATGTTTATTTATTACGTCGATGTGTCGTTGTATGTTATCAAATTATTATTATTTTCTTAACACAACACCCGGTATTCAAGCGTAGCAAGAAGTCAATAGAAACAAATTGTAAATTTTATCTTCTTGCAGATTTATTAAATAAAATGAACCCTTACTTTCTTTATCTACCTTAATATTAAACAACTGCAGATGCATCTGAACTCATACCGTCTGAACCAAACATCACTTTTATCAAAAGAAAACAAAAATGCAGCCTCGAAGATCGATGCACTCAATTGGGCAATGTTTTTTTGATATAACTAATAGCCCCGTTTCAGTCAATATCAATATCGATACTCAGTATTGAACATCACTACTTTTATTGCGACAAAAAAATAGAGCGCGTAGAGATGATTATCCTCGTGAGCTGAGAGGATAAAGACTTGTTATTTCATTAAAACGATTTTATGATAATGGGGGAGTTGATACCAGATTATTTTTAAACGACTCTATAAGAATTAGGTACGAAGTAAGATAGGAGATTAAATAACTTACATGTGACAAATATATCTGTTATCATAGAAATTAATAAATTAATAATTAATAATAATTTATTATTATTATTTATTTATAGACGAGCAGCTAAGCTGATGTGTCTATATCAGTTGTGCTGAAAAATCATTTTTGCTGTAGTGATAGCTTCTCTGTTTTTAACCAGCTATCGAGTCGGTTTTTGAAGGCATTGATTGAAGGAGAGGAAACAATTTATTCAAGCAACTTGTTCCAATTCCAAACCACTCTATTGCTTAAGAAGTTATGCGAAGTTATTTATCGGTGTTTTGAGGTTGCGCTAGAAACAGCTCGGTACAATAACACTAGAATTCCGTGAATGTCATGACCAACATTTATGGACATGAAAACACATACATATCGAGAAAAAAAATTAAAATCTCCGCCTCTATCTTTCCACCTCTTTGGAAATCGAACCCAGGTCCTCAACACGGCGCGGCCGTGGCGGGTCCGGCATGGTAACAGTACCTAGATACTATCTGTACTGTGTGACTTGAAAAAAACAACTTGGTAGTTTCTTGCTGCTGCTTCTTAGGGCTTTGTTGAAGAAATGGCGTAAATTGACTTTGAAAAAAAGATTTCATAAAATCAATTTTGAATAAATAAAACTCTCTGTCTGTCTGTACCCAATACCCATATACATATCAAAAAGAATATCTAGTAAAGTTATTAAAGGAAAAGAACTATAAAAGTACAATAGGTATTCAATATCCACTTCAGCTAAAATCAATTTAGATAGGTTTTGTCCTTAAAATAGAAAGCAACCAGACGCGACGGATTGGAATTACCTAGCTAGTAACGGCAACTTTTCTATGTTTTGTAATAGCTGGCAAAAGAACAGGCACATAAAAATAATATCATACAAAATCCGCGAATCTTCTAGGAAAAACCATATAACTAGGTATAATTGTGAAACTAACTCAATCAAATCATATCTGAAACTTTGTCAAATCTATGATAGATTCAAAGGTGAATAAAGGAATGCAATCCCAAAATTATAGCTCTACGTGCTGAATAAATGTGGTTTATTCATAAAAAAATTTTTTTTTCGAGAAAAAATTGATTTGCATTTAAATAAAAAATCACAGAAAAAATACATTACATTAACTCTAAAATAGCTTCACGATATCATCTTTTTTTACAGAAATAAGAAAGTGGCTATCACGTAAAATTAAATGTCCTTAGTTTAAATTAAAATCAAATAAAACCATCTCCATCTATAGTCAACTAAATGTAAGCTACGTCAAACAGCTAATATAAAATAGACACATCTGGAAATAAACGGAAAGGGACACTTCCATTCATAGACAAGACAATAATAGGTACAATCTGGGTCAAACGAGCAAGTTTAATTTTAAATCGATGATGACAATACAATCAAACAGAAGATAATGTTTCAACGCGGATTGGAGGGATCAGTAATTAATCTTAAAGTCAAAAGCTGTCTGTAGGCTTAACGACAGCTATCAAACCAACTGTTTGGGTGTACTGTACTGGTCACAAAAGCACGAAAATACTCATAAAAATGTTTCAAGGGGTTAAAGATTAAAGTTAAAGATACATCATGGTTAAAACTCTAAGTAACAGATTGGATTGTTTGGGATATTTTCCTAAAACCAACTCAATATAAACGAGAGATGCATTAAATAAAACAGATTAGATCGAACTAAACGAACTATTTCATTTCAACTTGGTTTTATTAGAAATCAGCAGTAAAATATACTTAATCTGGGACACATGAGACAGCACACTTGAACAAAAGATAAGAATCTATGCGCATTGCCCTGCATTTGTCTTGTTTGTGTACACAAACAGAGTCAAAGAGAGAAGCTAGATTACCTACTGCTATATTATTTAACTGCAAAGTAGTATTAGTTACTTGTTGAAAGTAGGTGGGACTTTAGGATGGAACTTTTCTCTACTACAGTACTACATTTTTATCCTAATAGATATTTCATGAGGACAAAATCACGCCGCAGCGAATTTTAAATGTGAATGCCATTGAAGTGAATGCAGACTTCTATGTACAGTGTTTGAGTGAGAAAAATAACAATGCATTCGAGCACTCAAAGCATATTCTCTGAAATTCCATCTTTATGACGTAAAAGACACTTTGCTCTGGCCTTTGAACTGCTATTTGTTGAAGGTCAAAAATAAAAAGCTTTTCTTATGTTTACAGTCCCTTCTTTTTTAGGGAAATCTTCAGAAAGTATGCTGTAAATTCAGGCGTATTCCAAAAACCATATAATTTTGCTTTCCTCGTAGTACTCGACATCTCGTGGTTGCTAGCGCCTTCTTGAGAATGTGAAAAATATTAGTAATCAAGTGAACCTCCAAACCATCATTAATTTTCCTCGAATTATTAATTATTTTCTGTATATACAAAAGGCAAAAGTAATTGACTGATGTATCATCGCACAGGCCAAATCCTTGGGTCTAGAAACTTAAAATTTCACACACATTTCCTCATAATATGACGGCATCCACTAAGGCTGCACTGAAGCAGCGTTGTGGAGTATGCTCTATTCTTCCTTAAGAGGAAATACTCGTGCTCAGTAGTGGGCCATTAATGAGTTTGAAGTCATAACGTTTATGAAATCTGACTATGATATAATAACCAAACTATCCAGTTTATCTGCTACAGTCACTGTAGATATTATAATTATGTTTAAAAAGAGAGGTTCAGTGCTATCAAGATCCAATTTCTTCTCGGACGATAAAATCACTAATGATGATGACGATGATTATTAAGATAATATAGACGTTGATAATAATAAGCAATTACAATAAGCATCAATCAGTTAATTTGCTGGATATTCAAGGCCCGTAAACACAAACAAGCATCATCGAAAAACGTTTAACATACCAACAAAGAAAATGTGAAATTCGAACGTAATGCAAACTACACAAAAGTGGATTACACAAAGCCTGACCCAAATCTCCCACTGAACTGTACGTCTCAATTCTCCCCGGCCTCCCTCGCTGTGTATTAATCAGTGTGACCCAGTCTGCGGAATTCCGAATCAACTAAGCTACTCAAATGGCCGTTCCAAATTGACACCCTGTCATTTATGACCTTTCGTTCATCGTTTGATTCGCCTTTATTAACTACATAGTAACCACAGACATGTATCTGTGATAGTAACGATTTTCAATTATTGAGATTTGAAAATATTGGTCACACAACATGAAAATTAACCTTTAACCCGTGGGGGGTTGTTTGGACTTGTTTCGACTATGAGTGAGTATCATTTATTTATCATGTTGTCTTTACTGTCACTCACTACGTCCATGGACAGTTGCTACTTAGTATCAGTAGCTTATTTACTTATTCGTCGGCTATTCAGATTAGGGAAAAATTAACTGGAAGAAACCTCTCCTTAAGCAAAAAAACCGAGTTAACTTACTGTTTTTAGGGTTCCGAAGTAATATCGGAAACTTATAGTTTCGTCATGTCCGTCCGTCAAAGTAATAATGTATAATACTTAGGTACCCAATATATTGGCATTACAAAAGCTTCTTAGAAAGAACAAATTCAGGTCATATTTAAATCCAATATTGGTTTAGGCTACTCAGATAAAAAAGGGAAATAAAAATAAAAGCGATCCCCCAAACTTTCCACTCCGCGGAGCTGCACGTGACTGCCTCAACTGAACGATTTGATATTCCAAATATTGTGCGAATCTTAGTTATATATCTCTGTAAATGTACAGTACGTTGTACTACGAGTGTACTCTATGTACGTTCCATCCATCCATCAGCCCTTGGAGGTCCACTGCTGGACACAGGCCTCCCCTAACTTGCGCCACTCTGACTGGTCCTGAGCCTTATGAATCCAGCGGATGCCCGCTGTCTTCTTCAGGTCGTCGGTCCATCTGGATGTATGTTAGCGGGAAACAATTCACAGAAAAAACAGACAAAAAAATATAGCAATATGTTGCAATAATAAATCTATGGATGATTGCCTATGGATGATTTCTGAAGGCTCCTTATCATAGCATTGGATGTAGACGTAGCCTTAATGAAAGTGTATGTATATTCCGCAGATCATTGATTAGTGGAAGGAAGAAATTAATGTTATCAGCGAGTAGATAATGCGGACTTCGATCAACAGTTGCTATTGTTGACTGAAGGGTGTGGATGAAACTTCAATTTGCAGCTTACTACAGTAATCTGTTGTTCTACGCAGTTGGTCCACGGGCATTAAACGATAATTAATAACCACTGTGGAAGGTAGGGATGGTATCAAGAACAATAGATTGGACTGTTATTTTCCTAGTGGAAACTTCTCCAATCTCCTTTTTATTTTCACTGTCGTTACAACATTCGTCCCAAGTAAGTTTTGGAACTTTTGGACAAACTAAACATGAAATTTAATTATGTTTATTTTACCACTCATAACTATATCCATTTACAAATAAGGTATGTTTTAGTGAAATTAAATAAAATATTACTTTCGATTTTTGTTTCTATTATGGCCTTTGGTATGTACCTATACCATCGCTTCAATAAATTCCTTTAACAGAGCGGCAAGGAACTCCTAAGGAGGTTTTCCTACTAACAGACAGAGACAGCCAATGCTACTTTACTTTACTTTTGGCTAATTATCAAACTCATACCCAAGTAGACGAGAAAGGCTGATAGATGAAACAGTTATACAATGCATCAAAACATCAAGACAACTTAGTTGCAGTCCAGTCCAGGCTCCTAAGTGACAAGCCCGATTGAAGCTCATAGCCCTAAGGCTTGTGTTGATCTTAAGTGATCAATCCAACCATCAACCGAGCCGGTTGGTAATTGGATGGTGACCACAAGTAGCAAAAATTCGTAAAGGCTTCCGTGCATCAGAGGGCCCATAAAGCCATCGGTGTCGATGCACGGAAGCGTTCACGAAAGTTTTGCTAAAGCCTTGGGGAAGCATGACGACTTTCGACACTTGGGTTGGCAACATACCCCTCCCTCCACCAATCCGCACTGGATAAACGTGGTGGAGTATGCTCTAGGCCTCCTCAAGAGGAGACAAGAACTCAGTACAGGCCATTAATGGGTTGAAGCCAAGCGATATTTCATCGAGAGGAAATCAGGACTGATCTTGTATACAAGTAACATCAATATCCTTAACTCTGATTTAAAAATAAAACTTTGCTTGGCTAAAGTTTCCCTCCCCAGCTGTTACGTGACGCGCACAGACTATGAGAAGCAGCATATCGATTCGCCGCGAGACTACAATCTGATACTAGATATAATAGGTTTCAGAGACCTATTTCGGTCTTACTACATAATGACAATGCTATTTCGTTTACGATAACGATTTAAGCAGCGATTGGATCATAGCATAACTATAGTCGTTGAGACAAAGAATAATAATAATATGAATTAAGTCGATTAAAATGAGGAACAATAACTATATAGATACCCTAATATCTTATTCTAGACCATGGTCTGTGTGCTAAATTTAATTTATATCCATTCAGTAATTTTGTGTGAAAGAGTAAATAACATCCATACATTCTCGATTGATATTGAGTAGGATACATTGAAGTATTATTACTGGGGTATAGAACCGACACCGCGAACACAATGTATGTCCCATTGCATTGGCGCCACGTGGCTTCAATTTTCAATGGTATCGTTCGATTTTGAAAGGAGAAGGGGGGCTCAATTTTGAAAATTGAACCTCCCGGCGGGACACACATTTTGTTCGAGATGTCTGTTCTATGACAATATACTTCAATGGTAGGATACGATTCCGTCATGAATCTTGCATCATAACGATTGCTTTAAATATTACAGCAGGATTTGAAACTATGACAAAACGCACGTAAATGTCTTGGCGAGTATTAAAAATGCAATTTTACACACAGCTACTTCCGCATTACATATATTTGTGCACTTACATTTTAATACCATTTCCCGAAGGAAGCTCTCACTGCACCGTCATAGTAAGACAAGTGTGTAGATACTTCCTTGTTATGTACTTTACGTACAGTACCTATCTTACATCCTCTCCATTCGCTTACAATGTCATATTCATATCAACTAAAGGAAATGGGATGACATTTTTAAGATTTTCATTTTCATAGTCTAGTTAACGTTTTCACAATTTCGTTGATGGAATGGACCTTCACACAATCTTGCCCAAGGCTGTGTTTTCTACCAGCTAACCATTGGCCAAAATAGAAATGCGCGAAAGAGGGCGTTATGCGTTATGTTTGTAATTCGTACTGATCAGTAACAACGCCATCTAGATTCTTATTTGACAATCGCAAACTAGATGGCATTGTAATAATCTTGTTACTGATTTAGCGATTGCGAACTAGATGGCGTTAAACTCCAATCCTGCGTCGGAGCTGACGCACACATTTTTTTACTTACAGTTATCAACAATGTTACATCTAACGGCTGGTAGTAATAACAATCATTAAAATTGAGTGGGGCCCTGCTTTCTTCTTGACTACTAAAGATTCGTCGGCAACCAGTAACCACTTATTACCCATAAATTATAAATCAATATCATGATTCATGTTACATTTCATTCAAAGAATTGGTATATTAGGGCTTCGAGCAGCCAATCATAATAACAACATAGTTATTTTGCTTATTTCCACAGTGTTATGTCATATGCCATCTTGCTGTGGGGCAAAGCAGCCAATATAGAACAAATTTTCATACTCCAAAAAAGGACTGTTAGGGCTATCTATAAACTTAAGTCTCGGGAATCTTTGCGTGAAAAGTTCAAGGTAATAGGTATACTTACAGTAGCTTCCCAGTATATCTTTAATAATGTAGTTTTTATAAGGAAGAATATAAACGCGTATAAACAAAATTTTGATCTTAATAATCGCCAAACAAAAAGAATATAGGTATCAATTAATTACGCCTTTGTTTCGCCTAAGTAAAGTGCAACGATTTTTCATAGGGCTTGGTGTACATTTCTATAATAAAATCCCAAAATTAATACGTGACTTGCCAATAGAATCTTTCAAAAAACGTGTAAAGACACAATTGTTAGGCAAGGGATATTATAGTGTAGACGAGTATTTAAATGACAAAGACGCATGGAAATGATTAGCTCTGCAACCAGTTCCACTCAGAATAGTAAACTTTTGTATGATAATATCTTTTTTTGTACTATATTTTTTTAAAAGATGTGCTGAGGAGTTTATTTAGGCTTTTCTTCTCCTCCATGACAAAGCACCTTCCGAAGAGCCAAAAAATTACGTGCATAAGTGTATCAATGATACCTATATGAATAAAATATTTTGACTTTGACTTTGACATAATAAAAATAGTACCTATTATGATATGACGTCATTCATACCACGCGAGCTGTGTCATTAACTCGATTAGGCAGTAAACCGCAGCCCATTCATAATTTTCCATAGAAAAATGTACGTCATGCAAAGAATGTGTACCTGATTTATAAATAAACCCTCAGAATGGTTAAAGAAAAATACGTAATATTGAACCATAGGTGAAAGGTGTATTTTGGGAATGTAAAGGGCTCCGTTTATTTTTAGTCTAAGCCAACCTTCTTTGGTGTTATATGCCATAAAATACTGACTGCAAACAGTCCAACCCCATTTCAACAGAACTGGAAGTTTTAAAAGTGACAAAGACTTGGTGGTAACACTCCATATAATGATTTAGTAATAATAATAACTCTACACACTCATAGGCCCACACTAGGATTCCCTGTGTCGTGGGTGCCATGGATAACACCCAGAGAAGGATAACACACCCAGACCGAGAACATACATTCAAACTCAATTCAGGACCTTTGTGGTATTGTTACTGGTTTTAGTATCCTTCCGTTAAGCCTGCCTGCTATAAGCTACATAATATAGCTGTAAGTTACAGCTAGCTACAGTACGGCCGACGTATCTTGGCGCGTCTGAACATAGGCTTTGCGAACTTTAGCGCATGTAAGATAGAGATAGCGACACAAACATGCTGATGTGTGACTGAGACATAATACGCCGCGTACTGAGCATTGCCGGATTATGTTACTGCGCAGCCTTCTGCGCGAAGTTCAGACGCGCCAAGATACAGCGACCGTACCGTACGTATTTTTGCTTGAGCCAGCCCAGCCCCCAAACGACTCATCGGGTTCCTGCTGGAAAGCCTCCAGCAGGCGGCAGGCGACGATGACAATGCTTACATCATCGTAATCAGGTGGTGATGTATGTACATAAAACACCAGTTCCTCTCATTGCACCGTTGCACGTCGTCGATTTTACATCGCACATATTAATACGGTAGCTGAGTCTCGGCAGTAAAGAAAAACTAGCATTACGTGTGAAAAGTATAGTGTTGAAGGGCTTTGGATGAATTTTCCGCACTTTTTCGTAGGTAAACAAAGATCCTGCAAACGATTACATTTCTCGCTTTTTTGTGAGTCAGTTATAAATAGCTAGAAAATAGTCGGACCATAATTACATAGAAACACATAACGGTGAAGTTTCTATGATTAGCTACGTTAAAAGCGATAGTGCCATAGCTTAGGGTGTGTTTTCAGATTTATAAGTTCAACCACACGCCGCCTACGTAGTTTGGTTACGTCGAAAATATCACCTTTTTCCATTGAAATGCGAAATGCCAAACTTTCAGCTCAACTCCAATGTAAAAAATGTAAAAAAATAATAATATAAAAAATATAATGTAAAAAAGACTTAACTCACAAGTCTATATTTAGATAACCAACTGTGTAACTTGGTTTTCCAACCGTTGAGTTTAAAAGAAATGAACCAACCGCGCAAATATTACCTACTTCATTTTTGTTTCACGTTCTTTTTCATTATTTTTTTGCTCAGCTCGTAGAGGTCGTTGCAAAATATTGAGTAGCTGATATTTTCCTCACATATTGGGCTATTAAACGTAAAAATATTTTTTCAGTACGCTCTGGATGTTAGATGTTAGAACGTGTTAAAAAAAACTCTTCGAGAATGTATGCCTTTGGCTATAAAATAACTCATAGGCAATGTTTGACTGTGGATTCTGCTCTGTGACAATTAGATCCATAATTCCATACACATAGACCCATAAATATGTGGATAAAATATACAGTACACGTTTCCAAAAACCTAACAAATCTGCTTGTTTCATAAAATATTCCCACTACAATATATCCGACGCTTTGAAAGCACGTTACAGTCACTGAATAATTAATGTAACACTGTATGGACTACTAATGGCTACAATTCAGGCTAACTGACTTCTCGCACACCAACGAATATGTCTAGACTAGACAGACCTAATCTCGTAGATCACTCGGGTGGGGGGATGAAAATACTTTCCCAGATCTGTATCTCAACATTTTTTTTCCGCTTTTCTTTTTGTGTATTGTTTCATATACATATTAGGAAATCGCCCTCGCTTCGCTTCGGGAAAAATAGTAAAACAAATAATATAATATAGCCTATGTCACCTGGGGATAGTGTAGCTTCCCAACAGTGAAAGAATTTTTCAAAACGGTTCGGTAATTTCGGAGCCTATTCAATGCAAACAAACAATCAAATCTTTCCTCTTTATAATATTAGTATAGATTATTATAAATAATAAATTAAGTCTAAATAATTACATGGACCAGGTGGACTGACGACCTGAAGAAAACAGCGGGTATCCGCTGGATTCAGAAGGCTCGGGACCGGTCAGAGTGGCGCAAGTTAGGGGAGGTCTATGTCCAGCAGTGGACCTCCAAGGGCTGATGGATGGATTGGATGGAAATAAATACATAAACATTCTGGGAATAATGTTGAGTCTAAGTTAGAATGTGCTCGATGAAGTTAGATTACCCAGATTGCTGATTACCAATAACTACTACACCACTGAACAGCAAACACAACATTATCCATATCGATCCATCCAATCGCGTCAGTTCTATTTTCAAATCACGAATCCGGTTTCTATAGACAATAATAAGCGAATCGTTTTAATGATTTTTAAAATACACACATAACTTGGACATAATATGAAAAGTGTGTTCATCTTTCAAAATTTAAACTCGAACTGACCAAATAGCAAAAAAAAGCAAAGCAACAACTCATAATTATTGTCCCACTGCTGAGCTCGGGGTCTCCTCGGCCCCATAGCAGTTTATAACGTAGTATTATAAGGAGAAATCAAAGGAGACATTGTCAATTATGACAAGTAACGTCATCTTCATTGTCACCAAACGTCACGTTATTTGAAGTGACAGATGTGATGTGAAGTTGACTTACTTTTGCTCGAGACAGCGTGCGAGACGGTCAGGCGCATCACTTATGTTCTACATCGCGGTATCGTACCTTAGGTTTATTAACTCGACCAGAAATTCATGGAAGTTTGTTGTATTAATTTTGCATTCAATAAATGATTTGTTCTTACTTTTGCCATTTGATTATAGTATTATATTTGCGAAACGAAAAGTTCCGAGTTCGATTCCCGGCCAGGGCAGATGTTTATGTGAATAAATGATTGTGTGTGATACAGAGAATCCTAGTACGGGGTTGTAAGTGTTAATAAATACCCTTGAAACATTAAGTATTCAATGCCTCGCTGCAGTCGCCTCAATGAAGGACAATTACTAGGCCGGGTCAGGGGAATTCGAATCTTGTTCCAATCTGATCAGTTTTCAAGGTATTCTGTTGCTAAAATTGTTTTTAAGGCCGATACACTATTAGCCAAAATGCTTTCATGATTTGAAAGCGTGGATAAAACTTTAATTTGGTAAAAGTTTTACGAATAATTTTTCACAGCATGTTGAGATTATTTGGTCAAACTAAAAATAAGAGTAACAGGATTACATGAGATACATCAGCAGTCCTAATTCAGGTCGTATAAACGTATTATGGAGGACGGTAATCAGTTAATCACTTATCTTCTGGTGACTCCATTTGACTGCTTAGGACATGAAAAATTACCAAAATTATGAAAATTGTTTGCCGTCACTCAAAGTATAATCCGAGTAATAAATTGAAGAGCTTACGTTTATTTTTGAACTGTATGCAAAGTTACACACGAAAGGAAAATCAAAATGAATAACGCTAAAGAATACTGCTTACCTACTTATTTTACGGTGGCGTTTTTGAAGTACCGTTTCTTAATTTAAATTATTTCTTTTGTAATAACCTAAAATAGACAGGATTCTTAAAGATGTATTTTTTTGTTTCTCTGGTTATCCATCATCAGTTATCAAATAAATTAAAAAGAAACATGAGAGATGTCAAGGGACACCCGGATGGAACGAAGTTCCTTTCGATTTAAGTATTATTGAATCACGCTAGTAGCGCTATCTCTGTAAAACTCTCTGAATCACTTCAAAAAAAGTGTCGTAATTCGTAAGAATCAAAAAGTGTCGTATTTTTCCGTCTAGCCCCCTTTCACAACGCGCGATAAGGAACTTCGTTCCAATAAATATAATATGACAATCGACAAGACACTTATGTTACCACCAGTTGGATGATCTACGTGACCATTTTAATATGTTGTTATACATTTTATTTTAATTAATATTTTAGTACGTACTTATATCCTTTTAATACTCACAGATATTGTACATATTTTCTTTAATAAACATTCGTCGATAGGAATTGTACCTATGTAAAATTCAAAATAATTTATTCATATAAGCCGTGCCATTAAAGAAACTAATCTAAAATGGCGGAAATTATCATTCAACCTCACTCGCACGTTATTCTTGTCTTTTATTTTATTTTAGATTCGTTTCTTTATTGGCGCGACTTATATAGATAACACTGATACACTTTTGCACATCATTATCATAGTCGAAATCTATGATATTAAATATAAATCGGAATACATTTGCGACGTTCCCATTGACAACTATAAAATTTAACTATGTGTTAAAATATTAAAAAACAAAATAAAACAGCTGGAAATTTTAATAACTTGAAACTTCAACAACCCATCGAGTCAAGAGGTTTTAAACAAGTTGACACTTCACCCCATTAATTCATTTCACTAAGCAAACCAATTCGGCAAAAATGTTTATTTATAAATCTAAATTTATCTTGCAAGTTAAATAAGACCCACTTCGCGGTTTCCGATTGAGCTGATGTATAAGTAGGTAAGTATGTAAATCGGGTAAAGTGAATATACAACTAAATATTCTATGAATATTTCAAGCGTTTACCTGTTGCCGTTATTAATATCGAGCAAAATGGTAAAAAACATAATACATCATCTGTAAAAATTTCAACTTTCAAGCTATCACGGTTCATCAGATACCTACAGCCTGGTGACAGACAGACAGACGGACAGTAGAGTCTTAGTTAGAGTCCCGTTTTTAGCCTTTGGGTACGGAACCCTAAACACAAGCTTTTGCTCTAGTTAAATTTAATATTTTTTTTAGTACAAGAATCTCATTTAATCGTCCTTCATTAGATTCAACAAAGGACCCTAAACATCTACAGAACGTGACAAAATCCTTAATTACATTTTCAAACTACTTAGAATCTTCACGAATTTTTTGTATTAGTAAAATTATTACGACAATCTTAAGGTCTGTTACTAAGTACTCACATAAACATATAATTTTGGTCACCAACATAGCGGCTCCGTCGACGACGCGAAAGAACTCTGTTGCTGGCGTACGGGAAACCATTCTGATTACCTTGGATACTGAAACACTACTGAACACGATCTACTATACCTATACTAATATTTATCCCATTCAGAAATAATCACCACGTTTTTTGACAATACACCCTTGGAGGGTATTTTGAATGAAACGAGAGAAGCGATAAGTTTTACGTTTTATACTGAGCTGGTGGCAAGGATGGTAGACATTTTGTGACGTCATGCTGAAAATCAATTGTTTGGCGCATGCGCTGGCTTCCTTGTTCTACATGTGGTAAGCTACGACCGTGACGGAAAACATTTTTAATTAAAGCTGGACAATATATGGGCTGGATTTTCTACACACACACTTACGAGCACTAAAATTAAAAAAATGTTTACTTCAGGCTTCGAAGTTGAGAGCTGTCATCGCGCTGTACAGCCTAGAGAAAATGGCGCACGCTTTTCATGAATGAACGTATTGACCCATTCAATTGTTATTTTTAGATGTTCACTTAACTGAATTAAAGATTAGCGTGCAGTTTGATTCGATATCGTCGTTCCTTTAATAGTTCCTGCCACTCAATGTTATTACAGGCTTAAAGCAAGAACCCTGACACGATAAATTGCAGTGACCTTATTAAACGCGTTCCACCTACGCCGTTAGAGTCAGGGGCAGAAAATAACATCTCTTGCTCTTAAAACTTTTTGAATGTCACAGCTCGCTAGCTAATACTAGGAAGCAATCTTGATCCTTGTAACTTATACTGAATTGTTACCTTTCAATTAATAATACCTACATTAATTTCAAATGGCAAGTTTTAAAGATGTCTGATTCTCAAATTGACAATAATTTAATAAACTGAGAAAAGAATAGGATTTATTATATTCCTAAATCTCCAAGATCTATTGCCCCATAAATTAATATCCAGACAAGGATAAAGAGTAAATTAAGCTGACAGTTGCTGATGCTATCAAACACTAATCTCTCTTGGTTTCGTAATCGGCTCATGCTAAGTTTATATCCAAGTGAAATGGTAGGACAGCAGAGAGTCTACATGTCCAGCAGTTCACGAGTAGAAACCCTCCACGCCACATCCACCACTCTAATGCCCAGGCCCTAAGATCAAACTGTAAAGAAAAACCCAATGCAACAAGATACACTCAGTATCTACCCTTAAATGATTGTCACTTAGCTGTTCACGAAAGAAGAATTCAAATTCAAAATAATTTATTTATATAGGTATCACTGATACACATATGGACGTATTTTTTTTAACCTACCAGCTTTTCGGAAAGGTGCTTTGTCATGGAGGAGAAGAAAAGCCGTAAAGAACTCCTCAGCACATCTTTGATAGAATATTGATAGAATAGACATTCGTTCCTTTGTGGCTTCAACCCATTAATGGCCACTACTGGGCACGGGTCTCTCCTCTTAACGGGTCGTTCCTTTGGCCTAACTGTAAACTGGCCAATATGCATGTAAATTGTGAGAATAGAACATTCCCTGGAAAATGTATGTTTTCAATTTCAATTTCAAATACAGTGCTACGAAATATTCAATGAGTTCTTATATCGTGATTGCACGTAAACGCTGCCAAGATTATAGAGTTGCCGGTAACTGTATTCCAAAATGAAAATTTCCCGTCGCCAAGTTGGTTTAAATGTTGATATAAAAAAAGAGATTTATTTATTTAATCTTTACTAACCACAATACAGGATTAAGGTACAAATGGCTTAATGAGCTTTTAGTTTAATCGATACTTGACATGTCTCATTTATTATTTTTAAACATTTACCAAAGAAATAATTCAATTCAATATTCAAAATAATTTATTAATATAGGTATCACTGATACACTTATGCACGTCATTTTTTTTGGCTTTTTAATAGCAGAGTAAATGGACGTTAAACAATAAAAGATTAAGTCAGAATATTATAGATAGTATAGAAATACCTAAACAATATTATCTGTTTTATTCTCTCCTACTATTGAACTAGGGTCTTATTATGCTCTGAGATGTCTTTACCCATGTGTTTTATGTCCTAAGAAAGCAAACGGGTAGGCGGGTCACCTGATGAAATCCTCCACCGCCCGTGGAGACCAGAGGCGTCACCAACGCGTTTGCAATCATGAGCGAAACGATGAAGGAGCCAGTGTTGCCAACTCGGTATCAGGTTTTCGGGCTAAACACATTTAAAAAAGGGCTAGATTCGTCCAATACATCGAAAATAGGGGCTATTGCTTAATTAACAGAGGTGAGGGCGAAAAAAAAAAGGTCGTCAGACCCTCTACAAGATATTTTTGGTTGGTATTTCGCTCGATTGCATCAAAAAGTTCGTGGAAAACCTGAAGTTATCCCTTTTTTTTCAACATGGCGGAAAATGATTTTGGGGCTAGAAATGGGGCTAGGTGCTAAAAAATTATTTGAAGGGCTGAAAACCCGTAAAAAGGGCTAGATCTAGCCCCGAAAGGGCTAAATTAGCAACACTGGAAGGAGCTTCTTGAAGAACCCATAACCTTCACATTAAAAATTATTATAAACTAACCATATGCATACCTTGAAAAATTGTGGCGGATACACTCGTAGTAATTATACGATTGAAACTTGACTATTTTTAGTAGGCTTAATAATTTCAAACCAACATAATAATATTATCGCTGAAATACATGAGAAGGTACTTCAATCTCTTAACGATTACGTAATACATGCAATATTTGCCGATCTGGCATAATATTATGTAATTTCATGCCACAAGCTAGACTCTACATTCGGGCAGTATTGAAAACGGAACCCTTAATAAATTGGCCATTGATAAATTCACTTCTAATCACATTGAAGTATAATTAGTCCAGGGTCGATAATTTTTGAAAACAAAAAAAATTATAATAGGATGAAACCTATTGCAAAAGGAAGAGAATATAACAAAAAATAAAGGAAAAATAATTTACGGGCGATCTGAGGTCGGGAAGTGGGGGGGAGGGGGGGTTTAAGGGTAAAAAACGGTTTATCTCAATTTCCAGCAAAACTATAAGTCCTATGGAAAAAAGTTAAATGGCAAAGTTATAGGTAATAAAAAGGTCTACAATTTTTGTATTTACACTTTTTTCACATAACCTCAAAATTTATGTGAAAAATTCAAAAAACCAAGTTTTTGGTTTTTATTTTTATCTTTTACAAAATTTTTTTTTTTTAACGAAATTTTGTGAAAACTTACCTTTCTATGTCCCAAACATACTGTAATTTTTTTGATTTAAAATATTTATTTTTTCACCTTATTTTGACTTAATATCGAAAAATCACCCTAATTTTCAATCGAAAATTCACCTGTCAAAATATCCGCTTTTTTAAAAAAATCTGTGAGCTTTTTATTTGCTAAAATCTCTACTTTCTGATGGTATATAAAAAAATATACACTGCCATGTTAAATTTTCTCAGAAAATGAAATGAAACGACAACTATTTTTGCATGTTTTTTTTTAATTAGCAACATTGTTTTAGTGGCATCTTTATTAGCCAAATAGAGACGCCAAGAAGTAAGGAAACCAATTGCTTATCCTTGAGCAGACCTGAATCCTAGTTGGCTGATGAAAATGCAGACCGGCATTGACTCGGGTTTGATTCCCAGGTCAGACACTTAAGTTTCTGTTGTTTTCAGCTTTTTACATTTCGACAGACCAACTACGGTTGGCAGTCATCCAAATTGCTTTCAGTTCTCATCCTAGATCGTACGAACAACTCTCTCTACCTGTAACTTCGATAGTAATTACTGCAATGGATAGGTACCTACTTTTTACCCGACTGCCAAGAAGGGTTATTTTTTTCCCGCGTATGTTGTATGTATGTTTGTATGCGTGTAATATTCTTTATCACCTCATATCTTACAAACTGCTGAACAGATTTATATAATTAATAGTTCTTAGAAAAGTGAAATTAAAAAAAAAACTAATATGGTATGGGGGCTGTGCGATGCCATTGTTTGAAGTATCAAAAAATAAAAATAAAGGTAATAATGCAATGAGGGTATCAAATTAAAGAGCTCATCATAAGGATTTGTTAAAAGGTATAATATCGTGATAGCTTTTTTGATAGCCGGCGGTTTTTTTTAAATTTATTGTGTTACTAGACGATTAACGAGCTGGTGGTCCACCCGAAGGGTCACAAGCATCCATACACATTAGTAACACCGTTTTTACATAAATAATAAACTTATCCAATAATATTATTCCACAAGTTACCGCTACACCAAATCGTATAACGTAGGCGTATAAATGGATACCTATAACCTTTAAAAGCTATCCCAATTGCGGCTAAATTGAACAAGGCTTACGTAACAGATCACATCTGCTCTAGCTTACGTAGGCTTATCAAAACAAGTAGGTACAAGTCCCGACTTCATCTAGATACTAGACCAATATTTCCAACTGAATACATAAAAGAATATCAACCTCTTATGGTCGCGGCGCTATCTTCAGGAGGCATTGATAAAAAAAGCGGCCAAGTGCGAGTCGGACTCGCCCATGAAGGGTTCCGTAGCAGCAAGTAACATAATATAAAAGTTCTTGTAGTTCGTTGTAACTTTGATCGATGTTTTAATAATAGTGCATTTTTTTCATTAAAAAAAACTACTTACTAGATCTCGTTTAAACCAATTTTTGGTGGAAGTTTGCATAGTAATGTACATCATATATTTTTTTTAGTTATATCATTCTCTTATTTTAGAAGTTACGGGGGGGGGTCCCCAAAAATGTGTCCCATTTTACCACTTTGGAAGTGTCTCTCGCGCAAACTATTCAATTTAGAAAAAAAATATATGAGAAACATCAATATCATTTTTGAAGACCTATCCATAGATACCCCACAAGTATGGGTTTGATGAAAAAACATTTTTTGAGTTTCAGTTCTAAGTATGGGGAACCCCCAAAATTTAGTATTTTTTTCTATTTTTGTATGAGAATCTTAATGCGGTTCACAGAATACACCTACTCAGCAAGTTTCAACAGTATAGGTCTTATAGTTTTGGAAAAAAGTGGCTGTGACATACGGACGGACAGACAGACAGACATGACGAATCTATAAGGGTTCCGTTTTTAGCCATTTGGCTACGGAACCCTAAAACGTATCGTAGTACTAAAGACCTAACATAAAGTGTTTCAGTCCCCTACTTTGACCTGGGTTTCCTGGATAACAAGTACTCTTTGTCTTATTCGAGATCATGGTCTAAACTCTACATCATGGAATGATCATTGCCTCTACAAATAAATAAAATTGGAATTTTTGTTTTTAATATTAAAATAGCCGCTTTTTACTAAGTGCATTTGGATGTACATACACGGTACATACACCAAAACAACCTTTTACAATTTTTGTCTGTCTGTTTGTCTCTGAAATGGCTGGACCGATTTTGACGGGACTTTCACTGGCAGATAGCTGATGTAACAAAGAGTAAATTAAGCTACTTTTATTTTAGAAAAAAAAATGAAAAAATGTGATACGAAGCTCGCCGGTTCAGCTAGTGTCATGAAAATCCGTTGGGTAGTTTTTGCGGGTAGTTATAATATCTATTAGTAGGACTAGTAGGATTGGTTCTATGCGGACGTTTATGTATAACACTGGGCATTACTGCTGCGTTGTCGGCCAAAAAGGAAATAGGTGACCCGCATTATTCTTGCAACACTTCAAAGTCAAAGTCAAAGTCAAAATATTTTATTCATATAGGTATCACTGATACACTTATGCACGTCATTTTTTGGCTTTTCGGAAGGTGCTTTATCGTGGAGGAGAAGAAAAGCCTAAAGAAACTCCTCAGCACATCTTTTAAAAAAATATTACAAAAAAAGATAATAATACAAAAGTATTTACTATTCTGAGCGGAACTGGTTGCAGAGCTGGTCATTTCCATGCGTCTTTGTCATTTAAATACTCGTCTACACTATAATATCCCTTGCCTAACAATTGTGTCTTTACACGTTTTTTGAAAGTTTCTATTGGCAAGTCACTTATTAATTTTGGGATTTTATTATAAAAATGTATACCAAGCCCTATGAAAGATCGCTGCACTTTACTTAGGCGGAACGAAGGCGTAACTAATTGATGCATTCTTTTCGTATGGCGATTATTAATATCAAAATTTTGTTTATACGCGTTTATATTCTTCCGTATAAAAACTACATTGTTAAAGATATACTGGGAAGCTACTGTAAGTATACCTATTTCCTTGAACTTTTCACGCAAAGATTCCCGAGACCTAAGTTTATAAATAGCCCTAACTGCCCGTTTCTGGAGTATGAAAATTTGTTTTATATTGGCTGCTTTGCCCCACAGCAAGATGGCATAAGACATAACACTGTGGAAACAAGCAAAATAGACTATCCTAGCAGTTTCGACGTCTGTATACTGCCTTATTTTCCTAACAGCAAAAGCAGCCCTACCGAGTTTTGTCGCGAGATTTGTTATATGTGGGCCCCATTGAAGTTTACTATCTAAGGTCACCCCTAAAAAGACCGTCGATTTCTCCATATGCAATGTTTCGTTATTTAGTTTAAGAGATTTGCTGACTTTTTTAACATTAGGTAGCACAAACTCTATACATTTCGTTTTTTTTGCATTTAATAGTAAATTATTGATAGTGAACCAACGCGATACATGCGAAAGAGCACTATTTACGTCGTCGAAATTTACTTTATTCCTTTCACACTTAAATATTAGTGATGTATCATCAGCAAATAGTACAATATCCGCTTGGTTCTTTACATAATGTGGTAAATCGTTAATGTATACCAGAAAAAGAAACGGACCCAAGATCGAGCCCTGTGGTACACCCATCACAGCCGGTGACCCCGATGACTTAATATCGTTTATGCTGACTTTTTGTATTCTATTACTCAAATAAGACGCGATCAAGCTAAGGGCCTTGTTTTTTATACCATAGTGGCCAAGTTTAAACAGCAATGTTTCGTGCTCAACACAATCAAATGCCTTAGATAAGTCACAAAATACTCCTATGGCATTATGTGACGCCTCCCATGCTTCAAATATATGCTTTAATAGCCTAGCCCCGGCATCGGTTGTACTACGGCCTTTAGTGAAACCGTATTGCTCAGGATGTAATAATTTATTATTGTTGAAATGGGTTAGCATTTGATTCAATATTATCTTTTCGAAAATTTTACTAAGGGTTGGTAAAACAGAAACTGGTCTATAGTTATTAAGATCAGTTTTTTCACCTGTTTTAAAAAGTGGAATGATTTTGCTGCATTTCATAAGATCTGGAAAGATACCTAGATCTATACATTTATTAAAAACTACGACCAAATATGGAGCTATAATACCTATAATATCGCACCTTCGGTGCAACAAAGTCACAAATGGAAAAAACTGTAAAATTGAGTTAGTATACCAAATTGTCTATAAAACAAGCATTTTATGTGAAACTATAGCAAAAACTATAAACAATTAATAGTATATATATTTTTAACCTATTACAGATAGTAATCCAGTAATATGAAAATAAATGCGAATGGGAAAAAATCTTAAAGTCCTGTCATGTACAATTACAAAAAAAGCTGTTGTGCCTTTGTTGCACCGAAGGTGCGATATGCTGTATTATTTTCACCGAGATGCCCCACAAATCACCCGTATTCTTTACCTTCAGAGACTGAAAGGCCTTAATTAAGTCTCTAGCGGTTATATGTTGAAATTCAAATAAAATATTACATTCATTAATATGATTTTTTAATATAGAAAGTGCTTCAGTCGGTGAAGAAGCTAGTGAACTGGTTAATGTTATAGGAATATTACGGAAGTGATTTTCAAATTCGCTTGCCACGTCTTTATCAGCACTGATTATATTATTATTAATCAATAATTCGTAATTGAAATCACAGGACTTTGCGTTACCGTTCTCACTGTTAATTATATTCCAAGTGGTTTTTATCTTGTTATCCGACTTAATAATTTTGTTCTTTATGTACATTGATTTCGCCTGAATACAAACAATTTTAAATATTTTAGAATAATTTCTCACGTGCTCCTGGAAAGTTGGAGAAAAATTGTATTGTTTCTCGGCGTAAAGGTCATACATCCTGTTCCTACTTTTATAAATACCTACAGTAGCCCAATCACTAAATTTACTATTTTTAGCTAGATCTACATACTTAAACTTGAATATTTTATTAAATTCGTTATTTATGTTATTAGACAATGTGTTATATAGTTTTATTGGATCTCTTTGTTGTAATGTTAACTGCGTTTGCATTTTCGAGTGGATTTTTTCTTTAAAAGTTGAAATCTTATTTTTAGTTATTGGTCTACATTTTATTATTTGTTTTTTCTTAGTGACTGAATTATACAACGAAATTTTTTGTCCGCAGTGGTCTGACTTCAACTTACTGAATATCTCTTTATTTAAAATCTCACAATTGCAAAATATATTATCTAAACAAGTAGCTGTAGTTTCAGTTATTCTGGTTGGCTCATTGAATAATGGATTTAAATTAAAGCATTTAAACAAACTTAGTAGCCTAGTAGCCATAGTACTATCTGATAAAATGTCTACGTTGAAGTCGCCACATATCACTAATCCTTTTCTAGAAACACATAACCGTTTAAGTACATCCTCCAATGTATCTTCAAAAATAGTAAAATCACCAGAGGGGGGTCGATACGCGCAAACTATAACAAACCGCTCCAGTTCCACACAGGCCAGTTCAATAGTGCGTTCAATAGAAAGACTAACAATGTCTTTACGATCTTTACAAGACATATTGTTGTGCACTAATATTAGTGATCCACCATGAATTGCAGTCTCTCTACAGAATGCACTTGACAATTTATAATTACCTATACTGACAAGATTTTGAGTGCTTAGTAACCAATGTTCCGTTATACATAAAACATGTATATTACAGTATTTTATAAATAATTCTATTTCTAATTCTTTGCTGGATAAGCCTTGTATGTTTTGATGTACAATGTTTAAAGAAGAGGGCTTCTCCGTTGTCTTAACCACCACCACTTCGACCACGAAACACTCACATTCGAAACACGAAACAACGATACCAGTGCTATAAACTTTAAAAAGGAGAGTTATAAATAACCACTCCTACCGACATCTTTGGGTGGTAGGTTCATTTCATTTTATCTCATCTCATCTCATTTCATTTCGGCAAGCTGACGATCCACCTGATGGTAAGTGGCTATCGTCGCCCATGTACATCAGCAACACCAAAGACATTACTGATGCGTTGCCGGCCAAGTAACAGAGAATAAAAAGAAAGAAAGAACTGGCTCTCAATTCCTCAACCGGAACATGACGTTCGGCGGCTGACTCAAACAATAGGGTGATAGCTATTCAGGTGGTCCTCAAGGAGAAATAATAATAGTAATAATGGTATACGTATATAATCCCTTAATAAATCCCTCCGAGGGGCCCTACTACCAGCAGGATGGATTTAGTCGCCTCTTACGACATCCATCCGGCGAGGGATTGGTTACTATTCTAAGCCACCCCAACACGGCAAACATTTCATTTTATTTCATTTCATTGGCGTACTATACCTATTAATTAAAAACTTGATGATCCTTTGACCTTAATAAGTAGGTAGGTATTATGTGGGAGTTATTTCGTATACCCTGGCCGGGCATTGCCATAATAGTACTTACTCCTACGTGTTGCTAACATTACAACTCCAAACTACTGGTAAAAACGTTGAACTACACCTACTTAAAATTTACTAGGTTCTGAAAATTTCGCTCGACGTCTATTTAAATAGGAGTAGGTAGACCAGGTACTAAATTCCATAACAATGATTTTAGAAATTTTATCTACTTGTATATGCATTTGATAATTTCAAAAACGGCTTAATGACTTTGGATGCGGTTTTCACTCATGTATTTGTTTGTAGTAAGCTTGGGTTAAAATTTAACTACCCTTAAATCGAGTGTCGGCTGTCTGAATATTTGAACAAGAATTATGCCGTCTACTTACACCTTCGTACAAGACAAATATGGGTTATAATCATGGATAAGAAAATAGTCTTCAATGTTACATTATCCGTATTCATGTCCCTCTACGAAAGAAAATTGCAATCCAGTTAAACTTTAATATCCTTGACGCCTTGACTGAAACTATTCATTTTCTATGCCGATTTAAATGCGTTAAAAATATAAACACGTTCAGTTATTACAAAATTTTATCATATAATTATAAAAACTACTTCTTTAATTTGATAACATTCAATTTTATATTCAAGGAATATGACTTCCTTGGTTAATAAATAATGTAAAAAGTAGTTTTAGATTAACAGTGAAATGATTTCACCGAAATCCGATGTCGAATGGATGTCAACTTGTCAAGTTGTCAACAATGACATTGATACGATACTTGACATTATACTCTAAGGAAAAACAAAACGCAGTTCGACAACAATCGCATGTGATAAAATATATATTTTTTATCAAATTAATCAATATTAGTCACTTATGTATTTTAATAACTGTAAATAGTTTATATTAAAATGTCCCTATACCCATTGAATGGTAAGTTTATTTTTATGAAGTTAATACATATTATCGATTAAATTTTATAACCTAAAAAGTTAGTTTACTAAGTTTTTTGTGTTTTTTTAACTGCTAATTAAGATCTAGTCATAATTTGTTAGTTCTTTCTTTGATATGACATTTAAATGCACACGGGATCGAGATATTAATACACCATAATGTCCATAGCACACTTCAGTGAAAATTCTTCATGAGTTCAATTTGATTTGAGTTACAGAGCTTACAGATGTTCAGATGGGTTGGATTTAGAATCCGGTAGCAGGATTTCGTACATGATAATGGTTGAAGCTTATTTGAGTTGAGGTTATAGTTGTTGAGTTGTTAAGGTTATAGTTGGAAGTTCATCAGCCGAATACAACGGTACTACTTGCAACTCTCGGCGACGCTCCGTTTTCGAGAATATTGACAAAACTTTGACCCTTACCCCTAACTGAACCCTAAAGTCCCCCACACTGAAAAAAGCAATATAAATCCAAAACATAATGGGTTAGGTTAGGTTCGTATATTTTTTTATGTGGAAATAGGGTTCCATCAACATTTATAACGAAGTGTAGTTTTGTTAAATAATTGAATAATAAGAATCGTGTACTGCGTGCAATTTATTTAGTGTCCATTTTTATGACACATTTTCAGTTAATTTGGCTACAGCTTCACCTTTTAAATGCTTTAATTGCTTTTAATTGTCTTATAAAATTATGAACTCAATATGAAAAGAATATGAACTCAATTGGTCTATGCAAACTGAAGATATACTCATAACAAAAATGCACCAAGAATAATTACTATACAATAATATTTTATAAATGTCTACAATAAATTTTGTATATCATATTTTATACAGGAACTCGTTAGTTAATCAATAGATATAATGAAGATGTTTTAAAAATTCCAGAGCTGAAACGCAGACTAGAAAATGATAGTACACCATTACCGAAGCGGCTTCGTCTTGCCAAAAATGTTGTTTATTCCCACCACTTTGCTACCACTCCCAAGGAAAGGATTGTGGCTGATTGGCTTGACAAGCTGATGAAGAGTAATAGTTTAAGCAACAAAGACATAAAAGAAGTTCTTGCTTGGCTTAATAATCCTGATGACTTAACAGGCGAACTTAAAGCAGAATTTATTAAGGTTTGTTTTAATAGTTTCTTATTTTCAATTTACTATATCGTTATAAGTACTATATAAGGGTCATAGGTGTTCCAAAATATATATAGTAAGTAAAACCTTTTGATGCATTTCAGAAAATAAAAGTAGTTTGGAAGATTTAGTTGCTGTTTTATTTAGTGATATTATGGTAAATGTATATTTGTGTTGTAATTAAACTTGTTTTGTAGTAATAATATTATATGTGCAATGTAAACACTGAATATTGAAGTATATGTAAATGCACAAAAAAGGAATTCTTGGCAATTATTATAGGTTCTATACCACAAATTATATGGAAAGGAGAGGGACTGAGAAATGGTTCTGTAATTTAAATTTGTGGCTGTTAAGAGCCATTTCGCAAAACTCGGTTGATAAACTATAGGTATTTGAAGCGGCTCCGCGGCGTGATATTGCCTCGCGCGGCTCGCGTCGCGCTTGACCTCAGTTCTGTGCGAGTAATCTTCTTGATACTTTCAAACGTAAAAATTTTAAAATTATGAACATATAATTTTAATTATACACTTTGTGACCACATACATGTATCTGGTTTGTGACAATATAAGTTTATATAACAATTAAGAGTACAATGTAGTAGTACCATTATCGGTAAATTATTTACATAATACATTTTAGGTACCTACTTAGGTACATCACAATAAAGATGTCCAATAGATCAACGTGAAAAATTAAAAATCACGTTTTTTCAAGGTGATCTATAAAATGCAATATGCGTCCATTTTGCCTGCGATATTCGCAGCGCGTCGAAATACATAGGTATACCTAAATTCAAATCAATCGGAGGGTATAGAACCGGGAAATCCCGGAACCGAAAATCCCGGGATTTACAAAGGAATACGGTACTTTTCAAAAGAACCAGGAAACAAAATAAAAGAACCGGGAAACAAAATAAAAGAACCGGGATTTTCTGAACTTTTGGGAAATAAAAATATGTCGCGTCGTGATACAAAAGATAACGTAAAAATAAAGGTAAATACAATCCATACACAAAAATGATTACAGCTTTAAAAAGAAGATATTCAGAACGTCGGCTACATGAAGCAGCTATACTAATATAATATTATTTACACAACCCAGATCGATATATTTCTAATATAAATGAAGATGATTTAACTCTTTTTTCTCGTCCAAGCAGTGCTGAATTGTGCAATACAATTGTGTTGCTTTCATACAATTAATACGAAACTTATGTTTGCATGTAAGGTATAATAGTATGATGGTTACTCAATCACGGCAAACGACTATACGGATTTGGGTAGAAAACAGTTTTTCCCTATTTAATGCTCCTGAGAGATAAAATAGGAAACGCGATACTAACTATTTTCACGCGGGGAAAGCCGTGGTAAAATAATCCCGAAAGAACTGAAAATCCCGGGAATCCCGGTTCCAGCATAGGCAAGTACCGAAAATCCCGGTAATTTAAAACAGGATCGGTTTTCGATACCCTAATCATTACCGTGATACAAAAGATAACGTAAAAATAAAGGTAAATACAATCCATACACAAAAATGATTACAGCTTTAAAAAGAAGATATTCAGAACACTATTCTTTGAATGTTAAAAACGAATTCTTTATTGTTTTCTGTTGGTTTACAAAACAAAATATTGACAATAGTCTAGTATAATAAATTATGAGAAACGAAATTCGCACTTTCCTCCCAAACCACTTGCTCTACAAGAAAAATGTATGGCACATAAAATGTCAATCTTTTTATGGGCTACAACTTTTACTCGATCCTTTCGGAAATCGTCTAGGACGCACCGTTTAGGAGATATAAGGAGTTTTCGGAAAATTTGGGAGGGGGGGGGGGGGTTAAGGTTGGGCCCAATAAGATTGGGTAATGTTGCAAGTATGAGTTCCACAGGGCGGATGGAAATTCAGTCGGAAATCGTCTAGGACGTACCGTTTAGGAGATATATGGTATTTTAGGAAAATTTGGGGAGGGGGGGGGGGTAAAAGTGGGTTCAGTAAGATTTAGCAATAAGGTTTGGGGGTTTACTAAAGGGGGTTGAAATTTCCGTCTAAACTTGTCTAGGACGCACCGTCTCCGAGATATCCGGGATTTCCGGTTTTCCAAAAATCTATATCCCGATATCCTGATCTGCCGATCTGCGCCTACCTGATGAGTGCGGTATTTGCCCGGATGCCTCCCAGATTATCACGACGCAAAATTCCACTTTTGGGTGAAGAACTGAGGGGGGGGGGGTATAGGGGGAGGCGAGGGGTTGTGAAGGGAAAAAATGAGAGGGTGATTTGTATTTGTGTTGTGTATTTGAGATACGTGAGTTTTGGGGAGTTGACGGAACTTGGGTGCACGAGAGTTTCCAAACAACGAATGTATTATCTTTGACTAATAATAAGTGACTATAGCTGACTAATGTCGGAGCTTCTATCATTCCAACATTTTGGCTTAGCAATAGGGTCCCGTTGACACCGTTTGGGTACGGAACTCTATAAAGTACAGATTGATCTAAAAGTTGTATAAATAAAGGGTATGTGTATACAAGTTATAATTATTTATTATTTTTTTTCTATGTAAATATGTAATTTACACATATAACAAAAAACCTAAATACTGTAAACAGTAACTAATGTCTAAAAACGGACAATGTTTTATTTCAAATTACAGCAGTGACTTCCAACCCAATAGGGGTTGAATTTCCAAAAATCCGATAGCCTAAAGCCTTCTTCGATAAATGAACTATCCAATACAAAAATAATTTTTCAATTCAAACCAGTAGTTCCTGAGATTAGCGCGTTCAACCAAACAAACAAACAAACTTTTCAGCTTTATAATATTACAATAGTAATAGTATAGATTAGTATAGATATAGTTATATTTTGTACATATGTATGTTCGTGATTTTCTCCGTTACTACTTACACTACATAAATTGGAAAGAAATAGTTACTTAATTTCTATTGTTTTCTTCAAACCAAAGATGTTTAAAGCAGAATATTACGCAAACGGACCCCTGAATTGAAAAATGGTCTTTTGAAACCTATAATATTTTTGAAAGACCTTTTCAACGATACCCCACATTAAGGGGTAGACGAAGAAAAAATCATACGGAACGGACAGACGGACGGACGGAAGGACGGACGGCCGGACGGGCTAGCCGGCCGGTTGAAATAACGAACGGACTAGACATGATTCCGATTTGACTACAAAACCCTGAAAATTATAGAAAACTAAAAATAATACAATTGACTGTAACTAAAAATTCTCACGTGATCAAGACTGTTCAATGGCAATATAATTACGTTACTTTTACGAAATCTATTCCTTAGATGGCTAAAGCAAAAATTGACATAGGTCCGACGTCCAAGAGTGCTGCCGCACGACTGATTTGATTTCGCGCCAGTTCGTATCTTTATATGGTAAAGTAAATTCGTTTTAATAAATTATTTTTTGCAGTAAGATAAAAAAAAAATTACGTGTCATATTCGACAAAGACCATATTTTATTACTACATAAATTTTTGATGGGAAATACGCTTTATTGAATACAAAAATCGATGGTAAAGTCATGGCATAAACCATGAAAATTGGTAATGTTATTGAATTAATTTTGAAACGAATATTATAGTAATCGTATATCCCTTGTAATAAATGCAAAATATAATATATGAGTGTTCTCTAGACATTTTTTTTTACTCAATTTAATAAAACTTAATAAAGAAAATCAGTGTATGAAATTGACTCTGTCGTCCTTTTGCTGAAAAAT